>CM041045.1:19364965-19682465 GCA_023078785.2 Hyles euphorbiae
TGCTACTCTTGTGACGGAAGCGTTCAATGGTTAGTACTGAAAAGGCTGACATGAAAGATCAGCAACATAGGAAAGTCCGTTTCAGTAGAAGCTCGAAACTTTGTTATTTTTTTTAAATTCATATAGAAGAGGGCTTTGACGAAAGTTTATTGATATTGGTTAAAATACCAAAGCTATTTTAAAAGTTGACCTCTTCTCATCTCACACTAAGGTGCATGACCTCAGTCCCATTATTAACTAATTTTAACAACTTTCCAACATTGATTAATCACTGGTGGTAATTGACAATGACCAAACAATCAATGATTCAACAACTCCCAAGACTTTAAATCCTCTCCCTACTCACATGAACCCGTATAACCGAATGGTTCGACGGCTTGTTGTTTACTGAACTAAACATGCTACTGTAAATACCTCGGATCATTCGAAAATAGACGGTGGGCCGCATCTGTTATTGAGTAAACACGGAAACACCTGAAAAAGTGAATCCCAGCTGTATTACCCAAAAGTAACAAAGCTATTTTAGTTAACTTAGAAACAGTTTATATAGGATGTCCGTCCCCCTGCTAGTCACGTGAGTATTTGATATTGAGATTGGTCAAACTCTTGGACCATGAAAACTGTCTGCTCTCAAAATATGACCCATTTACGTATGTAGTTCCCTTGCGTTGGGTTTAATATGTAATATCTATTCTGGAAATAGTGTTTAGCGTTATTATATCTAAAATGATACGGAATGTAAAAAGGAAATACACAAAACTCTCATCTAATAAAGTTGCGCAAAAGTTGCTTACAAGTTACAACCAATAGATGCAATATCAAAACCGTTTTAACCCCCGTATACGGATCGCGGTCTGTGGCGACCAAGTACCGATACCAATACGGGCCCGCTCACCTAACAGGAACTATCAAACCCAGTTAAGCAGGGAGTATCATCTCGTTACGTGCTGAATGATTGCAACACTTTAGTGGCGCGGATGCAGCGCAATTTGCGATCGCAATCTGAACATGCCAGCACTCAAATATTAGCCCTGCTGACGATATAATAACGATGATTTTCGCTTGTTCATAGTGAGCAAGAAGTTGGCGACGGAACAACGTGGTTATCTTATTGGTTTTGGGGTCAGGCGGCTGGTTCGCCTACGCGAGCCGGCGCGGCGGGACGGCGGAGTCTTGAGAAACGTCCCGCACTGTCTGAGTGATTGTTTTTTATTCACCGTCAGGGAAACCGTACTTCATATCAGTCTGATTCAGCCAGAATACCATGTTGTTTCCAGGCATTTAGTTGCTAAATGGAATTCACCTAGCGGAACTAAAAAAAAGTCTCACTATACACAATTACCGTTGACAATAGCTACCGAAGGCGAATAAGATTTTAATCAAAACACAATACAACATTGCAGTTTATTTTCATCATCATCATCATCATCATCATATCAGCCACAGGAAGTCCACTGCTGAACATAGGCCTCCCCCAAGGATCTCCACAATGACCTGTAGGAAGCGGCCTGCATCCAGGGACTTCCTGCAACCTTAGTCAGATCGTCCGTCCACCTTGTAGGCGGGCGTCCGATATTTCGCTTGCCTGTACGTGGCCTCCACTCGAGAAGCTTTCGGCCCCAACGGCCATCGGTTCTACGAGCTATGTGCCCGGCCCACTGCCACTTCAACTTGCCAATCCTATGGGCTATGTCGGTAACCTTGGTTCTCCTACGGATCTCCTCATTTCTGATTCGATCTCGTAGGGAAACACCGAGCATAGCCCGCTCCATGGCTCGTAGAGTGACTTTGAGCCTTTTAATGAGGCCCACAGTGAGAGGCCACGTCTCGGTGCCGTATGTCATCACTGGTAACACACAACTATCGAAGACTTTCGATTTTAGGCACTGAGGTATTTTGGACGAGAAGACGTCGCGAAGTTTCCCGAACGCTGCCCAACCGAGTTGGATTCGACGATTGACCTCTCTCTCGAAGTTGGACCTGCCTAACCGGACCACTTGTCCTAAATAGACATATTCGTCTACAACTTCGAGAGTCGAGCCCCCAACTCCAATGGGGGTGGGCACAACATGGATTATTTTCATACTTCCGACTAATATTTTATCGAAATAACAGGTACCGCAAGGACGTACCTACTGTCTGTATCTGTATCAGCCCATATACATCCCACTGCAGGGCACGGGCCTACTCTACAATCGACAATACGATTGAGAGTGGTTAGGCCATATAGTCCACCACGCTGGCCTAGTGCGGGTTGGCGGACTTACATACCATAGATTTTTTTTTATAAATCGCTATGGTATGCAGGTTTCGTCACGATTTTTTCCTTCACCGTTTTAGTGCGTGGTGATTGATTATCAATACACACATGACTCCGAAAAGTCAGAGGTGTGCCCTGGGATTCGAACCCGCGACCACCGTGAACATGTTGGCAGCCGCGTCTAGTCCGTTTACCAACAGGCCACCACGCACTACCTACCGTACCTACTAATTAAGCTTTATCCGACCGACTCCTTCAGCAATTTGTTGTCATGTAACCAATACAGCGCTGATATCCAAAGTAGCCCTCATCAACCCCGCAGGTTGACAACAGCCCGCAAGAGGTTTGTGTCAGCGAGAAATATAATTGGGGCTTCAATTTGCAGATCTAATTTTAGCAGACCATGACCTTTATTGTTGCCACTTTATGTTTTAGTAGCACACACACTTGATGACCGAAATACATTCGAAGTCAAAGCGTCTATAAAAATCTGTATTTTTTAAGCAAGGAGTGTCAATTCCAAAACCAAAAATACGGCAAGAATTCTACGAAACCTAGAGTCTAAGAACTTCTAGAATACAACATGCAGGGATGCAAAAAACACAGAACAAAAACGTATGCATATCAGTTTAATCTGACCCCTATTGTTATCCAGCTTGAGGCTTTGTTTATAAGCGATTATGTTTGTAACAAGCCGTGCAGCGAGTTACCGCTCGGCTTTATAGGCAGGCGTAACCTTGGCACACAATTAGCCGCGCAAGCACACACTCCTGACACTACACACCCACTGGCCCGAATTAGAAAGTGCACACAACGATCCCTATACCAGTTTATTAACAGGGATGCCCGAGCCCCGAGCTAATAAAACCATTCATATGTTGCATCTCCATCATCATTTCCAGGCACAGAATATCTGCTGTTGGAAAATTGTAATATTCAAAAAAATCCATTTTATTCAACTTAAATGAATCTAGATTCTAGGGTGTCATTTGCTAGTCAGTTGCTCATTGCTCGGAATGCAAGTATATTTTTTTAAAGATTTCTATCTGTATCTGTATCAGCCCATATACGTCCCACTGCAGGGCACGGGCCTCCTCTACAATCGACAGTACGATTGAGAGTGGTTAGGCCATATAGTCCACCACGCTGGCCTAGTGCGGGTTGGCGGACTTACATACCATAGAAATTTTTATAAATCGCTATGGTATGCAGGTTTCCTCACGATATTTTCCTTCACCGTTTTAGTGCGTGGTGATTGACTATCAATACACAGATGACTTCGTAAAGTCAGAGATGTACCCTGGGATTCGATCCCGCGACCACCGTGAACATGTTGGCAGTCGCGTCTAGTCCGTTTACCAACAGGCCACCATGCACTTCTATAAACATGTATAAATGAAATATCAAACAACCTCGCCCAGTTTTACTGTAACATTTGAAATGGCGTTTGAGTGCACGATACATATCTTTACCGTGACGTATCCATTTGCGCTAGCTGTATTTTATTTCTCAAATATTAGAAATGTGATTTCAAGCGAGACGCAAGTTATTTTCTCCAAGAGTAGGCAACCCTACCGAATGCCAAAGCAAGATTTACGGCGTGTGTGAAACTAGCTTACTAACGCCGGAGTTTCCTCCACACGTCTTCACTTGTATTGAGTTGGTAATATATCGAACATTTCGTATTAGGGCAGCCAATGCTTCTTCATTCAACTAGTCACGTGTCTATACATTGTCTTTACGACTAGATTATAGATATCCGTAGTGGCTGAAGCCCAGCTATGATCACCAGTGAACCACCTGATGATGAATATAATTAATACTGCAAGCATTGCTGATGACATCACAGTACGCAATTCCGCAGTGTGATGTGATGACTGATGACTCAAGTGGGTCAATGTTTCGGTTACGGTCGCCGGTGGATTGCCATTTTCAAATCAACGCGCAACTAGGAAGTTATGTGGCCGTGAATTAAACACTGCAAAATTGGCGAATTCTGATAAAAACTTCATTCTTTAAGATTTATTTTGTTTAAATAGAATAACGCGTTTGGTTCGTGTAAATAGATACAAACTATCGCCGGAGGTTAAAATGTGTTACGACTCCTACTATCCCGCTATTTTATCCAGCCCTGTAAAGGATTTTCGTTTTTGGTATTCAGTAACGCAAGGTTTGATCCTTGATGGCAATTAAAAGTCTTACCCGTTCCATGAAATTGTGATATTAAAAACCAATAAGTTCTGGAAGCCCGTACTAGTTCACGATCATTGAAACATATATTTTGCGTAATAATACATCAACATACACTGCGCAATTATTTGCGGTGGTGCTTTTTCGCAATGGCGATAACAAACTTTCTACAGTAAATATTTCTCAATTGTAATTACGTAGTACTACATACTAGTGTACTAGGTATTAGTGGGGTAAATAACATCACTTTTGTTATGTTACAAGTAAGTAATATACATGTTTGTTTATTAGTTGTCATTTATAAGATTGACGAATCATTTTTTGTCTCCTAATCGTTTTTTTTTCCTAGAGTATTTTTTAGCTTTTGTTCGAGCATTCGCTGCTTTTTCTTTACATTTTATATTAGCCAGGTCACAGATGAAGTCAGTCAGAACAAGTCACAGAAGCTGGGGGTGTTCATAGAGCCTCGTAACATACTCAACGGACATAACACCAACATTTACCACATCATAGCATCAGCTGAGTGGACACCTACCAGTCACAGCCGCGACCAGTCTTTTTTTTTTTTTTTTTGTATTTTTATTCTGTTTTATATTATCAATGCCTGTGTATGTTGCGACTGTGACAAATAAATCGTATTTCTTTCTTTCTTTCTTTCTATTTATGGCGTCAAATAATGTAGTCTCTCATATCCTCCAAAACGAGTATTTTCCACCAGTACTGCAGTATCAACTTAAATCGATGTGTAAATATTGCAAGAGTCCTTGTGCTGATAGCCTACAAATATTTCAACCGAGGTGCCAAAAACACCCGCCAACGTGTCTCCTAAAAACTATTTGACGATGAGGAAAAGTTTTTACCATAAATAACACGTTCGCCAATCGACAAAATTTTGCTGGCCCAAAGAAAACTTAGTTCTACTTAGGTTAATTAGTCTTTGTTGCGCTCATCAAAATCGGATATACATGTGTATGTACTTACACAATGATCTCGGAACACTACACAGGTTCCATACCTTTGTGAACGACGGTTACCGTTCAGGTGGATAGAAAAAACGCACCACACGACTAATACCAATTAAATAATATGATGTAATATTCTTGTATTCATTGAATGAAGTTTGATAGGACAACGGATGTGGGCAATAGTGACGTGTGCGAATGTTATCTGTGCGAGAAACATTAACCGCCATTCAAGGAGATCCACATCGCCGCGAGAAAAGTACCCGACTCAACGTGATCCACGTATCGGTAATATCGCAAGATTTATCACACAGTATTCGAAGTTATTCCACTACATTACCTTCTATCCGGCATATAAGGATATATTTTATCATAACATCATTCGATATCATCGAATATCGTTTTTTTTATCGAATCAATTTTATTTCTTAATTGATTTCGCAAATTAAATTACAGCTTACAATAAGTTGATTTTGGCGATCAATTTAAAGATAAGTTTGTTATTAATTCTCATAGAATTTTGACTAAAATAGACGATGATAGCATTCAATATTAAAAAAATATTCCATTAACGTCATCGTGATTAAATTCAATCCAAGGTATTTAATTACCTATTGATAATATAATTATTTGTTACTTTGTAGTAGTAATTGGAAGTCGATTTTTATACATAAGTAATAAGTATATTCGGTATTTCTGATGGGTGTATGTATTTATGTATAACGAGTTAAATTCGATAATCAGTCATACACGAAAATAAGGATGCACATCCTTATTATCCTTACAAAATATGACTTACTCCAGAACCTTCTAACAATGTTTACAGACAAATCCCAAAGAAACTTCAATGGTCACACATTCTGTAATAGGTGCGGAAAGCTTTTAGTTTGCCCCGAGCCGATGTCCATAAAAAGCCTTGCCAAGCCACTTCTGCCGAAAAAGGTGTTCCGCTTCCAGGCATAATGTCACAGTTGCGTGCAAACAACCGCTGAACATACTAATAAGGAGGACAGTTTAAACTATCCACCTTCTACGTAAATACACACAGAGCACATCTTGCGGCCAGTAGCTTTCCAATAGTGATTCAACCAGTGCTGTTGTTGGGAACACTGAGTGAAGTATTTAACGGATACAATATAACTCTCTTTCTCTGTCTTCAACTACAGAAAGCCCAGTGCTGAACATAGGTCTCCCTAAGGGGTAGACTATATCACCTGATATGATTATCGCTGTTAAATGGACACAAAAAAATGCGTGAAGTATTTTAGTACATAATGTAATAATATATGTAACTATTAATTACTTAGATAATCATTATAATTCCATTCATTATTGTTTAATATATTTTTTGTACAACAGGTGATTAATTTGTTTTGTTATATTGCTTGACAATGAAAATTTCTCCTATGAAGTTTAAGTAGAAGATTTAGTGCAATCTCGCTTTTTTTCAGAGATAATAAAATTAAGCTGTAAATATTTAAAATGTGACTGTGGTGCTTTTCATAGGAAAAAGATCAATGCTCGATGCAAAGGGCATCACTAGCTTGAGGTCTAACACGGTAAACTAAGTTATAGTATAAGGTAGGACTGCTTAAGGGCGCACTAATGTTGTTGGTCGATACTCCATGTGAAAGTCGTTCCGCGAGACTTCGCCTGCACTTACGAAATATTGTAAACATATTTTGTAAATACACATACTAAATACCAAGTTGGAAGATTATAACTTGTAAAGAACATTGTCCCAGCAACTAATTTGTTTCGACGCGTACTTACAAATTGTGAAACATCAACGGCGAATGGTAAATATAGGCTTACAATATCGTTGATTGCGTTGTTTCATGATGCGGTCATTCAAAGGTAAATGTCAAGTGTGTGCAGACACGCGAGCTTTGATGGTAACATGCCGTGTATGATGTACGCAAAAGATTAAACACTACATAAACGTAAAGGTAGACAAATACTGGCTTAATATTTGAGTTAGGTTTTTGACCAATAATAAAAGGGGGTATCGGTGCATCGAACAAAAACTCAAACCCGAATTGTGCGCACAGAATTATAAGGCAAATTCGCATAAACTACTGCCTGAGATAAAAAAAAGAATAACTTGAGATTCAAAGGCTCAGAAAGAGAGCTCAAAACTCTCATATTTAGACTGTATGTTAGCGTAATAGATTGGCGCCAAAGAAAAATAACGTAATGCCAAGGAAAATAGTCTAAACGTAATTACATATACTTTTGACTCCATCCATCGCATGAAAATTTCTCACAAAAGAATTATCCTAAAAATGTCTGTTAAACTTCATCACGTTGACGGAAACGAGAGCAAAAGCCGGCTTCCAGTATAATGAAGAGGAATGTTTTAATTCCGGCGCTGGTTAATGAACGAAGAGCTTTGTGTTATTGTCAGCGGCTCCGTAGATCACAGCCGAGTGACTCCGACTGACGGCACCAACGCACACTGAAGAGTCAAAACAACCATCACTAAACTCACGACGAAACATTTGAATACGTCAAAACAACTGTAAAATATGTGTGCAGCGATGTTTGAATACAACTCCTCTTGTTTACACAAAACATTTCACATATTTTCCGACTAGTGTTATGCGCAGAGATTCCCAAACTTTTAAATCTATGGAATAGTTGACAAAATTCTTTAATAAAAAGTACATCAACTCCTAGGCGTTTGTAAAAAAGTTGTTGAGTTTGTAATATGGCAAAATAATTAATTGAAATATTCCGTCAGACTAATAACACATGACTACTACTCCTATTAATACATGTACTAACTCGTAGGCTTAGTCGATTTTTCAACAGCACCCTTATATTCTGCGGATACACTTTAATAATCTCATCTCTGATGTAGTGTAGTATGTGCATCATTGTAGAATCGTCACAGCGCTAAGTGATTGTACGCAACATGGTAGAGCACGGCAGAGGCGCTATCAGATGACCCCTGGTGTCGACGCGTCTACCCTCTGCGCTCGGCAGGGTACATTGTGTAACGGTTTGTTTACGTGAAGTGTGTCACTCCCGCGCTTCCCAGAAACACTGATACACTGCTCATTACACCGATTATTTTTAGTTTATTATATACATATATATGTGTAGTAATAGCGATGCACTGAGGAACTTATCTGAGCATAACAGAAGCGTTGTTGCTCTACTGACTTTTGCTTTCAAACGTCTTATCGTGCACATTAATTATTATTTATAGTAAGTTACTCTTGATGTTATAATATTGTTTATAGTTACCTAATACGTACGGAAGTCAATAATTGTTAATTCTACAAAAAGTAAATACATATATAAATATTTAAATATAAAGCGTTTCCATATAAACGTTAATTAATGCTGAGGACCAAAGTTACTGACCCCGTATACAAGGAAAACATCAAAGGTATGTGACACAAATAACCGATATGAAACTGAACTTAGCAAATTAACAATACAAAATCAACAAACACTCGTTCGTAATCAATAGCGCAATTGAAAGCGAACAATACACATATCCATTACATTGTACAGACTAGAGAGTCCGTTTAGCATTTACCAATGCGTCATCACTGAGTAGTGTGACGCAAGCGACGCGACGCGACGGCGCGGTGCAACAAGAAACCAATCAGCGAGAACCAGCACTGCAACCACGAGCGTCTCTTGCGACATCATCTGATGATTGGAACCTCATTGTAGCGATCGAGGCTCGGTGATTGATCGCCATCCCATAAAAACCTATCAGTGGGTCGACAACCAGCTGCCTTTATTTATGTTAGACAAGTTCCTATAGCCGTACTGTTGGAAATGAAATTTATAATCGGCTTGGAAATAGTTACTGCTATCTCTTTTTAATAGCTATCTTTGTGATGATTGATTACTTGTCACGGCACATTGATACAGCCTTCATTCATTTACAGTCTGTATGTGACGGCCATAACATTCATAAATCAATATTGTGCTATGATTAACGGGGCCGAAAAGATGTGCGTGAAATATGTATATCCTCACAAAAACGAACTATAGTGGTAAATTACTCTGAATCATAATGTGGACAGTCATGCTTTGTTTTCCACATAACAAAAACATGTCCATGATCTACGAAATAGTCCCAATGCATGTAGAAAACTATAATGTCATAGTATTAATAGTATTCATGATATTATGTTCTCGCGCGACGATGTTAGTACACAAGGGGCGCTAATAATCCCACGATAATTCATGGCGACGTGTTAAGTAGCATCGTGCTGTGAATGTATTGGTCGATAATCACTAGGCAGTGAAAGCATATACATCAAACGTACGAGGAGCAGCTAACGGTCAGCGAATACGTGCCGCGTTGCTGCAGCGCTGCCGGCTGTGGATGAGCCGTGTCGCTTGCAGGATCACAATAAGCAACCAGTGCAATATGTCAATAGGTAGTCTATTTACAACTGGAAAACTCGTGTTTAGCACTAAAAGACAAAGGTTTCGGTACCAATTATAATTCTCAAGAAAGAAAACAGGTGATCAATAATAAAGATACAATTACGAAGATTATTAGATACAAACTAGAAATCAATATGGCACTATTTAGGTATCGAAGATACCGAAATCTTTTGAACGACTACGGGATGTATTATAACTGGAAGTACTTAGATATACGGTGACAGCGGTCCATTAATGCAAAGTCTTATCGAAGCCCTAATAAGTTTGAAGACAAGGCACTTTAAAGAATAGGGAGGCAAATGGGCAAAGCAACGTGATGTGCAGCTACCAGATATAAATTACAGGTCGTTGATCTTAACATCCAATCACACATTATTGGTAGATCAACACGAGAACTTATAAACGCCACAACGGTAAACAGTGAATAGGGCAGTTAGAGAGCGGTGGCAGGGCCGCGCCGGCTCCTAAACGCGCCTCCATAAATGGAGGCAACGTGAACGTGTTAATGCAGGTGCTTGTAACAGTTTCTTGGCTTGAACATGTTTAGAAAACAACACCTGTTCGCCGCGCCGTAAACTACGTCAATATTAGCTTGTACTGATAATTCAGTCTTCAGAGTATGGAAATGGTTTAGATGAGAAGTAGATAATAAACATGTACATAAATAATTAATACAGTAAGTTGCAGGAGTTGGATTTTGCAATTTCTTATGGAGAAGTTTGAGATTCTTTCAAGAAGATTGCAATTGAACTGCATGATTTGTAGAATGAATGCCTCGCACTCAATTTATACCTACCTGGGCTATTCTTACTATCGGTCACAACTCACAGCTCCCTGCTTATTTTGAATGATTCAGGTTCAATCAAGCAAGCCGCGCCGCGCCGATTCATTGCATATTGTTAGAAATTTGAGGAAACGCCACAAGCCCACAACCCATTGTTCCGGACATCGTGCATACTGCGTAGGAAGAAGCACAAACAAAACAGACAGGGGCACCTTCTTGCGGAAAACCACTGTTATTAACTAATTAAATGTTGTAAATTCATTTATTAGCCTTTGTTTGTGTAGGCCTACAGGATTTAAATATAGTGTAAAGGAATTAAGTGTTAATGAGCTGCGGGAAATAATGTTCCGATTGTTAATGTTATTGATGATTGAAAACATAAATATCTTGTTCCTCAATCGCCTCACTGCATAAATGTTATATTGGTGAATCCTGATGTGTTCATGCTTAATATCTTCAAGTCTAGGCTTGGGGTAACCCACTCTGTTTGTTCAAAAGCAATTCGTGTGAGATTTTAAAGCGATGACCACATTTGCAGGTGGATTCGATAATTCATCGTGATTATCGGATAAAAATTAAATTTAATGTTAAATACATATTTTTATTCATTACTAGATAGGGTCATTCATAGATAGGGGATTTACTAAATCGAATTTGATTCATATGCGTTTATAATAGTCATCAGTAAATTATTTAATTAAGCGGTTGATAAACAAGTTATTACACATAGATTATAAGCAATACCAAGTAAGGGTGGTCCGATTTTGATAATGTAATGATTTAATCCCTGCAGATTAAAATCGAAATAAAATTGAAATTCCATTCAACAATCATCATAGTTCTTGTATTTTGATTCAATATGTATAAACAAAAGATATGAACCAGTATGCAAAAATTTCTATTACAACTATTACCACAATAAAATATGAGATCCATCATGGTGTTACCATCAATGTTGCAGAATGTTTGGGATATCGCACCTTTAGAATTAAAGGAACCTAATCCAAAAAAAGAGACTTTCGATTTTAATCGTATTTTGGCTTAAAATGACCTATCAACCCGTTATTAAAGAAAGACTTATTGACGCATGAAAGGCATTAAGATGTATAAATCGGTCTTCTAGATGTATCATTTATAAGTACAAAATTTCTTATGTTACAAATCTTTAATAAACGTTTCCCAAAAATTAAGATTTTTTAGTTAGGTCTCTTTAATAATAATGGTGCCATATATTTTAACAACCCATAACCTATGCCTGCCTATCTGGAAGCCCTTTTAGGTGTAGGACTTTCTAGTCGGCTCTGCATGTAAATGCCTGTGGTTACTTTTTATTTAATGGAAAATGTGCCATACCCACTATACGATCACTCTGCTACGTGATATGTGATCGACGTGGAAGGAAGCGTGTGCGCACACGCAGTGACGTGGGAACACCACCTCCTCGTCTGTTATGAGAACCGATGAAATACAAGTGACACGGTGTTGTTGTGAGAACGGTTCAAATTCATGCCTTCAACAAAATTGTATTTTGGTAAAAAACAAGCGTGCACAAAAACTGTTTATACCACAGATGCTCCTACTTGTAGGGTTCGTCGATATGGTTGGTATATACTGCTAAATAATCATAACAATACGGAATTGTTCTCTGTCACCGATTTTAATGGAGTCCGCCTGGTATTGACGGTTTTTAAACAACTAGCGTAGTACCCGATACCTTCACGATTCGGTGTAAAATCACACACTCGTACGAAATCGCGCTTGTCGGAGGTCGCACTCTCCAATATAATAGACAGATATGCGCGATTACTTCAAATCTCTAAAATTAAATTATCAGGTCAAGGCATAAAGGAGAAGTTTCCTCAACATCACTGCGTCCATATATTTTATTCCCACACTGGACTGCGTCAGTAAACTCTATAATTGGAATCATAAATGTTTAATTACAGAAACACTAGAGGCTATACTACGTAAGTAGAAGAGAACCGAGTAGAGCAGCCATCAAAGGCTGTAAGGATCCATCGGAACAGCTTGAATGGCCAGTTAACCAGCAGCAATTACACGTCGCGTGTTGGACGCTAACGCGCTCGTAAACAGTTTGTCGGCGCGGTGTGTCGCCGCTCTCAACACTAATGAGTTATACTCATGGGTTTATAGCACTAGCAAGTTGCCAGATTATTTACATTTTTACAGATTTTTCCAAAACCTAGCTATGATGCATATTTTCGATATATCTATGATGTTTTTGGTCATACCGATATTCCCATAATGAAAATATTTTTGTATTTTAATACATAATCTCTGTACTCAATGCTCTATACCAATTTATATAAAAAAAACCTGTTATTTTTTATTGGCAGTAATGATGAGAACTGTTTGTTACCGTTAATGACCCAATTCACCGATACTTTATCAAACTTGGTTTTTTAATTAAAATTAGATTAGTTTATGCAGTTTTTTTTTTCATGCATATTGTGCGGTGTTCCTGAGGCCTGATACTACGGTCTGTAGTTAAAACTCAGCATGTCCCAGCTAGAATCCATGCTCGTAACTCACACCGACACCATTTAACGGCAACTCCTAGTGAATTTAACTGTAGTTAGAGTTTCCTCAATTAAACAGCACAGGGCGGTGGGGACTGGCGAGTAGCTCGAGGACCACCCACGTCCAACCCGGGTTTTATTGCAGCCGTGGAGGCATAAACATAAACGGATCAAGTAGCAATTACGGTACAATCATTAGCTTTCTTTGCAATTAATTTATATTGTGCATCTTGTTTTACAACATTTCTAAAGCAATTACAGCTTTTCCTCAAAGAGCATGCAGTAATTCCCAGAAAGAGAATGACGCGTCGATTGACAGGAATTTTAGAAACATTTATAATAGTATATAAACAACCCTCGAATCGCAGCAAAACGAAAACATTTGATAGTTGGACGTAACTAACCATATATTTTTTATCACTTTTAGTAATTCATGTGAATTACTTGTAGATAAAACAAGAATCACGCCCATTTACCGTTATTAACACCTTTTAGATACGACGTACTGTATATAGAGCAAGGAATCTTAGTCGCCGTGAATCATGTTGATATCCTCACAAAGCATTGATTAATTCTACAATATTTCTATTAGTACTCGTAATGTCTCAAGAATTATGAGCAACATATCTCCATCCCTTTTGATAAGACACAAAGCCTGATATTATTGGAAAATTATCGGAACAAAGAGGCCTAAGTCATGGAGTTCAAAAATGGTGACGTGATGAGTCACGCGGAGGACTGACCGCTTTGACATCACACAACATCGTACGCAGTACGCACCAACACTTCTGTTACACCGCAAATGTACCGTACACAAGTGATAATGAATTTCATATTAAGTGGTTTGTATTATTGCAGCGGGAATTTCATGCCATCGAAGTTTTATTGAGGAAATAAGGCTGTTTTTCCATACCACAAATAAGCTATTACACCGCTTAGATGTTTCAACCATCATAAAATATAGGTACTGCTGTACTCTAGCATCTCGTGTTTTAATAATCGTAAATTATATAGATTGAAGATTATTTATAAAGTTATCTTGTATTTCATTTCATTGCTTTGTTTGAGTACATTTCACCTCATGCGATATTAACTGGTGACAGGATTATCTCATGTTATTCGACGCAATTATTATTAGTAACATCTATTCCTGAAGAGTCTCTATCGCAGTCTATCTGTGACGTAATCTATTACCAAATCACCTACCTGGCTGCAGACTATTTAACTTAGTATCAGCTCGTGTGGAATAACAATGAGCTTGCTTACCTGAAAACAGAAAAACATACAAATTAATGACATCGAACAACTCATGAAATTGATACAAATTAGTGTAAATACGTTTGTTAATCAAGACCACAATATGCGTCATATAGGAATAGGTCATACATAGTTTTAAATGAGTAAGAAATATTTTGTTCACAATTCATTATTTCCATTTATGACGTGTGTTTCGCGAAGTAATGACAACAAGCGGCGGTGCTTTATTTCAAATTCAAAACCCATGGTTTTCGCAGTATTCAAGGAGAGTATATCGTGAACGTACTGACGCTGAATAATTGTACTAGTAATTAAAACGTATACCTGTTATTTTATACTTAAATGGCATAAATATTAAATAGTGTCATGAAAATTCTTACAAGTTATAAGTTATAACAGATCTACTCAAAAACCTTTAACAGCATTCTCGACAAATACAAACACACGCTCGAGTGTGTTGGTTGTGTGATGCGTCTAATTAATAGGAGGTATATAGGGTTTGTAAGTATGTAGTAGTAAAGTGAGGCTAAAAAGTGCAGTCATCAGTACCCGACGCGCCCGCACTCGCGACGCGATCGCTTACAACCAATGAATGCCACCATTGTGCGCACAGGGCTCCCACCGCCGATCATAGCTCATATATCGTCCTAATTTCATTAGCAACATAACTCATTATTTCATCACAGTCTATTAAAAGGCGCAATCGATAGCTAGCTATTAATAATGAACTCACAATTAAGCAACTGAAAACATCGGAAATATTTCTTCGTAATTTTAAGCGTTATCATCAAATCATGAAGTAGTAAAGGTATTTTAATAGGCGAGACAGGGTCAATAGGTTAGATGTAAAAAAAAAATTGTATGATTTTTAATTAATTATCCTTATTCCATCTGCAACCAATCACTATAATAAACAAGGACATCTAATTTCGGCTGCGTTTTCCTGCTACTCCCTTAGAGTAATAAACATTTTATAAATTAATATTAGGTTTAGTACGAAAAGCTGCCGATTATTAAATGATTATTCCAGGAAATGCACTTGGTAATAAATTCACGGTATTGTTGCCAGACACAACGAGTGAACCATGAATGGGCCTTCAAGATATATTTTTTAGTGATGTTACAATATAAAAAAACAGCTAAGCATCCTAGGGCCCTACTATATAAATCCGAAACGAAGTTCGAAACTTCGTGACGTTTTTCGTTTCGAAACCTACTCTATAACACGAAGTTCGAATCTTCGGATCGAAGAATGAATTATTCCAATATATCGGCAATACGAACATTTACAGAGTAGGTATATACGTATCGTCACAAACTTCGTTCGTCCGAAGTTTCAAACTTCGTTTCGGATGAATATAGTAAATAAAAATGTAAATGTTCGGATTGCCGATATATGCGAATCATTCATTCTTCGATCCGAAGTTTCGAATTTCGTGTTTCAGAGTAGGTTTCGAAACGAAAAACGTCACGAAGATTCGAACTTCGGATTTATATAGTAGGGCCCCTAATTTGAATATATTGGTGTAGAAGAAGTATACACATAGTGGACAAAGTAATTGTTTCTCATTGCTAAAATACATATTATGTATCCTGATAATATACTTTAAATAGATTACCGTTCATTATGCACTACTAATTATACCTCGAAGATTAATTTAGCTCATAACATGCATCAGTGCTAATATTAGCGGCGGGTTGATTGTAATTAGTAGAGATAATATAATGCATTTACATTTGTATTCAGCAATAGTAATTTTAATGGTGTTTTTAGGGATAGGGAAATATATTTATGTGGGAAAGGTTAAACATAAAGGAAATGACTGCGTGTTCACTCTAACTGTATTTATTCGCGACTGACTAGGTAAACTTAATCGGCGGGCGCAGCCGCCTCTAATTACTCAACGTTGACACACATACATATCCCTTACATGCATATATTCGTACATACAAAACTCAGTCATACTGCACCTACACCAACCCCCCTCTTAAAGAAAAAAATATTTTAAACACTAAGTACATTATATAACTTTAAAACAAACAATAAACACATTTTAATAATGAAATGTAATTTACCGCAAAAATATTAATTATATATTGCCGTGAATCAAAACAAAATTATTGCCTAATCATACGTGTGCCCAATAATAATTATGTTGCATACGTCTTAAAATAATGAAACAAAATTTTTGCATGAACAATAAAAATGTAATTTACACAAAAATGCAATGTAAAGTTAAAAGTAAATAAAATGTAATAAGGTGTATATTGGTGTATAATATATATGAACTAAATTATGTCGCAATAGCATTAATCATAAATCTTAATCAAAATTACTCAATACGGTTAAAATACAATAGGTTGCATACTATGCAAAACGTAAAGGTGTTTTTATAACGCGGCCACTTCGAGTTGTTTTATGATTTAAAACTTTGCTAGAAGTGTCCTCGTTATTGCTTTTAATATTAGTACTATTATCGTTATTACTATCATCCGTTATATCTAACCTAGAACTATCACTATCGACAACGTATGCAGGTTTAAGCCTATCAATGGATATACAAGTTTCCTTATCACCTATCTTAATAATAAATGTCTTTCCTTGTCGTTTTACGACAGTATATGGACCATCATATGGAGGCTGAAGTGACCTTCTCATTATATCGTTCCTAACGAAAACACTTTTACATGTATTAAGGTCGTTAGACACGAATAATGATCTCGAATTTCCATGACTCCTTGGTCGTGGTTTATATTTATTTATAGTATCCCTAAGCAACTGTAAATATTCCGAGTCCGACATACGAATTTTCGATTGGTCGTAAAAATCTCCCGGTAATCGAAACGGCTTACCGTAGGTTAATTCTGCTGCGCTCACCCCGCTATCACTTCTGATAGCTGCACGCAGACCTAACAATGCGATCGGAAGCTCGTCTACCCATGATTTGTTGCATTGCAAACGTGCCATGAGAGCCACTTTTAGTGCTCTATGCCAACGTTCGATCATGCCGTTGCTTTGTGGATGATAAGGAGTTGTACGTAACTTGTGAATGCCTAAATATTTCATGAGGTTGTTAAATAAATCACTCTCAAACTGTCTACCCTGGTCGCTAGTAAGCTTCGAAGGGCATCCAAAGCGAGAAATCCAACACTCAAAAAGTACTTTAGCTACGGTCTCCGCTGTGATATTTTGCACAGGAACAGCCTCGGGCCAACCCGTGGTACGGTCGATCATTGTCACGCAATATCTATATCCATCAGACGATATCGTCAAAGGTCCTACGATATCGATGTGTACATGTTGAAATCTATCAACCCTTTCAAAATTCCCTACTCCTGACACAGTATGTCTATTTATTTTAACTTTTTGACATACGGGACAGGCTCTGGCCCATCTGGTTATATCCCGGTCCATATCTGGCCAAAAGAACTTTTGTTTGATTAATTGTTTAGTACATTTAATTCCAGGATGGCTAAGGTCATGTACTGAACGAAAAGCTAATTGCCTAAAATCTTCCGTTAAGTACGGTCTAATATTATTGTGTGAGACTTCACAATAAACTTGTTTTTCACCATCAGGTATGTAAAATTGTTTAAACTGCAAGTTGCAATTAGACGCTTGTATCATTCGCTGTAAATATGCGTCACTCGATTGCTTTTCCGCTAGCGCTGCATAATCCAGTAACGTCGGACAATTTATTGTTGCTATGCGGGAAAGAGCATCGGCCACTACGTTTTGATTACCGTTTATATACCTAATATCTGTGCTAAACTCACTTATATAAGAAAGTTGACGGATTCGTCTAGGACTTTCTTTATCGCTGTTTATTTTTGTAAATGCGTATATAAGTGGTTTATGATCGGTAAAAATAGTTAATTTTCGTCCCTCTACTAAACTTTTGAAATGTTTGATGGCCATAAATATTGCTAACAATTCGCGATCATACGTAGAGTATTTGTTTTCCGTGAGCGTTAACTTCCTAGAAAAATATCCCAGCGGTTTCCAACAGTTGTTAACTTGTTGTTGTAGGACTGCACCTACACTAGTGTTTGAAGCGTCACACATTAAAGATAAATCAGCATCTGGCAATGGATAGGATAATGTAATGGCGCTTTTTAAGCTAGCCTTACATTTCTCAAAAGCCTCAATAGCTTTATCAGTCCACTCAATTAATGTTTTATCGCGCTTTTTGGTGTTATGTAAATACGCATTTAATTCTGCCTGGCATTCGACTGCCCTAGGAATGTGAGAGCGGTAGAAATTAACCATACCGAGAAAACGACGCAATTGCTCGATATTTTCAGGCCTCGGAAAATTTACAATTGCTTCTACCTTATCGTCAAGCGGGCGAACACCATCCGCTGACACCTCATAACCTAAAAAATCTAATTTTGATACGCCAAATATACATTTAGATACGTTAATTGTAACACCAAATTCGTTAAACCTTGAGAAAACTGCCTTCAAATGCGCCTTATGGGCTTCTTCCGATTCGCTAGCTATACAAACGTCATCAATATAATTAAATACGAAATCGAAACCACGCAGCACTATCGTGTCCATGAATCTCTGAAACGATTGTGCAGCGTTGCGCAAACCAAACGTCATCCGCGGGAATTCGAAAAGTCCAAAAGGTGTAATGATTGCCGTTTTCTCAATGTCATCGGGTGCAACAGGAATAAAATGATACGCCCTATTTAAATCTAACTTACTAAAAATAATCTTTTTTCCTGCTAATAAATATTTAAAATCGTTCATACGTGGTATAGGGTAACGATCGGGCTTTGTTATCGCGTTCAATCGCCTATAATCTCCACATGGCCTAAGTTCCCCATTTTTCTTGGGCACCACATGTAACGGGCTTGCCCAAGGACTTTTGGAGGGCCTACAAATACCTAAATCTAACATATTCTGGAATTCCGCCTTAACCTTTTTATACCTATCCGGAGGTAATGGTCTCGCCTTCGCATAGACAGGTGGTCCTGAAGTCTCTATGTGATGGCACACCGAATGCTTTGGAATATCTTTGTATGATACCGGACGGGTAATATCAGGATAGTTAGATAAAATATCATGCCATACATTGTTATTAATCAACGTTTTAATAGATGATTCATACTCGCCGTGGCATAATATGACTGACGCAATAACATTCAAACGCGTAACCTGATCTACGAGTCGCCGTGCGCTTAAGTCAACTAACAATCTATAATGAGTTAAAAAATCTACTCCAATTATAGGTTGCTTAACAGCCGCCACAATGAAAGTCCATCGGAAAGATCTTCTTAAACTAAGGTCTAACACTAAAGTACGCACGCCATATGTCCTTATCTCGGTACCGTTAGCCGCATAAAGTTTATACTTATCACACGTGAAATCTTTCGATTTAATAAACGAAACGGGTATAACCGACACATCCGCACCAGTGTCTATTAAAAATTTTAGTCCACTGTTTCTATCGAAAATACATAGGCGTTTTGACGCTTCGATACAAACCTCCGCCGCCGGTTGTATCGCCGCTAGTTTTCCGATGTGGCAACGTGTTTCGGCTCTTTCCAGTTGCACGGATCTACGCACTTGGTCGCTTTGGAACGATATTTGTAGTGGTAAAAGCACAACCAATCTGGGTCCTTTCGGTGCCTACTCGCGTCCCTAGTGCGCGACCTCGACCTACGAGAATTACGTCTACGTGGACCACGATATGGTTGCCGCGCGCGACGTAGTTCCGAAACCTCGACACTCAGTTTATGTAACGCGGCGGCCAAGTCTGAAGATATGGTGGTGTCTTTTGGTATCGAGCTCGCTGTCGCCACCGCCGATAACTCTGCTGGCCGGGTGGCCTCAATGACCTTGTCGGCAATCACGGCCAAATTGTCCAATTCCTTGACCTCCGTGACTGCTAAAACCGCTTGCACCGCTGCTGGAAGGTGGCTATTCCACATTATTTGCAACGTTGGGTCTGGAATTTTCGAACGTGCCAAGTCCCGCATGCGCCGTAGTAGTTGGGAAGGCTTCTGGCTGCCTAGTTCCATCTCTCCCAGCAACTTTTGGAACTGCCGTGTCTCCGACTCCTCAAACACCTGCAGCAGCCGCTCCTTGAGTGCCTCATATCTGCGCTCCTCCGGTGGCATCAGCAGTAAATCGCTCACCTGCTGGATGGCGCTCTTGGTCAGCTTCGTCACCAGCAGGTTCTGCTTAGCAGCATCGCTAAGTTTTTGGCTAGCAACCACCGCCTCAAATTGGACGAACCACAGTCGCGGCTGGTCCGCCCAAAATTCCGCTATCCGTGACGATACCGTGATGCTTGCCAGCGCATCTTCCTGCCGCGACTCGAGTTTCTGCTCCGAGGCGCGCATGGTGGGTATATTCATACCTGGGGTAGTCATCGTCGATTTCCGAATTATAACGTATGTAACAATTAATAAACACAGCTACAGGGGTCATCACTTTAGGGATAGGGAAATATATTTATGTGGGAAAGGTTAAACATAAAGGAAATGACTGCGTGTTCACTCTAACTGTATTTATTCGCGACTGACTAGGTAAACTTAATCGGCGGGCGCAGCCGCCTCTAATTACTCAACGTTGACACACATACATATCCCTTACATGCATATATTCGTACATACAAAACTCAGTCATACTGCACCCACAGTGTTGTTTAAAGTAACTATCAAGAAAATCTTTAAAAATCTGTTGGACATAACAAATAGTGATGTATTACCATAATGACTGTATTATTATTATCCTCATTGTTCGCTACTGTTACATTAAGATGACAGATTAAATCAATTTTAAAGGTAAATATCGAAAGAGAAATTGCGTGCCATAGGAAGCACATAATTAAAACGTATTGCACGGATATGTAACCTCATCTGGGGGCGCGGCCGAGCCCCCTCCAAGTCGAGCTATAGGCCGTAACATCCTTTTCTCGAAGCAACTCAGACCATTTTCAACCCCTATAACTTCGTTGTGGCTAAAGCATGATGCCTGAATTTTCAGTTACTAAGCAGGCATTGTGTAAACACAGTATATTTAAAATTTCATTCAATTTGAACCAGTAGTTTAATAATTGTAACTAGTCAAACTTTCTTAATTTTGTCACTCACTGACTGACCGATCATCAAAAGTCTAAGGCACTTCTAGCAGACATAGAACCTTCAAATTTAGAATATAATTAGTGTTTAGTGTCTAAAGTAAGGGAAAATTCAAACATTTCATAATTTATGTCTAGTTTTCTAGATAGACCAACTGCGTGAATAACTTTGTAATCCCATATAAATGTATAGGATTACAAAGTTACATTTGCAGTTAATGAATCATTGTACCCGTATAGAATGGAATAATAGTTGTAGATAGATATCTATATATATGAGGCATAACAGGAGGGGATATAGAGAGGGAAATGGTGTATTCAGCCCATGAAACTGTATAACATTCCTCTAGAAAAACATGACGAAGAAAAACTTGCAAATAAATATAGACTAAATAGCTCGAAAATATCAATTACAATGAAAGAAAGAACATTAATAATCAAATCCGCTATATTTGTGATAAATTGATACCTACAAAAATAAGAAAAATCCATAAGACAGAGGCTTTAAGAAAAATCGTTAGTGATATTCTAGAAGTAAGAAGTACCGAAAAGGAAAAAAGTAGGACTCTACAAAAAGACGTGAGATCCCATCAAAAACATCCTGTAAAAAAATTCCAAGTCTCGCAGCTCAGGTTTTCTACCGCAAAAAGTTGTGGGATGCATGTAATACCAAGTCGATTAATTTATTTAGTCCTTAAGGGACCTTCTATATAAAGTTATTACGTTAGTTATTACCATATCAATATTAAAAATTCTTTACGTTTTAAATAAATAGGTCGACTTGGCCAGCAGCATTATGTATAAATTGTACGATACATTATGTTTTCATGCGATGGCCAAGTCGATCCATTTATTTAAATCGTAAAGAATTTTTAATATTGATATGGTAATAACTAACGTAATAACTTTATATAGAAGGTCCCTTAAGGACTAAATAAATTAATCGACTTGGTATTACATGCATCCCACAACTTTTTGCGGTAGAAAACCTGAGCTGCGAGACTTGGATTTTTTTTACAGGATGTTTTTGATGGGATTACACTAACACGGTGAACTTAGGCCTAAGTCTATTCAATCAAATTCATAATTGCAGAGGTGTCCCGAGTTCATAAGCTAATAAGTAATGTGACACACTTTCTTTTAGAACGGATGTATATTCTTCTTATTGAAGTATCCGTTATTGGCAACCCTGAGTGTGTGCGGTGCGCGCCGCGCCGGGAGCGCAAGGTCGACGGCCGCGCTCCCTGCGCCCGCGCATCCCGCTACACTCTATTATTACTCACACTCACTTAGTGTTGTAAAAATGAGCGCTGAGAGTCGAGCGTCGAGCGCTGAGTCGACGCTTTGGAGCGTTTTAGACTCGAGCGTTAAACGCTTGAGCGTTTAAGGCTTGCGAGCGTTGAGAGTTTAGACTTTCATGCTCGAGTTATGCGCCCGAGCGTTCAAGCGTTGTAGTTTTTAAATACGGATAGATGAAAAAATTGTGGTAAATAAAAATGTTAGGAGTTGTGGGGGGCGGTAGGTACGGTGAGTATTACTTATCTTTTGACTTTGGTCGTATAAGCTGGCCTTATCTATACATATAAATAAAATTGAAGTGTCTGTTTGTAAAGTGAAAATAAATAAAAATGTCCAAGTACATATCGTTATATACACGATACCTATAACGAAAATGACCTTAGATTTTTTTTGTCTGTCTGTCTGTCTGTTTGTTCCGGCTAATCTCTGAAATGGCTGGACCGATTTTGACGGGACTTTTTTTGTCAGGTAGCTGATATAATAAGGAGTAACTTAGGCTACATTTGTTGTAGAAAATTTCATTTATTTAAAAAATAACTAAAAGGACTAATTAACTTTTTTGTTAAACTTCACGCGGACGAAGTCGCGGGCACAGCTAGTCATAACTAAAAGAAGGAACAGACTTAGTAACGAAAATATACAGGCAAGTATGTGACTTTTCTCATGGTTATAAAATTATAGTGTTGCAAAGGTGTGTGATGATTTTAGGTAGGTATTTAATTTAACTTAGTTGCTAAGAAAAATCAGTAGGTAGTCAGGAATTGTACAGAAACTTCAGCTATTTTTTTTATTGCATTGAATGGCGAGTCGAGCACGCCGTTCGCCTGACGGTAAGCGATGCGACCGCTCATGAACAGTAGCAAAACCAAACAACACCTTGATTTACAAAGCAATGCTTGGCATTCCACTGCGCTCGCCATCCTGAGACATAAGATGTTAAGTCTTAATATGTCCAGTAGTTACTCTGACTACAATGTCCTTCAATCCGAATCACAACAGTGCATTTAAACTGCTGTTTGACGGGAGAAATAGACATTGCGGTGGTACCCACCAAGACAGCCTCTCACATATTAGAGACTTACCACCAGTAAAACACAAAAACCAAAAACAAACAAAAAGCTAAACCACACTTGTAATGTAATTTGGGCCTTATGGCGTAGATCATATGGCATATTGTATACTAATAATAAATAAGTATTTTTCTACTATTATAATACAGTCCGCCCCGTGACCACGAAAGCTGTAAAGTAATCGAAACGTCGGGAAGCTAAAAATGTAAAAATTAAACTAAATTCGCGATAAAATCCGTAAATAATAGTTTTATTTCAATACTATTATAATATAAATATCGTTAAAAATAAAATTGAAATTGTCTTATTTCAATTATACTATCTTTTTTACGGTGGTCGCGGGTTCGAATCCCAGGGCACACCTCTGACTTTTCGGAGTCATGTGTGTATTGATAGTCAATCACCACGCACTAAAACGGTGAAGGAAAACATCATGAAGAAACCTGCATACCATAGCGATTTATAAAAAAATCTATGGTATGTAAGTCCGCCAACCCGCACTAGGCTAGTGTGGTGGACTATATGGCCTAAACACTCTCAATCGAACTCTCGATTGTAGAGTAGGCCCATGCCTTGCAGTGGGACGTATATGGGCTGATACAGATACAGATCTTTTTTACAGTTTCTCTAACTATGTAATCTAAGCGCGCTCTCAAGCTCGAGCCGAGCGCTCAAGCCACTGCTCGAGCGTCGAGCGCTTCAGTCGAGTCCCGACTCGAGCACGAGCAATCTGCTTGAGCGTCGACTCGAGCGTTTAAGCGCCGACTCGAGCTTTTTTACAACACTGCACTCACTCCCAAACATCAACACTCTTACATGTCATATTTATTGGAAAGTGCACGTCAATCTTAGAGTTAAGTGATTCCCTTATTTTACTGTTATAATAATATCACGTCCTTCAAACAAGGATTTATTTTGACTTTAAAAATAACATTTTTGGATAATATAATCAATCCCTAATATTCTCTATATGTGAAATGTAGAGCAAGAAATAGTATCTGCAAGAAAAACATAGTGTATGTTAGTTCAGGACGGTATCAATGGACATTGCAGGATATTGCGGTCGGAATACTAACAGTCTGCAGCTATACTGAACATAGGTGTACCTACAGACTATGGGCTTTACCCTACGCTACTCATGAATTCTTATATAAAGATAAATAATTCCTACTGTATGCCTTGTTTTTACATAGCAATGTAGCGTTACTAAAGTCAAGCCCTGAAGGAGGTAATCTGTCAGCCCTGCCGACGAGTCAACTATTGCTAATATTTCGTTCAATCACCATTATGGCGGATTTCTCATTTATAGGCATATCACAGAAATAGGGCACATGACCATTATGAATTTGCATGAAGCAGACCGTCAAGTACACGTGCTATTAGTAAACAAACCGACTGTGCGCCAACTGTTTGCTCTTCCGAGTATTTATGTACATTGCGGTGTTTAGCGCGGCGCTGGTAACGCGTTGTGTGTTGTGCTCGAGTTCGTCCAGACACGCCGCGCCGTAAACCACGCTCGTTATTAACTAATGAACAGTCCGCCTGCCGCCCGCGCCCCAGTCAAATTACTCGCCCTACGATTAATATTTATAACTAATTATCCGTTAGATAGTAGGCGATTGTCTCACAACGCTTCTGAATATGTCCATTAACGTCTATTATCCAGACCAATTGCAACGTAATTAGACGCTAATAAGACGAGCTATAGTTTGCTCGACGCGCCGTGCCTGGGCAACCGTTCCCATTTGATTTTGTTTTTTTTCTGTCTGCTTCAAAATATCTGGGTAACTTAATATATAAGTTTTATGACATAAGAGAGCTGGACGACAAAAAATGTACCCTACTCACTTAGTGACAGTTACGCTGAATATTTTATACGTGGTTCTCAAACAGCTTCAAAAGTACAAACAAAAAACTCAAATATCTCAGTGAAAATCTAAAAAGTTATGAATAAAAGCTCCTGAGCAAAGGAACGAAAAACAGCGTAAAATACCGACGCTCGAATAGATCACATAAAAAGGGTTGTAAAAGAGAGTCATGCGTTTTTATCCGGGGAGACAATGTGAAAGGGTTATTTTTACACATCCGACGCGGCAGGCGACAGGCGACGGCGGTCCACAGAAAAAGTGCATCGATGTGACATGTGCAGTAAGCAGTGCACACACTACAGTATAGGTACATATCCGCAACGTGGCGACTATACCTCGCGCACCAGATAACAAGGCTGTTTAGCATACCTTTGACACGTCTCTACTGTCTACACACATTCAGTCTTGCTCACCGATGGAAATACGAGTATAATATAAATATGTACAATACGCCTATACGCCAAAACACTTTTATATTACGTCAAGGCAAAGAGAATGCATTACACTTGATAGTAAGTTCATTGCTATCTGAATTCTAGAGATTTTATCGTATCTTGCCGGCCAATAGTCGACATGCACCAAAGCTGACCTAGTCTAAACGTTAAGTGCACTGTTTCATTGAAGCCGACAAATTATTTTCATAAAAATTTTTAAGTGTCTTCAACTTACAGAAATAGAACCCCGAAAGGACTGAATATACATACATATAACATCATACATACATGCTTTATGCATGCTTACGCCTATGGCCCATTAGGGTAGACGGAGACTATAGGGCGCCATTTACTACCGTCGAAGCATACCTCTTTAGTCTTTCGCTTCATCAACTGTCATCAATCTCTTCATACACATACACCTACATTCATACACATCCTACACATCCATTTAAAATGAAATGGAAAATACTGAGTCCTTGAAACCGACGCGACGAGCGTGTATGAAGAGTTAGACATATATGGTCAAGTTTTAAAGCAGATTCCTTAAACGTGGTCAGCATGACTGGTGCTTGTGTTTCGTTATTTAATTGGCGCTGGATTGTTAATGGATATCATCTGTATCGGATCAATTCCATAACCATCGCTAATCGATAGATCAATTTAAGTTTTGGTGGCCAACCGATCGGCAGATTGGTATCAGATATTTAAAAGGATCCAATAGCGATTCTCTAAATCTTATTAGCAAGTCATAAGTGCAATCGCATTACTTAAATTTTTGCATCACAATTCACACTGCATGTAATCTGTAAAGCGTAGTTTGGTGTTCTGATTTCTGTGGCTGTACTTCCTGGACTCGCGTCTCGTAAGAAATACAATAGGATTGTCTTTCTTGTGCTGAATTAAACCACCGTGCCGTGCAGGAGTTACCTTATATTTTCTTTACATTTTTTTGTGGAAAAGAGGAAATGATCAGTAGTATGTAATCAATTTATTTTACTCTTGATACTTAATAGTAAAGTCCCCTACAATCAACAGTTCGATTGAAAGGGCTTAGGCCACAGTCCATTCACTTTGCACTTTGCCGGTGTGGTGGATTTCGCATACCATAGATAGAAATTCTCTCATCTCTATGGTTTGCACGTTTTCTATTTTACTTCGGCCCTAAAGTACGCGGTAAAAGTCAGCAATATGCCCTGGGATTAGAAGTATATCTAGGGGCATTTCATTATGTACTACTTACATACTGATTTTTGAATATAGTACTCCCACAAAAACGTAGTGGCATATATGTACTATATATGCATAAGCCGAATTTTGAGTGTAAATTAAATATGTTGAAAAATAATGATGTATCCAACGGCGCGCGGGGGGAGTTCTTATTAAAATGCCACAGAGCAAGGAGCACGGCTCGCGCACAACACTCGAGTGCAGTGCAGTGCAGTGCGGTGCGGGTTACGTAACGGGAGCCCCACTACATACGACTACACTCGCAACACGTTACTCCAACACCCAAGAAATTAATAACCACACGGCAATGCGACTAACGGTGGTGTCGCCGTCTCATCCGCCGAGCCCACGTGCCACGCGCACCTCTCTAATAAGCATTCTTCTTGGACATTCACAACTACTTCTCTCTAAGAATTAATTCTCATCTTTCTAATTATTGTCCCTGTACGTTAAAGACTAATGTCCCTAAGACCTAGACTTTTTTCAGCAGTTTAAAGTGTCACAGTAAACACAAAACAGTTTTTCAGCAACACATTGGGATCACAAGGCGGCGCGGCGGCACAAGTTCGGAGACTTGGAGTCAGAATATTAATTTGCAAAAAAAGTAATTGATCTCTTTTTGAATAAATACTTAATAATGTAGTACTTTGTAATTAAATAATTAGCCATACTTTACGAAATAAGAACAACTTGAAGAACTTAGCTTCTGTTTTGAACGCCGCGTCGCTTAAATTCCTTTGTACCGAATTTGGCGCTTTTTTACGCTTGTTTTTGTAGGGAAATTTAAAATTAGAATATACCCTAGGCTAAGTTGGAATACATCTACCCAATGATAGAAATGCTTTCTTAACCTGGAGCAATCAGCAATAGTAATATGAATTATTGCTATTTCAAATTACTTAACTTCACCACCATTTTATTTTTGAAGCCTTAGCATGCTCTATATTTCTGTTATTGCTAATTGCCCCCACAGAACTTGTAAACAAAAACCCGACCATATATTATAACCATTGTTCACATCAAAAATTACACACACAAATTGACTGTTCAATATCTTCTTTAAATGGGTTCGTAAAAACTCACTCCTTAATAGATTACACGATATCGTATAAAAATATTAGCTGATCGGCTTTGTGAATCACAATCGCAAATCGCAAAATGTTGCGTATTTACATAACTTGTGAAATGTTATTGTCCACTTCACTTGCTATTTGTGATTGCTAGTGCCATTTATTCCACTGATCAGCAAAATTTCGCTGCGCTTGTGGGAATTTTTATTTGATGATAACAGTGGGATTTTTTAAATCAATCAATTTAGCGTGTAAAGTAATAATATCGAGGCTGTATGCGCGGCCTTTATCGTGTTATGGAATTTCCGCACATTACCTACAATTTTTTAAGTTATGACCATTGATCGGGAAAATACGAGAGCAGGTTTGCCATAGCTACATTTTGATTATTTATTATTTGTCAGAAGAGGAAAATAATTCCATTACGTTCTGGCATATTTCATTATTTGTATGTATACGTATATAGTCGGTACTCAGAATGCAAGCGACTTCAAATTATTATTTGTTGGTTTTATAGTGTTATTTGTCTATTTTTTTGGAGTAAACTATAGCCATATTTCATTTCACGAAAGTTTCTCTAATATCTTTATTACATCATAAAGTTCATATATAAACGATGCGATTCAATATCTTCATTACAACCGTGGAGTGCGTGGTGGCCTGTTGGTAAACGGACTAGACGCGACTGCCAACATGTTCACGGTGGTCGCGGGTTCGAATCCCAGGGCACACCTCTGACTTTTCGGAGTCATGTGTGTATTGATAGTCAATCACCACGCACTAAAACGGTGAAGGAAAACATCGTGACGAAACCTGCATACCATAGCGATTTATAAAAAAAATCTATGGTATGTAAGTCCGCCAACCCGCACTAGGCCAGCGTGGTGGACTATATGGCCTAACCACTCTCAATCCTACTGTCGATTGTAGAGGAGGCCCGTGCCCTGCAGTGGGACGTATATGGGCTGATACAGAGATTACAACCGTAGTACATGACACCATTGATTATGTCAATGCATCACATGAAAGTATACGCTGCCCAATGTCCATTGCACCAGTATACGTCCAACTAACAAACGGAATTTTATTCTACGAAAACAAACAACGTAAATATCACTAATCCCTGCAATTGATCGTTACGCCATTAATGAGTTTATTAACTAATTAGCCAATTTGCTAATGATAAACATACATTGATTGTTATCTTCACCGGGTATTTTACCTGGAACGTGTGGTTATATATGTAGTGTGTACATTAGCTCAGCGTGATCGTGGCAGGATAACGATTAGCAGTTGTAAACACCACCATATTATCACGATTCAGAACAATACGGAGCTCGTAACAATGCTGTTTTCACTGGTGACTATATCGACAATATTGAATGATTCTAGTAAGACTTGTTCGTTCAATGTCGTAAGGCTATAAACCTGGGTTACGCTTTCAATTCCCAAGGCAATAACACTCGTGTGGATTCTTCGCTTTCAGATATTTTTCGTAAAGGTAGATACTGGTTAGAATACGAGTTAAAATTATACGCCAAATCGTTCTTAGTTATTATTGTAGTATATATTAGTTTATTTCGTATATTTATGTTTTTCTTTGTGTGCCGCCAAATTTTGAAATCGTTAAATATGTGCCGCAACAAAAAAAAGGTTGAGAATCACTGCTCTATAGTCTATACTGTATCAGCCCATATACGTCCCACTGCAGGGCACGGACCTCCTCTACAATCGATAATACGACTATCAATACACACATGACTCTGAAAAGTCAGAGGTGTGCCTTGGAATTCGAACCCGCGACCACCGCGAACATGTTGGCAGCCGCGTCTGGGGGGTTACTATAGAATCCGTAACGAAGCACGAAACTTCGGATAACGGATGTCAGTGACGAAATAAATGTACCACAGAGTATGTGAACCATCCGAAATGTTGAAAATTCATCGTAACCATAGACTAACTTCGGACTGAATGATAATTGTCATAGATATTCTTATGGATTTTAGAAGGAGAAAAACAGCATTATCTGTGATCATTATTCTCCAACAGTGTTGCCACCTAAGTGAATTTTCCACTATTTATATGGTAATTTAGACCACGCATGTAGTGGGGAAAAATGATATTTATTGGTTAGTGGTTTTTCTAGATGATTTGCAGTGCTCGAAAATTATAGAAAAGATAACGTAGGTTAATTTTCTGACGTTTCACTTCTATCGGATGTGAATTGCAATACTTTTTTACAAATCTTTATTTAAAATAATATTACGTGTTTAAATTTTTAATCATAGCCGTGCAGGGCTATCAAGAATAAATGATTTCTTTCTTTCTATTTGTTTTAGATAAATGATTTGTCCCACGGAACCCTAAATATTTTTTACAGCAAACTAAATCGAAGAAACATAATGAACTCAGACACTCTCTTGTCATAGTAGGTATTTTTAAAAATAACCGCAAAATTTAAGAGATATTTTTTTTGCGGTACTCTAATTTGTTATTCAAAACTTAAATAGCCCAAGTTACTCCCGCAAATTTAAATATAGCACGACATAAAAGAGTAGAAATTAATTAATTGGGAACTAAAAGCAAAACATTTCCTAGCAACACCAGAATGGAGTACACGAGCTGTCAGTCATTGCTATTATTCGACATTTTTCACGAGTTTTTTTAGAATAGTGTGTTAATTTCGAATCGTGAACAATAAAACTAAGTTATCATGAACAAAGTAATTCGAGGCGGTGCCCGTGAAATAATATACAAAGTTTTGATGTGGTGTATGGACGAATATAAAGCCGAGAAGTTGTTAACAAATTAAGACGATGTTTACAAACGAAGGGCTGATTGTACTGGTAAGTAATAGTTGAAAATTGTACAAAACACTAAAAAGAACGAACTAACATATGCATATAATGGATATTCTTATGATTACCAATGAATATTGTTTATTTAACCATATTTTTGAGGTTATACAAACATAAACATAACCTGGAGTATTTATAGCAGACTGCCACATTTTGAGCATCGTCACTTATTCTTTCATTTATTAAAAAAATTATACACAAGTACAAATAATTCAATAGGACGTAAACTATTTCAAGAAACATTATTTTTAAAATAACATTCTTTGTTTGTCCACATTAGTCTAAAATACATAGTATAACGGAAACAGGAAAAGTAAAATATATTTGGTGTTTTTTTCTAAATTATTTATTTCTTGATTGTACATCTCGGTATACTAATATTTTTTTGTTATTGTTTTAGGTGTTTCTGAGAGTTCATTACGCACGGATAGCGTTACATGGTGCTGAAAAAGGTGGAAAGTTTTCGTCGAAAGAAAAGAAAGGGTCGTCCTGCAAAGGCAATAAACGATTTTGATACATGTGCGATTCGACAGAAAATTTATTTCTTTTATATCGTTCAAAAAGAAGTGCCTACAATTAGTTAAATATAAGCCAAATAAAGGGAATACATTGGTTATGATGAGCGATACTGCAGACTATTGCATAATAAATAAAATATTTTTAACGAAACAGTATTTTTTATTCCCTTATAACTAATTAAATATATTTATGGCGATTACATATGTTTTGTCAGGAAAAATAACCTTTATTATTTCTTATTTATACGGTCTACCGTATAATATAAGTCCCGTCAAAATCTGTCCAGCCGTTCTCGAGATAAGCGATTACAAACAGAACGACAGACAGACAAAAACTCTTTTCAGATCATTTTTGGTATAGATATCGTGTAGGTATACGAGTATAACGATATGTAGTTGGACAAATTTGTTTAGTTTCACTTTACAAACAGACACTTATTTTTTATTTATGTGTATGCCACCGCAATGTCTATTTATACCGTGAAACAACACTGCGTAAATGCACTGTTGTGTTTCGGATTGAAGGACATTGTAGCCAGAGTAACTACTGGACATATTGAGACTTAACATCTTATGTCTCAGGATGGCGAGCGCAGTGGAATGTGTCATATATAAGTGTATTAACTATGGTGGAAGCGGTCGTATCGCTTACCATCAGGCGAACGGCTTGCTCGTCTCGCCATTCATTGCAATAATAAAAAAAAAATCTATAAAATAACAATGTACTCCCGACAGAAAATACAGGGATAATTCAAAATAAAACCCAAAACCGGTATAATGGAGAAAAACATTTAACAAGAACAAAACGGCAACACCTATTATCTACAGTTTAAGATAAATTGAATAAATGTTGGTGTCAATGTGAAAGAATATAGTGTAGAACATGGTGCATATTTCAAACAAACCAAAAAGATGGCAAAAAGGATACAACTATATTTTGGATGATATTTACAACGAGAAGACCCCCTAAACTTTATTTAAGAGGAAATCTTTTAAAGGTGTTTCTTCAAAGTTTATCTTATTTATACTTTTTGTACCCAAAAAATATCGCTATGAAACACTTCAATAAATGAATTGTGGATAGTAATTAACATATTTTATTAAACTTTTGATATTACTAAATAAAATTGTTTTCTTTCCACCTTATGATTATTGGTATGTTCATAGCTCAATATCAGCTACATTGTGAGGAATAGAAAAGTCAATATTACTAATAAGTACCTACAAGTAGTTACATAATAAAACAATGTGATATAATATAGTGCATATTTTAATTTTCTCTAATAACAAGTTTACATATGAGTTTCACACACATTCAATGTTATGGCATAGTACCTACCTATTTGTTTTGATAAACTCTGCATGATAATAATTAGACAGTCACTTATGAACAAAATATTAATTGAAATCTTTTATTACATGGATAAAAACTTCAATTGTATGTATTTTGTTTATTTAAAACTTTTTCCAAAAGTTAATTAAGAAGCATTAATTATAACCAACCATAAAGATGTCAGGAAAGGAATAGGTTTTGTTAGAATGAGTTTAGATAAATAATAAAACAAACTAATATCTACCTATCTACTTTAGAGCAAAATCAAAGTATAATTATTTCTAATTTTAATAAAATCAATATAAAATTATTATCCAATCAAACTATATTAACTTTACATAATAAGTATTTAACCTAATGTGAAGATCATCAGTTAATTTAAATAATATATTTTTTTCAATTGCTTTCTTAAATTATTTATATGAAACAGAAACTCTTTCAAATGGATGTAATATACTGTAATTGAATTGTCAAGAAATGTACATACATACTTAAAAAATGGAAAGAATTATTTGTAGTGCTTTATATACATAAATATAAGTTAGTATAACTTGTTTCACACAAATTACTGCCAGGTAACAAATAAAATATTTATTTCAACATATTCCTTTTCCTTTTTACAACAGTTTTCACTAATGATTGAAGATTTGATGTTCATTATCCCAGAAAAAAGAGGATCTCATTGTTGTGGTTGAATCATCCGCAAAGTACCAAGCGATAACTTCAAGTAGTTAAATCCTGTAACCCAAAATAGTAATCTATTAAAACATATTTACAACCTAGTGTTTCATGTTATTTATACACTACCAAATCATTCCAAACACAAGTAATTAACTAACTAAAGACTTTAATCATATACTTTGTGAATATTGATAACGTGTGTGTGACTATTAACTGTATTAAATAACCACTAGTGGAACTTCTTTCCAACCCAACAAAGTTGCATGTTTGAGCGCGACACGTATAAGTAGGTAAAATATTTGTTAGGCGCTTGAAGGAAATATAACAAGGAATATCAACCCAGTTCGATAATTGATCATTATGGCATTAAATAGATATAATAATTTAAAAATAAGAAACTTATTGTGTTAATAAAATAATTTGTACAAATACTTACTTTTGTCAACATTAAAGAATTTTAAACATTAAATTTTAATTATAATAATATCTCCATATACAATGTACTCTGTGAAATATTATTTATTTATCTACGTTTCTTGTAAATGTTTACAATTTAATTTTTTTACGTTTTGACGTTTGATAGTTGATACTTGTTGTTTTTTTCCATTTAACCTATCTAAAGGCAAAAGTCCCAGCCGTACAGCCTAGTGTAATCTATATATTAATACGTGATGCAAAAACTTTGGATCCCTTTTTACGAAAATTGCGCGGACGCAGGAGCATAAAATTTGGCACACTTATAGTTTATGTGTAGGAGAAGTGGAGAATGCTAATATTTTTCAATAATAATGCTTATAAAGTACATTAAATCAAAAAATAAAACATTACACACACTGCCATGCATTTCACACACACATCCATACACAAGTATACATACTCTGGTGTCAAATTGTTTCTTTTCTTTTTCATTTTGTTCTTCTGACATAGACATATCAAAAAAAAGGTTTTATTTGCCTAATGAGGTAATAATATTAATATTAAAAGAGAATATTAATTTTAAATGAGGCAATAATATTAATATTAAGCCTAATATTAAATGTAATATAAAACAAGATTTTAATAATAATGCATAAAAAGTACATTAAATCAATAAATAAACCAGCATGCATTTGACACACGCATACACAAGTATTTGTACACGTATACATACTCTTTGGTCAAATTGTTTCTTTGCTTAACATATGTAGTTGAATGTCAATCAGAAAAAATTGTTTTCTGTGGTTTTGTTGAATATCAAACAGAAAAGATTTATTTGACGAATACTACGTGAAATACTGAGCGCTATCATTAATTATATGTATAAAGAAAGTTCTGTAGCAGCAATCTGCAATAACAACATTCAGGTACAGAAAAATATATATTTTGCTATTGCTGGTTTAAAGCAATTAATGTAGTTTACGATTTTAGTAATTGCATATACTTCAGGATAAATAACTAATTTTGAGAGATACGTACATTTAAATGTGCACGAATTATCAGAATAACAACATCATCATAGGTACAGGTAAAAACTTTTTCTCTTCTTGATTTGGTCGAATTTCGACCACTAGGCGACCACTAGTATATTGAAATTCTTCAATTTATGTTATTTTATTAGGAAGTGAGAACCATAGGCTCGCCCATGTCATGCTTTAAATAAATTAGTAAAGGTGCTTTATTGAGATTTTATATGACAGCTCCTGTGCCACAGGCTAGGCGGTTAGCTGATGATGCCATGCCGCGAAACGAAAGGCCACGGGTTCGATCCCCGCACCGAGAGAAAGGTTTGTGAGGCCCACAAATATTTTTTGTGGGCCTCTTTGTGGGGGGTCAGGATTATGTATGTAACGATGGTGATGTTATTTATTTATCATATGAAACTAGCTGTGCCCGCGACTTCGTCCGCGTGGATTTTAACAAAAACATTATTTTTCTAAAATAAAATATTTTTTCTAAAATAAATGTAGCCTAGTTACTCCTTATTATATCAGCTACCTGACAAAAAAAGCCCCGTCAAAATCGGTCCAGCCATTTCAGACATTAGCCGGAACAAACAGACAGACAGACAAAAAAATAAAGTTTTTGTTAAATTCCACGCGGACGAAGTTGCGGGCATATAAATAAAATTGAAGTGTCTGTTTGTAAAGTGAAAATAATAAAAAATGTCCAACTACATATCGTTGTATACACGATACCTATAACGAAAATGACCTTAGAATTTTTTTTGTCTGTCTGTCTGTTTGTTCCGGCTAATCTCTGAAATGGCTGGACCGATTTGACGGGACTTTTTTGTCAGGTAGCTGATATAATAAGGAGTAACTTAGGCTACATTTATTTTAGAGAAGTTCTTTAAGTATTTTAGAAAAATAAAGTTTTTGTTAAATTTCACGCGGACGAAGTTGCGGGCATATAAATAAAATTGAAGTGTCTGTTTGTAAAGTGAAAATAAAAAAAAAATGTCCAACTACATATCGTTCCATACACGATACCTATAACGAAAATTACCTTAGATTTTTTTTGTCTGTCTGTCTGTCTGTTAGTTCCGGCTAATCTCTGAAATGGCTGGACCGATTTTGACGGGACTTTTATTGTCAGGTAGCTGAGATAATAAGGAGTAACTTAGGCTACATTTATTTTAGAAAAAATCTTTTATTTTAGAAAAATAAAGTTTTTGTTAAATTCCACGCGGACGAAGTCGCGGGCACAGCTAGTTTCATATAAATAAATAACATCCCCATAGTTACATACATAATCCTGACGCCCCACAAAGAGGCCCACAAAAAAATATTTGTGGGCCTCACAAACCTTTCTCTCGGTGCGGGATCGAACCCGCGGCCTTTCGTTTCGCAGGCGGCATGGCATCATCAGCTAACCGCCTAGCCTGTGGCACAAGAGCTGTCATATACCAATATAACAATCTAATTAAGTTATTTTTATATTACATAAAATCTCAATAAAGCACCTAAATTACTAATTTATTTAACGCATGACCTGGGCGAGCTTATGGTTCTTACTTCGTATGTAATAAAAGAACTTAAATTGAAGAATTTCAATATATTGCACTAGGCTGTACGGCTGGGACTTTTGCCTTTAGATAGGTTAAATGTAAAAAAATAACAAGTATCAACTATCAAACGTCAAAACGTATAAAAATTTAAATTGTGAACATTTACAAAAAACTTAATTATTAAATAATACATTGTATATGGAGATATTATTATAATTAAAATTCAATGTTTAAAATTCTTTAATGTTGACAAAAGTAAGTATTTGTACAAAATATTTTATTAAAACGGTAACTTTCTTATTTTTAAATTATTATATCTATTTAATGCCATAATGATCAATTATCAAACTGGGTTGATATTCCTTGTTATATTTCCTTCAAGCGCCTAACAAATATTTTACCTACTTATACGTGTCGCGCTCAAACATGCAACTTTGTTGGGATGGAAAGAAGTTCCACTAGTGGTTATTTAATTCAGTTAATAGTCACACACACGTTATCAATATTCACAAAGTATATGATTAAAGTCTTTAGTTAGTTAATAACTTGTGTTTGGAATGATTTGGTAGTGTACATTGACTTATAATAACATGTCACACTAGGTTGTAAATATGTTTTAATAGATTACTATTTTGGGTTACAGGATTTAACTACTTGAAGTTATCGCTTGGTACTTTGCGGATGATTCAACCACAACAATGAGATCCTCTTTTTTCTGGGATAATGAACATCAAATCTTCAATCATTAGTGAAAACTGTTGTAAATGGAATATGTTGAAATAAATGTTTTATTTGTATTTTATTTGTTACCTGGCAGTAATTTGTGTGAAACAAGTTATACTAACTTATATTTATGTATATAAAGCACTACAAATAATTCTTTCCATTTTAAAGTATGTATGTACATTTCTTGATGTTTCAATTACAGTATATTACATCCATTTGAAAGAGTTTCTGTTTCATATAAATAATTTAAGAAAGCAATTGAAAAATATATATTATTTAAATTAACTGATGATCTTCACATTAGGTTAAATACTTATTATGTGAAAATAATAAGATATCAGATAGTACAAATAATTATTTCCATTCAATTTTAAGTATGTCTATATTTCTTGATGATTCAATTACAGTATATAACATTCATTTCAAAGAGCCTACTTTCTGTTTCATCGAAATAATTAAAGGAAGCACTTGAAAAAGATATTTTGTCAAAATTAACCGGTGATCTTCAAATTAGGTTAAATTATTATTATGTGACGATATTAAGATACCACATATTACAAATAATTATTTCCATTCAATTTTGAGTAGGTATGCGTCTATATTTCTTGATGATTCAATTACAGTACATTACATCTATTTGAAAGAGTTTCTGTTTCATATAAATAATTAAAGGACGCACTTGAAAAATATATATTGTCAAAATTAACCGGTGATCTTCACATTAGGTTAAATACTTATTATGTGAAATTAATATAGTTTGATTGGATAATAATATTATATTGATTTTATCAAAATTAGAAATTACTTTGATTTTGCTCTAAAGTAGATAGATATTAGTTCGTTTTGTTATTTATCTAAACTCATTCTAACAAAACCTTTTCCTTTCCTGACATCTTTATGGTTGGTTATAATTAATGCTTCTTAATTAACTTTTCGAAAAAGTTTTAAATAAACAAGATACAATACAAACAATTGAAGTTTTTATGCATGTAATAAAAGATTTCAATTAATATTTTGTTCAAAAGTGACTGTCTAATTTTTATCATACAGAGTTTATCAAAACAAATAGGTAGGTACTATGCCATAACATTGAATGTGTTTGAAACTCATATGTAAGCTTGTTATTAGAGAAAATTAAAATATGCACTATATATCACATTGTTTTATTATGTAACTACTTGTAAGATACTTATTAGTAATATTGACTTTTCTATTCCTCACAATGTAGCTGATATTGAGCTATGAACATACCAATAATCATAAGGTGGAAAGAAAACAATTTTATTTAGTAATATCAAAAGTTTAATAAAATATGTTAATTACTATCTACAATTAATTTATTTAAGTGTTTTATAGCAATATTTTTTGGGTACAAAAAGTATAAATAAGATAAACTTTGAAGAAACACCTTTAAAAGATTTCCTCTTAAATAAAGTTTAGCGGGTCTTCTCGTTGTAAATATCAGCCAAAATATAGTTGTATCCTTTTTGCCATCTTTTTGGTTTGTTTGAAATATCCACCATGTTCTACACTATATTCTTTCACATTGACACCAATATTTATTCAATAATCAATTTATCATAAACTGTAGGTAATAGGTATTGCCGTTTTGTTCTTGTTAAATGTTTTTCTCCATTATACCGGTTTTGGGTTTTATTTTGAATTATCCCTGTATTTTCTGTCGGGAGTACATTGTTATTTTACGCCACAATCAAAAACAAATCTTGAAATAATAATATCGAGTCTCATTGTGATTGTGAACGTCCTATCGCGTCGTATAAACTTATTTACTCGTCTGTGATATAAACGGTACGCTTCATCTCGTACTTTTAATTCCTGGTGGTGTGCATCCTCTTCCCCACTATAATTTCCAAGATATTCACAGGCATTTCTAATATCCAGGGCAAACAATCTTCATTTTTTGTTGAGCTGCGTTATTGTTGTTCGAACTTTTATTACTAGTTTTTCTTATAATCACCGCTGTTACATGCCATTTTAATTAAGCCTTTTAGTTAAGATTTTGCACTTGATATATGGTCTAAAGTCACTCCACAAACAAAATTAAAAATTTTATCGAGACTTTGGGAAATATGCAATGAAATATGACATTGTCGTCCATGTTGATTTAAAATTTTCGTCTCTGACAGTTATTTCGGACGACGAAGTATTGACGAAAAATTCAAATCATTCGTTCTTTTTACGGATTTCGTGTAACGAAGTAACATCCGTCCGAAAAATGTCACGAAACTTCGAGTTACGGATTCTATAGTAACCCCCCTGGTCCGTTTACCAACAGGCCACCACGCACTTATTAGCAACATAATAAGTATTAACGAAATCGCATGCAAATGTATGACTTTGGTTACAATTCGAAAACAATATGATTATGATAATGTGTTATTAAAAGTATGTAAACAGGAAACATTTGAGATACCCAGCTGAGTAAAAACATAAACAAGTTGTTTGCATTTAATTTCACTAATGCATTGTGATTTGTGAGTTAACTAAAGGCAATATGTTATGATTCTCACGAATTAAATGATAACAAGTAAAAAAGTACCATGGTTATAATATGCAACTTTACTAATTATTCATGTATGCATGACAATGCATGAACATATTTATATCAATATTTTGATAATGTTATTCAAACATGTGAAATATTGTCATAGAAATCAATATGTAACATCAATATATAATAAAATCAATGCATTATAAAAGCATTTGTGAATATCATACATTCCACGAAAATTGTTAACTACCTGGGTACCTGGATACCAATACTTTCACATATCTCAGGATACATATTTCACAACAAATTTTTGAAGGTCAAAGAAAGAAAGAAATAGGTAACTTAAAATGTTTATAAAATATGAATTTGTTTTATATAAGGACTATTTTATTGAGTCAAAGATATCCTTGTTTTTTAATACAAGATTATCTCTGCATATTTATAAATGAGGTTATCAAATTCTGGTAAAGAGAGGCCATGGTTTGCAGTTGAACACAATGTAGCAATATTATGTGTAATATTAGTCATTACTAAAAAAGTGTATTAATACTATTAAGTAGATTAAAATAATTGGTTTAATCAGTAACTAATTTACAAAAAAAATTTAGAAGTACTGCTTGTGTCAGTTAACATATATTTTATAGTTTCTGAATTGTGGGCTTAATTATTAAGCTGTTATGATTTTAAATAGTTAACTGTTGTGAGTAATTTTCACTTTATTGCAAAAGTATATGGTAAGAATAACAAAACTTTGATGCTACCAATATTGGTAAAGTTTTAAAATAAAAAATAAAATTGATCATATTCATTATTGGATTGACTAATCAAGTTTTCCATTTATTTTCCTCGGAGTCATAATATATCCTAAATATATATTTATGTAGGTGTATCATATCAGGAAATATGTGTAATTCCATTTATTATTCACAAGGTAAGTCAAATAGGTAACAATAAAGTGAGTATATAAAACAAGGTACAAATTTCAATATAGTTGTTAATAAATACATGCAATAAAATAAATGAAGCAGAGAAGGGGTTGTAAGTGGTGGTCTAAACAAATGAAGATAAGGTGTGTGCCTCTAAGAGCTGCACTACACTTCACTGCACATAGCTATTGAACTTTTAACACTGAGGGTACTTTAAATTATGCACAAATCATACAAAGTAAATATTGTGCATTGTATGTACACTTCATATTACAATAATTACACAGTTGATTTCATGGTTTTTAAGTTATGTTACCACTTTATTAAATATTTAAATAATGTATGACCATTAAGTAAGTATGTTTCACATACTTGAACTACAATGGCCATGACAAACATTGTATAAGCTCTTTTCAAGCCCAAGATTATATCTTTTAAATATGCCTGTTTAGATTTAGAACAGCTTCAAGTCAGCATCATTTTCTACGTGTTAGAAGGGTTATTAAAAATACATCTTAAAATGCATGTAATGTAACATAGGTGTTGGATGAGACAGCAGCATTACCTTCAGGATAGGCCTGCTTGTTGGCGATGAAGTCGATGACGAGGTGCGTGGAGTTATAGAGCGGGCCCATGGCGCGCATATCGAACTGCACGCTGGCCACGTACGTGGCGTTAATCACTGCGGTTGAGTAGTTCACAGCCGCCAGCTCCTTAACATCCGACATCTCGCGCATCAGGTGTGCCGTGATGTTGTTCATGTTGTGCCCGATCTCGGCCGCCGCCAGCGTCGCCGCCGCCAGCGCGCACAGCGCCGACACCTTCCACATGTTCACCACTCGCACCATCACACCGAGCACATACCGCGCCTGCTGCACTCTGCACCACTAGTTATGATCCGACTCGCGGGTATACTATATGTTTGCAAAACAAACTCCCAGATACCCTAAACATAAACACGCTCGAATGAGGTCGATAAAGCTACTATATTTTGAGCGAACGACACCCTGCGCGCCGAACACTACACGGCGTCCGTTGAACACTAAAATTAATATCGATTAATTCCGTTCACGTTTTATGTCAGGATTACATATTTTTTAACGATTTCCTTTGTTGCGAAGCACCAAACAACTGACAAAACGAGTCGGTCGATGAATAGCGGCGAAACGCGAATGAATGAACGGCTACACCACCGCCCCGCACCACTTCCCGACTGCTGTCAAGTCAACGACCGCTCAGCGGCCGGCGCTACCAAGAAGCTTATACCCAAATGGAGATTGCATTCCGTATATAAAAGTGAAGCACAAAAATTTGACCTCGAATGACGTTGCGACTGATTGCTATCCTTTTCTTTCGCGTGACAATGAATGAACAAAAAGTCATTTTCATTCATTGTCACTCGAAAGAAAAGGATAGCAATCAGTCGCAACGTCATTCGAGGTCAAATTTTTGTGCTTCACTTTTATATACGGAATGCAATCTCCATTTGGGTATAAGCTTCTTGGGCGCTACCAAATCAAAATGTCGTCATTCACTCTTTAGTGTTGCCAGGATATGAATATAATTTGCTGAGTTTTTTTTAAATATTATTTTATTACTCATTCTGACTAAGCGTCAATGATAAAGTAAAGCTGTTGTCAGTCATGACTCAGGATAAATTGAAATGAATGGATAGACTTTCCATTATACTACTGTCTTGCAGGAGATCAACATGAACTGATCTTGACTGATCTGTCGTGTTTCGTTCGGTGACTGAGATTGCCGGATGCATAAGTCCTAATACCCCTTTCCTTATCCCTTTCTTTTTCCATCCCAGTACTCTCCTGGTTTTATTTATAATCCAACCGTTTTGGATATTCATGAACGGCAGCGGTCACATACTATCAGCTTAACTGTTCGATCGTTTACCGGACCTATTGTAGAAAATAATAGCAATTCCGGTGCGTCCTAAGGTAAATAAAATGATGTTGTGACGTTGTGAGAGTGTCTCCTATAATAGTTGCGGTCTATGACTGACTGCAACCGAGCCTGCGCCGCGCCGCTGACCTGCGCGCCGTGTCCGGCCACGTGGCAGCAAACTTCGCCGGCGAGCTGTCGCCGGGTTCCACCACGTGCCGAAGGCCCGGATCAGTGTCCAACGAAGGCCAGTGACTCCTGTTGCATACCACCAGCAACAGTGCCGGGTGTAAACAGTGATGCGAATTTATTAAAGCCCAAACCACGTAATTACCCTGAGTAGTCATTTACCTACCTACCCCTACCTGCGGGCGGCTTAACCCGCCGCAATGTTCTAGCATTTAATTGACTTTAGTAAGTTTGCATCAATTACATTAATTTTAGTATGTTCTTCTTAAGCATAAATTATTTCGTGTTTGGACTTTTGTCGCAAAAATATGTGTTAGTGAGGATAACTTGCAATTTCGGTTTAGTATCACCTAATAATTCTTTCAATATTTAAAAATAAAAATTACTTAAGAATTTATTCAAATCTAAATTCAGTGATGGCAAGAATAATTTAACATTATTTTAATGCCCATAATATAATTTTATTAAATCATAGAAAGAAATTGTCATAGTTTCTAAAACATTGAAATCTCGTATATTAATAGCTCGATGTAGTTGTGGAAAAGATTGATAAGATCTATAAAATGACATTAATTCTTTCAAATTAAAACATATTCGAGTTGTAGTAAATCAATAATTATATAAACGTTATATTTATGAAACAAGTAATCCAAAACAATGTTTAGGTGAGCAATAAATAATTGATGAATCATAAAGTATTGAATTTTGTACCCTGATTCTATGTAACTTGTTTTGTATTGGCAACATTATTATATTTTGTGGATTTGTTTCATGCCTGTATAACTCCGTATTGAACATTTTTCCGTGGTATAATCTGTGGCGCAATTTGATTGCAAAACAAATCTGACAGTTCAGCGTTCAGCTTGCTCCCCTCCCGCAAGCCCTGCATTCCCTTCGGTCTCCTATTGCTCTGAAAACCGGCGTCTGCGCCGCCATTTTGGCCGCCATTACAAGTTGTCAAGTTGTTTGTTTTGTTGTGCGGTTTGTTGTTTATTGTGTTACTGAGATTATTACTGCGTAGTGCGTATAGTTTTAATCTTTATTAAATAAATAGATTGTATTCAAGGATTTGTGAAAGTGCTGGAAAAAATGTTAATATTCATGTTGAGAGGATTCATAAAGTAGCAGCAAAAAATATGATTTTTCTTTTCTCACGGAGCTACATCTGTACCAGAAATAAAAGCTATATCAAGACAGCCTTACGGCATTAATATGCGACCAAGGCACATAATTCCGATAAGCTTTAAAAAAATTGGAATTAGAGACAACAAATCATCATATTTTGCGAAATCAAAACCCAGGTTAGTAACTCAAACAACTTGTACTTTATACGCTTATGTTCTCGATATTTTGATGATAATGGTAACAAAGTGTACTGTTTCTTTTTTTGCAAATGGAACCAATAATATAGGTGGGGCGAATTTACATATATCGCCACAAATATAGTCTTGGATAGACACATATCTCATTAACAAGAAATTGATTTCTATGAAACCGATTGCCTTCATACCAAAATGAATACATAAATACATAAATCAAATGACCAATATGTCATACTTGAAATAATAAAATAGATTAAGGTATTTGATCATTGAATATTCATCAGTCATAATTTGTATGTGTATGTATCAGCCCATATACGTCCCACTGCAGGGCACAGGCCTACTCTACTATCGACAGTGCGATTGAGAGTGGTTAGGCCTCACAGTCATAATTTATGTTCTTTAAAATAAAATGGAATCAAAGGAAATTAACTAATTAATGTCCTTATAATCATCAGTTGTCTGAAAATTATTTTGTAAAATATTACAGTAAATAGTAATCATTTAAAATCAAAGCAAGAACATTTTAAAGTGTGTGTTTTAATTGTAATTGTATCTGTCAAGTCAACATTGTCAATTAATTTCTCTTATTTATTTTCAGTTCAAAAGCTGCGTTAAAGTTTTCTGCAGAACTATATCTGCTGCTCTCCTTTACACAACAAATTATTGTAAGTATTGAAAAATCATAAATCAGTCCATTTTATTTGATAGTTAATTTAATGCAGTGTAAAAGACTTTGTGTTCATGAACTTGATGAAGATTTAAGCTTTTGTTTTGTGTCATATAAAGTAGATATAAACACTGTAGGAATTGAAACAAGTTTTTGATTTCTTATGTTTATGATTGTGCATTTTGACACTTTTTAATAGAATGAAATAGAATCAACTATACCCCATTAGTAAGTCAAACTCAAACTATATCTTTTTGTTATTATTGATATTTTTCATTCCAGCAACATACACCAATGAAAACTCAGTCTGCTCGACGACAAATAAGACTACTGCAAAAGTGGCCTTTTTAAAAATAAATACTACTATCAATGCAGTAATAGAAAATCCGGAGTATCACACATTTTGGCCAGAAGCAATAAAAACAAGAGAAAAGTCAGTACCCTCTATAAAATATAACTATTACTATACTCCATCGGTTTAGGTACTTAACTAAATGTAACCAAACCCGAATATGTGACGCATGGTTGTTCAACATTTTATTGCAATGTCCAATTTACGAATATTTTCTTAGTCAACCAAGTAACAAGTATTTACAACAGTTAACAGCAGCTGATAACAAATAATAATTAAAAAAGACTAAAGAACAACGATGAACACTTCCAAACATTTCACCACTTTACGAAAACAGTAAGTACATTAACGCAATGAATAATAATTGGCTGCCATAGATAACATATGATGATGCTTAGTTATCCAACCTAAAGCATTATCTTTAATTTAAATGGTAGCATTACGGTAAAGTCGTACTACTAGATTTTGTAGCATATTATATCTTGTAACTTTTATGAAAATGTTTTGGATGCCTGTTTAGGTCTTTTTTATAGATATATTGCATTATGCAAAATCAGATAATTTAATTATGATCTTACATAATTTAATTGTTTCCAAGCTCACACATTCATAATTATTACGATCGTTATAATAAATTGGGCATGCAATGTAGTATATATATAATAGTTATTTACGTAAACATTATTTGGTCTTCAATAAATTTAGAAATGAAAAATGACAATGTTAAATAACATTTTTTATGGTTTGTTTACATTTAGTTAAGTACCTAAACTGATAGAGTATAGGTTAAAATGGTTTATGAGGGTGTGGAAGTGTTTAAAATAATATCATATTAATATATTGAGACACCACAAATATTTTAATTCCGACCCTATTGAAAAGAAAATCAGACAAATTAGTATAATTATAGATACAATGATGCTAACTGCCACACCTCCAGTTGAACCTCCAAATCTTTCATAAATAGTTTCAATTGGTATGATGATTAGACAAATATAGCTATAATTTTAAATAAATTATTCGAAAATGGAATTTATGGACAGTCAAATCATCAAAAGAAAATATGTGTTATTGGGAATATACTAAAGCAGGCTCATTGAGAAGGCACGAAAACTCACTTGCAGGCCTATGCTGCTGGGTGGTTAGTAAAGAAAGTAATTAGTTACATAAATGGTTGTGAATGCCAAGATAAGATAACGAGAGATGTAAGTCTTGGCATTTACAGTTGGATCAGTATTTGATAATTTGAGATTGTTTATAAAATTAGGCACAAGTACCTATTTGAAGGAGCAGTGATGTTGTTTAACAGCTAATACTGATAACTTAATTTAAATGTATGAATTTAAATGTATCTAAATGTTACCAAATAAGCTTTTCCAGAAAAAATAATTACGTATTTTTTCTTACATAATTGATAATATCTAAATTAATCGAGTTAATGAAATATGTGATTTGGGCATTATTCACGACCATAAACTTATATTTGACAAACATGTAGATAGAATTGTTAATAAAGCATCAAAAGCATTAGGATTTTTAATTAGAGTTTCATCAGAATTCAATTCACTTAAATGTATTAAAATACTGTATTGTTCTTTCGTACGCCGTAGCCACTTAGTGTATGCATCGTAGGTGTGGAACCCACGGTATGAGATTTATAAATCCCGTATCGAGGCCATACAAAAGAAATTTTTACACTATTTGGACTTCAGGGCTAGACAGGTCTCTAATGATTCTATTAATTGCTGTAAATCTTAGTATCTATTATTTGAAAGCTTGTTATTGGCAAATTCGTAACACACTTAAGATTTAAATATTTATGTCTGTAGGTAATTAGTCTGTAAGCTTTCTTAAAATTGTAAGATAAAATAAAATAAAAAAATAACTGGTAAGTGAAATCTAGAATAACATGTAAAAATATTTTTTCTTTAATTATTCGTTGTACAGAGTATTGACATTTCTAGAGTAACGAAAATTACTATGTTACATAAATTTCAGCAAAAATATGTATTATTTAAGTACAAAAAAAACCATAAAAAATAAATCATTTAATAAATATTTTTAAGTGTTTTATTCACAATCTATATATTTTTCATCTAAAAAGTTACACTTTATTATTTTGTTAAGTTTCTTTGGATCACTTTAATGTGATTCATAGAGACTTAACAAAATAATAAAAACGAATAAAAATATCCTATGCAGCCACGCGCAAGACTGAATACAACTGCCTTTGCCTGTATTCCTTATTTATATTAAAAAAGAATAATCTTGATAATCTGTCAACTGACATTCGTGATCGAAAGAATGAGCGGCTATGGCTAAAGATTATATAGGCCAGTTATCCGTCTGTTTCTAATTGGTCTGTGATTTGTTTGTATTTTCGTGGAGCAGTTTTCATTCAACCATTCACTCCATCGACGGAGCGCGATTTTTGAATAATTGACACTGGACTTGGAGGCGGTGACACATTGAAAATATAATATATTCATTGCGAACGTCGTCGAAAGTCTGTTTAAAGGGGCGCATTGTGGGTTGAATCAATGTTCAGGCTACAAATAATCTCATTAAATAAGGCGGGGTGTATCAGCTTGGGGACCAGTTTAATATTATATGTATAGACGTACTCACTAAAACCAAAGGCTAGAAAATGATACTTCCGTGGTAATCTACACTTGTGCCAGAATTAAAAATCTTTCTTTCTTTAACAAATACATATATTTTAAAACATCTTATGTCAATGTACAGCACATATAAAATAATAATAAACGGACACAATGTACATTAATAATAATAAAATAGCCAAATGTCACGGTTACTATAAAGAACCAAACTAATAGAATCAAAAATGTAGAATCAAAAAAATAATAAATTATCATTTATCAAGCTATAATTTGAAATTTTGAATTCAATAAATTTTACAGATTACAAATGATTTATATTTTTATTTCTTAATTTATCTTATGTTATAAACTCGTGATATATGTTACATTGTTTATTTACATGTAAGTGAAAACCACTGGTAATAGAAACCTCCCCATGGGAGATATATAATATTACATACAACGGAATGACAATCACAGTACGAATCACAATTAAGCCTACCCACAGAGTATATTATACCGGGTATCTCAAGACTGCTACCGAAAACGAAGCCGGGTGGTAGTTTTAGTGACTACAAACATATTGCAACTAAAAATTACGCAAAGAAACGCGACAATTATTTTATATGATTTTTTAAATATCGTCATTTTTGGGTGGTAAATCCATAGTTTTTGCGAAAATAATAATTTAATCACTTTTATACCTTAGATTATTTATCAATAAAAGGGTATACACTATTATTTTAGGATAAAATGTATTTACCACCCAAATATGGTCATAGGAAAAAAATAACAAAAAAAAAATTGTCGCTTTTTTTTGCAACTTTTTTGTTGCATTGTGCCTGAAGTCGCTTAAACTATCACCCGGCTTCGTTTTCGGTAGCAGTCTTGATATACCCTGTATATACTGAGAAGCTTACCTTAGTTCTAAGTAATATAAATTATAAGAAAAGATACCCTTGCATTGAGCATTGAGAAACTCGACTTCTAAATGATATAAAAATATATTTGCCAGAGTAATACTGTATTAGCTTCATACATTGAACAATGGCAGACGGGAGGCGCAGACTACTGAATCTCATAGTCTGTAACTATTTTTTTACAAATAGTACACATTTTTCCACGTTTTTATTGACGTGACAACGTCTTAAATTAGGTTGCGGCTGGGAGTCACTTATGAAAAAGTGTAACGCCCGGTAACGTTACGATGAGTCACCGAACGAGAGAGAGGCCCGCCGAATGCCTTGCGTCTCTCTCCCACTCAATTTAATTATATTTTTTTGTATACAATCGTTCTAAATGAACTGTTCTACCACAACCTGAGTAGTACACGCCTGATAATAATGTTGAGCTCCATCAAGCCACTTCAGTTGAATGGTTTACCACTACTGATTTAAAACCCTACTCAAATTATAATAAAATACATAATTTTTGTAGTTGCAGCAGCTTGTATTTAAATTTTCATTAGCTCTTATATATTATGACTGATCCACGCAAGTCCATACTGCAAACAACTTTTTAGGCATGATTTGAGTGTTTTACGGTGCCTATGCCGTTGTTACGCAACATTGTATACCCGGTAACGTTAGATAACAATATATTTTGTTCCTATCTGCTGCTACTTGTTACTTTTTGTTGAGTTTCTAATTGCATCCATACCGCCAATAACAGAAATTAACAAAATATAACAATAAATAATTTAAAATAAACAATGTTATCGATGTTAGGCACCAATATTTTAACATAAGTATACTAAGGGCCTTTCTCTATATCCTATCTGTCTTTAATTATCTATCTTTCTTTAAGGGGTTAAAATACCATGATTATGCCAGTACAATTCTATGCTTTATTAACCAAAAATAGAAATATGTATTCATCTAATCTAGCTATCTATAACATACATGCACACTTTCTATACCTTTTTACCAACTGAAATATAAATTGTATCGAAGTATCTAATGAAATCTCTTGTTAAAGACAGATATATTATAGAGAACGGCCGTAAATCAGCAACATGTGCTTCTTCCGTATTAGCCCATAAACGTCCTACTCCAGGGCACGGGTCTCCTCTACAAACGAAAGTACGATTGAGAGCGCTTAGTAACAATAAATAACATTTTACCATCAGATGTTGATATGCAACATTTAAAGTATTTTTACACTATAAGTAACTGCGGTGTGAATGCACCTTTAGTAAATTGTGTAGTTTGTAATTTAGCCAGAGGTTATTTTATTTAAAAGATAGTTAACTATCAACTCGGCGCCAGCGCTCTCACTATACACATTGCAATGTCGTTTTATTATTAAATTGCTATTTGTAATTATTACCAATTTGATTACATTTTTAGTCACCACACTTGGTATGACTAGGTGGCTTACGTTTCAGATTATGGCACATTACAAATATCGAACCAGTATTTATAAAAAATCTCATTACATATTTCCATAAAAGAACTTACTTCATTGTTCATAAAGGAGACTCTTCACTTTTTGATAACAATAATTAACTTAAACTGTTGTCGATATTACGTGAGTTCACAAAGCCCTAATCGACTTGGGATGCATTTATTAAGTAGTTATTTGTTCGTTTTGATTGTTTGGAACATTTATGTTGAGATGGTCAACAGGGACCACTTGTCCATTAGTGTACACACTACACGTGGTATTGTTCAGACTTTGTGTTGTTCTTGTTGCAGTAGTGCGTCGGTCTCGACTGGTGCGTGGTGTGGTGCGTGGTGTAGTGCGGCGGCGAGCGCGTCGGCGGCCGAGCTGCAGCGGAGTGCGCGCCGCTCGATGCCGTCCAGCATCTCGAACTTGTGCACCATCTCGGTGGGTACGTTGTATATTATCAGCTTCTGACCGCTACTCTTGAGGGTTTTAATCACACGCTCCAGTACCTGGAAAATGATAACATTTTATTAAGATGTATTATATACGGAACAATTTAAATTTATTTTGTGTTTTTTTACTGCAGGACCAGAGTTACAATTTTTTTCTTTATCAGCCAATATTATATGACCTATTGCACAGTACAGATCTTCTCTAAAATTGGGAGTGTGATTGAGAGGGGCTTGGCCACATAGTTCTCCACTTCGGTTTAGTGTGAGCTTGTGGACTCAGCCTACCATTAAAATTCTGCTAGACAGACTATATTCACATATATATATCATTATCATCACAATATTCATTGATTACTGAGGTGTTGTTTACATAAAATATGTATTATTATGAGTATTGTGATGTTTCGTTGTGATATGTATTAGTCATGTTCGTTGTAATGTTATTAGATATGAAGTTGTATATATCGACCGTGGCGGTGCCGTAGTCGAGCAGCGTGAGCGCCGCCGCGTCGAGCAGCAGTGGGTGCGGCGCGGCTCGCTCGGCGGCGGCCAGCAGTGCGCGTGCGCCGCGCTCCGCGTTGAAGTACAGCAGCGGCGCCGCGGGCCGCACGTGCGCCGCGCCCGCCTGCAGCGTGGTGGACACCGCGGGCCGCGCCAGCGCGTGCAGCAGCGTGGCCAGCTCCGCCGCCGCGCCGCACAGTACGGCCAGCTCCACGCTGCGCGCCAGCGCCACGGTCGCCGTCAGCGCCAGCACGCACAGCGCCGCGCGGTCGCGCCGCCACAGCCGCACCACCGTCGACACGTCGATCTGCACGCACACCAATAATCAACACTTACACATCACGTTGTATACCCACAGCACTATGTCATACATAACAATAGCAAATTAACGGCTCTGCCGGAATATTCATTTAGTATTTAAAAACGGCAACTTACATAAATAAATACGATATAACCAAGCTGATTCATCCTAAAAGCGCTTTATAAAGTTCCTTAAACTAAATTGCTACATTTTCAATGCGATAATCAAGAAAAAATAAAAACACTTCAACTATGGGCTATGACATGCCGTCATTCACGACGTCATTACCAGTCACGCAATCGTATCATACCCTGCCGGCTTTCCATGATAATCACCAACCCTTCATCTTCAATTTAAACATTTGCTTTTACGACTATCATAACAAAATATCTAATAATGATTTTGCCAATTAAACGATCACAATTTCTATTTATATGACGACAACGACTTGGTTCATGAGCACAACAAACACCTACTTGTGCCTACATTAGTACCGATGAAACAGGGCACGTATGTAGTGGGTGTGTGAGGGCCAGAGGTCCGTTGATAAGCTGCGTCAGAGAGTTAATTTATAAACGTTAACAATGGCACGGGACATCAACGCCGCGGCGGAAAGTTTCACCTCAACCACGTCGCGACCTTTCGCCTCCCCCGCTTTAAATACATGTGTGGCGCCACTCGCCCAACGAGGTTCATAATAATAACAGTTCATTCGAAACTTTTTTCATTCTATGATGTATTTCCTCTCGATTACCTACTACACCACCTCCGATATATGTACACCTATACAATATAGCAGTAGTGGTCTATAGAACATGAATGAATGTGCTCACCATGAAGATGACGGCACAGATGAGCACGGACGAGAGACACGCGCGCGGGATGAAGTAGAAGTACTGCGTCAGGAATATCAGCGCCAGCAGCGTGATTATTCCTGTAACACATATGCGACAAATTATACGACTGCTTCGTGAAAAATTCTTACAACTCTCCAAGAATGTTAGTAGAGTGTCGTGATTTCATAATGTGCAGTACGATGCAGTTTGCAGTAGTGCCAGTGTGCAGTATAGTGCTGCGTATGGTGTTGCAGTAGTGTTGCGGCGCGCTGCGGGTACCCGAGTAGAGTCCGGCGGCGGGGGTGCGCACGCCACTGGAGTGCGACACGGCCGAGCGCGTGAAGGCGCCGCACGTGGGCATGGCGTGCACCAGCGAGCCCGCCATGTTGCACAGCCCCAGCGTCACCATCTCCTGCGTCGCGTCCACGCGCGCGCCGCTGCCTGCACACGCACATCACACATCATCACAACACCGATCCCAACAATAACATCTGCAGTAGTGAGCGGCGTCGACGCGATACTGACTGAACGCCTTGGCGATGGCGATGTTGGCGATGACCATGACGACGGGCAGCATGACGAGCCCGGCGCCCAGCTGCTGCACCATGTCCACGAACTGCACCGTGCTGTTGTCCACGGCGGCGCTGAACGGCGGCGCGGAGATGCGCGGCAGCCCCGGCTCCACGCGACCTGCCACGCAATACGCAACGTGCACATACTGTACTCATACCTCAATATTCACTACCTAATTTGGGTCACCCTTAAACATTTAAAGCGACTAGTAACTATAATAAATTGCGAGTAACAAAATAAAAAAAAATGCTAATAAAGACTTTTGCATGAAGTAGGTATACTTTTGAGCAAATACAGATTTGCTACTCTAGTGATAAGATCTACAATAAATTACCTAATAATAAAATTCAAATTATGATATGATCTTTAATAATCCAAACTTATCATTTCAGTGTATGGTACAAGGTACAAACTACAGAACCGGTTGGAGCAGCATGCGAGAAGTAGGTAAGAAAAAAATGATAGGATAGGGCGATACCAGAGAGCTTGAACATGGGGTTGTTGGGGTCGTGCACGATGTAGGCGAAGCTGGAGGAGGCCAGCACCACGATCGCGTTGCGGCTGATGGACACCAGCCACAACACCTTCTTCAGAGTCCGCCGCTTCGGGTTCACCGGCACGTCTTTCAGTTTCTGCAATCACATCGCGCTTGCTCCAGAATCAGGTCTCTACTGTTTAATGTTAGTAAAAAGTAGCTAACTAATCCAAGGCTATGCGTATAGGCCCTAACAAATAACAATTATTGCCAATGTTTTATTTCAATTGGATTCTTATTTTCATTATTTTTTTCATTTCATTTTCTTCTGACATTGCGTACTCGCTTGCAAGTAATTATGAATGAGTACTTTCGTCATAATTCATTCACAGAGCACTAAAGAACCATGAACTATTTGTGGAACGTCGTATCTTGCGACCTTGATGTCATCTTCGATTTGACATGTGCCTAGTTTATTTCTGAGATCTGTGTCTTTAAATACGACAATATGAAACCTTATGAGTATTTGAATAAAGGTGTCAACTTTGGGAGCTTCCGATGCATTTGTTTTCATGATCGGAGAACGAGTACGAGAAAGTGGTATTGTAATGCACAAAGCAATTAACATTGAGCGGTGTTGATTGTTGTTTAAGTACGGTGAGGTTATCCATATTTCCGTCGCATTGTTACAGATGTGTGTGTATTCTCGTGTCATGGTTTTTTTCTCCGCAAAAGTCACGCAGGGGAGGGGAGTTATCATTTTATCACTATGGTTTGTTAGAAAGCAAATTTAGAGCGATATGATTGTTTATTCACGAATTATAAATAAAGTATGTGTTTGTGTGTCGGCGCCGTACACATACTCTTTATCTTTATTGCGTTACTTGATTTTAATTCAGCTAAGAATTGCAGCTGTCACCGGTTGTATAGTCTGTTGACACAGATTTACGTCAGCTGATGACCGACGTCGGTACATATGCACACAAGCGGAAAATAAGTTTATAAGGGTTTATTAAGATATTTGAATATGGATATACATAATTATATCGGTGATACCCTCAACAAGGGTCAGGTTAAAAGTACCCTGAACCGACGAGAATGCATGAAGACGTTGATGAAAGTGCATGAAGCGAAAGTAGTATGTCAGGATCGAGCAAAGTGGCGGTCTATAGTCTCTGCCTACCCCTATGGGATACAGGCGTGACGATTATGTATGTATGTATGTATGATATAACTATATGTATATATAGTTGCGATGAATAACAAGCAACAAGTTGTTAGCAGTTGGCATAATTATATTGTTCTACTTTTAACCAAAGGTGCATAACTAACTAACTCCGCTGTCTCAGCGACCCGAAGTGTGTCTTAGCCTCCTAAACGTGAGCTCTTCAGCCATCTCTATTCTCCGCCACTTCTCGCCAATTATTGACTCGAAGTTGGCGCAGGTCACCTTCCACGGTATCGCTCTAGCGATACCTGGGCCAGTTCACCGGCCGTCGACCGGTTGGTCGATCCAAGTATGCTTCCTCTACTCTCCGATCCTCTCCCATCTGCTTGAGATGGCCAAGCCAGCGCAAACGATGAGCCTTTATCTCTCCGACGATGTTAGGAAAGGCTCGTAAGCTCAACTTAAATATGACTCGTTTCGGAGGCAACTACGGCAGTTTTATCATCTTGTCTAGTGTCAGTGTGTGTGTGTGAGGAGTGTGAGCGAGGCGTACCCTGAGCAGCAGCAGCACGGCGCAGCAGCCGGCAGCGAGCAGGCAGTCAGCGCGGCGCACGCGGCTCCAGTGCGCGGCGATGCAGCGCACGTTGTCCAGCACAGTCTCCGCCGTGAAGCTCAGCCCCAGCAGCCCCTTCAGCTGCGACACCACGATGATCACCGCCGTCGCTGACGTGAACCCGCTCGTCACGCTCGCAGAGATGAAGTCCACCAGGAACCCTGCGCACAAGCACCACTCACATCCAGTGATCCAACACCGAACCTCCCGAGACACATAATATCAACTCTTAATGCACTTAACTGAAATGCTACTTATGCATCATGAAAGGAGGAATAAGAAGATAGAGAAAAAAAAATGTAAGAGGAATATTTAACATGCACAAAGCAATGTTGTGCGTAGGGTAGATAATTCATGACACTATTACAAAATATTTGATATACTTCATTTTTATACTTTTCACATACCAGTATATTTATTAAATGTTTATTAACACTTTTAGTTATAGCATTACATTTATCTACCCCAGGAATTGTTAATTAACTTATCGTAATGCGTGCGCTCGAATTTATATGACAGTTAATGTGATATGGAGTGTACTTGGGAAAATAATGGAAGCTTTCCGATCGACTTTACATCGTGAAACAATATGCTAAATAACTAACAAATCGATATGCCATATGGATTTGTAATTAATCACTTGTTTTTGAATTATTAATGACTTCTGCTTATTTATGATAATTTAAAAGATAGAACTTTGCGGAAGTTATTCTTAAATAATCTTTCTTTAGATATGAATGTAAGGCTTAATTTTATTGGAGCAGTGGGATTGTTGCGATGTGATTGTGAAGGTGAAAGTACTGTGTTCTCACCGAGTCGCAGCAGCCCCATGAGCAGCACGACGCAGCCGGAGAGGAAGGTGAGCAGCACCACGAACTCGATGGGCAGGCCGCGGCACACGTGCAGCGTCAGCAGCGCCATCAGGCTGGTGGGCCCGATCGACACCTCCTTCACCGTGCCCAGCGCCACGTACAGCATCGTGCCTGCACAAACGTAACACTCGTCTCATCAACATCGCATGGATTGACTTCCCAAGTCACACTCTTTATTATCATATTTTGTGTTTTAGGAGTTACTCGGGACTCACTTTGAAGTTTGAACCGACCATGACGATATATTATAAGACATGCATTGATTGTAAAGTAAATGACAGGAATAGCCAGCGCACAAATTACATTTATTTTTATACGTTTTGAACAGTTTTTAAATCAATCATCAGCATTACTCTTGAACATCCATAATTATGGAGTCCTACGTCAGCAATGGATACACATAGTTCTTCCTCGAGGGTCACTAAAAAGACCTGATAGAAGTCTATATCCAGCAATTTCTTGCAACACTAGATAAACTAACAAAGTTTTGCAGTCATTAGTATTCTTCGGTTACGCGATCCAGAGAATATACAACGCAGTCTTGCTTCCCCGTCGACTTTTTAAATTCTGCTGTAGTTAAAATTAACACATTTCAAGTGCAATGATAAGTTTATATTAATATTCTTGTGGCTAGAGATACGATATATCATTGCGTGTGGCAAATTAGTGGCATACTATTGTGGTCTGATGAAGATCTTTCCAAGCGATAAGACTGCCCCTTATACTACTATTTACTATGTAATTACCTAAACTCTAAAGAATTTTATTTTTATGTTTTTGTTTATATTGCTGGTTTGCAACAGAGTTTCTGCATTATATCGGATTTAAAGCATTCATAATAGGACAGTTTTGTAATTTCATCCTTTACAATTTTTTAACAAACCGAAACTACCTAAATATTCTCATAGGTGATTTCAACGTGTGGAGGTTAAAACCCGTCGATATAGGTAACTGAAATAGCCACTGACCAACAAACGAGGAGTAGAGTCCATACTGCACGGGCAGGTTGGCGAGCGCGGCGTAGGCGATGCTCTGCGGCACGAGCGTGAGGCCCAGCGTGATGCCGGCCACCAGGTCGGCGGCGGCCGTGAGCCGGTCGTACCGCGGCGCCCACTGCAGGATGGGCAGCCGCTTGCGCAGCAGCCGCAGCCACGGCCGCTCCGCCTTGCAGCTCGGCGCCAGCCCCGCGTCCGCATCCATCTGGCTGCACGCACTGTCTGCGGCGCACACGTTGGTCGCGCGGCGGCGTGCGGCGCGCTGTGTCGCGTGAGCGTGCCACCCCAGTATAAACACCGCCGCCGCGCCGCACCGCAGAGATAATGTCGCACCGCGTCACACGCCGGGACCCCCGCTGCCGGTGTATTGTTTTTCCGCAATATCACCGTATCACTTGTTTGTTTATTAATCCGTCGATCTTTAAGCAAAATTTGAGAGGTAATTGCAAAGATAGTGACTATCGACTGTCACCATATGATTGATTCATCAGGACTGCACTGGCATTTTACGCCAAGCCAGTTTTTTCACTTAACTGTGCTGGTTCAAAACTTAAAGGACGAGTAAAAAGGACGTATAGATAACGGAAAGGTTTAACCGCGAATACTCGAAGAGGATCCAACAGCGGCAGCTCGCACGTGATAAAGGACGATTGAGAAGGCAATCAAAAAGAGATTACTATAGGTCCTCACGTGCCAACACGCCGCTGCTTAATTGCTTGTTAATAAGAATACTGTTAGACGCGAAATACGTCTGTACTGATTACTAATTTAGCCGTAATAAGTATTTAAATTATTACTGCATTTGTGTTCACATAATACCATGGCCGGTGTAATCCACATGCTGTGTCATTTAAGCTATAGGAACTTCAAATCGTTTCCGGACAGACCCATCAGTTCTCTCTGTTGTATACCCAACCCACTGCCGTTTTAAGTTTAATTCGCTCGACTATTTCATTAATTTCTGTTCTATCTCCTCAGCTTTGATAACGCATTGTCAACAGATCGCCCAGATAGCAACCCAGAGCATTCGCGACATCATCATGCTTTCTACCAACTAAACTGAGAAGGTGGGAGCTAGACTGCTCCGCATGAGAGGGTAAGTAAAACTTATTTACCCCCCCCCCCCTCTTTAATACTACGTTGTTTTCTTCACCGTTTTAAAAGAATTTCTATAGTTTGTAAGTCCGCCAACCCGCACTAGGCCAGCGTGCTGGACCATATGGCCTAACCACTCTTAATCGTACTCTCGATTGTAGAAGAGGCCCGTGCCCTGCAATGAGACGTATATGGGCTGATACAGGAGAAGACAAAACATCTGATCACTGAAATAATCTTAAAACTATTTATGAACAAGGCCTTTGAAGATTTACAGCCTTGCTGTATAAACTATCTATCTTTAACAAGAGATTTTATTAGATATTTCGCTGCAATTTATGTTTCAGTTAACAAAAATAGAGATGTATAGATATGGTGCATGTATTCTTAGTTAGATTAGATAAATACATAATATGTCTATTTTTGTTTAATGAAGCGTAAAATTGTACCCGCGTAGTCATGGTATCTATTTTATCCCCTTGTTGAAGATAGACAGAATATAGAGAACGGCAATTAATTGGCAACATACTTATCCGTCCCAAAGTAACGTAACAGCCGTACGTCATTTTTCCTTGACTTTACCACGGGCACTTCATCGAATTTGAGAGTATAAAGCAAGTAATTTGTGAAGTGTATACACAAACAAAATGATTGATGACCGGGAGTCGAGACGGATTGCTTTACACGACCGCGACAGTAGCAGCTCATTACGCTGCACGCACATAATATCCTAAACAGACGCATTAATAGCGATAGTACGAAAATATTTGTTTTATTTTGATCTAAAACAATATGTTCAACATTGGAGTTTTTGTAGCTGAAGTGGGTGAGAGAGAGAGAGAGAGAATAATAGCTTCTTACGGAAACTAATAATTAAATAATATGTATTTTATAATGGCGAAAATTTTACACTGTTTTGTTAGGGCAATGTCAACATTTACCTACACGTAGCAATTATTTGTTTTTTACCTGATACTGTTTAATAAGATTTCATGCACTGTTGGTATCACTCAATTAATGAGATAATTTTCCTGGATATTTGAATTCCAATCCAGCATGTGTTCATTCACTACTGATATAAATCACCAGCCTGTTACCTCATTTCTAAGATCACGGGACACCCTGCATAAATAACATATATTCTGGTGGTATGTACTTTCTTGGGCAAGGGAGGGAAGAGCAGCGGGCTGAGAATTATGTCTCCAACAGTCCACCTTGAAATATCTTAGCCAAAGATATATTTTTTGCATTTATCACGTCTAACATGGCAATAAGTTTTATTACGTTTAAACTGTAGATCTTTATTTATACAGAATTCATAAAAACATGTTTATTTGCGCGGGACGTCTGTAACGTTTCCACTGTTTTATATTTGCACAGTTTCTGTAACTGTTTCCGTGCAGAGAGTTTACCCCTGTCCGTGTTTTGAACGAGAACTGGGTTGCATTAAGTAAATCATGTATATGATGAAAATAACAATTAAGTAAGAAGCACGGAATGGTGAAGTCCACGTCCACGAAGTCAGCGGAGAACGAGCGACGGTGTGCGCTCCCGAGGGCCTCTACCTGCCCCCCGAGCCGCTAAAAGAGGCTTTACTCCAACTGTGGACTTTTATTTGCGTCTGTTTTTATGGGTAGGTAAACTTCGGTTTGATGCGCAAATACCTTCATAAATATGGAAGAAATTATAATTAGAAAAAAATAGTAGTCAAACTGGACACGTTGACTGCATTTTTTTTCTATTATAACTATAACATAAACCGGATAAACAGGACTTTGGGCTTCAAACAATCAGACAGGTAATTAATATCTCGGCAAGCGGTCCGGCTCCCTGTGGACACTACACCGACTTGCGAACACTCGGGGTACTTCCAAGTTAACATAAACAATTTTATTGCCTCACACCTATTTTTAAACACCGAGTTATTCTATGGACTATAATGTTAATCACGTTTTATAAAGTATCTAAAGAACTCTCCACTTATTTCTGATCATTCAATACAACAATATCAAAAGACAAATGTATGGGATACACTAAAGTCCGTATTGAAAGTGCAGCTTTAGATTCAGATGCGTCTGGGGGGTTACTCTATGATATGATACGAACTTCGACTGTTTGGAGGCCTTACGTAATGTGCCTTGATACTCCACAAAATGTTGGATTCCTCTATCGTACGTCGTAAACATAGACTAAGTGCGGAGAAAATGATAAGTATAATAGAGAATAGTATTGATTTTTAAAAGTGGAACACTTGTGTCTTACTCCGGACGTCGAACATCCGAATATTCGAAGTTTGTATCGTTTCATAGAGTAACTGAACTGTATTAGTTTACAGTAATTTTGTCAATAATTGGTCTCGTGTATCCATGGAATTTATTTATTGCCACATGTTATATACCCAGCTACAGAATATAGATAGAGAAGTCGTTAAGTTCATTTTGTCAATTGATATTTATTTATTTAAATACCAAATAAATACCACAACTAAATAATATCAAATTACCGTTTGCCTGGTTCCAAAAATACCCAACTAAAACAGTTTAAAGGATTTACTAATTCAATATTATTTTGCTTGATAGATAAAGTTAAATGTTATGTTATTTTTAATTAAACACATTATTGAACCACTGATATAACTATAAAAATATGAATATATTAAATTACACTGAAGATAACGGTAAACATAGGCACCACTACTCCATTAAAGTGTTGTAATTCTGCTACAAAGTAAAGCTTTCTATTATCCAAACTACAATGAATTATTTACTTACAAATAACTATAGCTCTGTCGTGACGAATAAACATCATTAAATATATACTTAAACACATATAAATCACTATTATATTGATTAATAAAAGACAAAAACATATTTATGTAAATATGCGTATAAATAAAACGATGGTATCTGTGTGTCATGTAATTTATTACAAGGCGTTATACATACATATACAATGCGTGTTCGAATATAAAATCACATTATGTACCTCGCCGATCGTGCGGGGGTGTAGACATAAATATTAAATACCGTATGTACTACAAGATGATACATATAATTGTATATATTTACATTAAAATCATGAATTTTAAAGTGATTGAATGACATGTTATTGTCAACCTGCCTAAGATTAGTGCAGTTCCCGCCAATAATACAAGTGTAAATGCACCGCAGTCACCGAGTGTTAGTGCTAGCCACATATATAAATACCTACATATACAATATTACTGTCAAACTAACTTTCATATATTAGGATGTCAAACGAAATGGCGGCTTGCACTACAATACTTTGCAGCAAGTAGCTGGCAACAGAATTTCTCAGATATTGTAGTGAAGATTACAGTTCAGAGATCCTGACTTAGAGTCAGATATTTACAAAGTCCTTAATTGAAAACTTCGATGTATATGAATGTGAAGTAATGATATTGTTAACGTAGCAGCGAGCCGCCATATCCGAGTTCGCCTTACAATAGTATATTTGCGACAAGCTCAGGTACTTACTCTAAATTTGTCCTCTTACCAATAAATACCGTTATATAAACACTAATCGAATTTATTTACAACAACCGTATATACGCAACGACGCCTCGCGAGCGACGGACACGCACCATCACATAGTTAAAACTTTAGCTAAACTTTAAAAAAATATATTAAAAAAAGCACTTGATTAATACACAATGCATATACTACGGCAATACTATTACATTATAATTAATATAAATTTAATTCGATTTGATTTCATATCACATGTGTTAAAATGGTAACTATATGAAAAGATAGAAGCATCTACAATATACATCTACTGACGTCACTACACCAGGCAGTCGCAACGAGTCCATCTTTTATTGTCAGAAATACTACAAAAATAGTATAATGTCGTCCAGAATTATTTCTTATAACGACAGGGATATATGTCTACAATATACTCTGTAGTGAATGCAATTCAATGTAACAGCGAAAGTTCGACACTACACGCTTTTTTATTTTGATATTGTGAGCTGTAATACGGTGAAACTGTATTTGCATGTGAAATGGAGTCATTAGGACTCAATGGCATAGTATGGTGCGTAGAGCGCGGACGTACGTGATGGTCGTGGTCGCGGCGGCTGTTAGTAGTGCTCTGTGCTGTACCGCGGCGCGCGCTACTTCACCTTCTGCATGATGAGGTCGATCTGCTCATCCACGCGCGGACTCGTGCCTCTGCAACACGCCACATATCATTGTACAACTATTCATTCTTCCTATTCCTCCAAAGTTTATTAGCGTTTAGAATGTACCCATCAACGGGAATAAACAAAGGGAATGTAGAATACGTTCCCTTTCTGGTAGTTCAGGAGAGACCATAAAGGGGTCTGCTATGAATATGCAGATGGGCTGGACTCTACTTGTCCTTTTTTATTGCATGGGTCCGGCTAACGAGCAAACGGGTTACTGGGTTATGACTGACTGCAGCGTGGCTCTATCACTTTAAAATTAGATGGCTTTATATAAGACTAGCGGTCCGGCCCGGCTCCGCCCGGGTGCAGATACACGTTTCAAAATGGCGGTCAAAATGTTCTATTCCGACTAGAATATTGACCAATCGGACCACGAATAAAATTTCCTCGTATTTGCTAGAAATGTCACTACTGCTTCCCTCCTATAGGTCATAGCGTGATGATATATAAACTATAGCATTCCTCGATAAATGTACTATCCAACATTGAAAGAATTTTTCAATTCGGGCCAGCGATTCCTGAGATTAGCGCGTTCAAACAAATAAACAAACAAACTCTTCAGCTTTATAATATTAGTATAGGTTGACGCAGTATGACTTTCACGCCATGTTAATGAAAATATGCCTTGTCTTGTACTCTGATGAATCGGTGCATTTTAATTGGTTAACTTGCTTTTTTTCCTCTTTCATCAGTTTGTTTTTAGTTTATCTATGACAACTATTCTTATCTGTTGTTTCCTCTACTTTCATTAGATTGATATTGTCCTAGAGTTAATGCGCGTTTCCTCGCGCCAATGTTCCGCAAAGTTCGTTGTGTCTACATGACGCGCTACTGTGGCAGGAAGTCTGCTATAAAATACACTATTTTTTTTTGTATCAGCCCATATACGTCCCACTGCAGGGCACGGGCCTCCTCTACAATCGAGAGTACGATTGAGAGTGGTTAGGCCATATAGTCCACCACGCTGGCCTAGTGCGGGTTGGCGGACTTACATACCATAGAAATTTTATAAATCGCTATGGTATGCAGGTTTCCTCACGATGTTTTCCTTCACCGTTTTAGTGCGTGGTGATTGACTATCAATACACACATGACTCCGAAAAGTCAGAGGTATGCCCTGGGATTCGAACCCGCGACCACCGTGAACATGTTGGCAGTCGCGTCTAGTCCGTTTACCAACAGGCCACCACGCACTTCGAAAATACACTATAATCTAAGAAAACCCTTCGTTGTTTTTATTTAATACTCTGCACACATTGATATTTAAGTTTTGGATATTGTAATCGCGGATAGTGACAAGTGATAATGAAATAGTATTTATTGTATTATTTATACATTTTTCATTTTATATTTAAAAAGCAGGCACGGTTTTGATTCCATTTTAATACACAAACTTGTGTCTCACTTGTGTCGTTTGTATTGGAAATAACCGAAGATTTCTCGTTATTAAAACACACTGATGCTAGAATTATCGCCGTCACACTTACCACTGCAACTCGTGTAAGCTAGGATTATAATGATACCGAGTATTGAAGCTCGGCGAGTACTCGGGAATGTCTAATTGGTCTTTAACCCACAATGAAATCAATTAGAAAATTAAATGAATAGAAGGCAGGAACCAAAACCGGTATCGAAAATACTGGTACTTTTTGGTAGGAACCGAAAAAATAGTATCGGTATTTTTAAAGGTAACCGTTTATACACCAATTATATTAGATTCCTAGAATTTAATCGGTATCATACCGGTAACCGAAATAAGGATAGGAAACATAGAGGTACTATGTTTCACGGGCCGTTCATCAAAGGTCGAAACGCCGCGCGGGTAAGGTTTATTGTTATGCAACAACACATTTTCTGTAGGCAAGGTCTCTTTAGGTTACCAGTATTAAAATGGTTCCCTATTATTAGGGTAATTTTTATAATGGTTACCTAAAACTTAAAGGTAACCGAAATTCGTCGATATTGGTACCGTAATGTGTAGCGTGTTTCGGTCCCTGATGCAAGAAGTGTACTAAGGTCTAAGAGAGAGTGGGTTGAGTTTGGCGCGTACCGGAAGGCGGCGGGGTCGGGCCCCACCATGGCGACGAGCTGCGGCACGTCGCTGGAGTGCTGCGCCAGCCGCGCCAGCGCCTTCACGGCGCGGTGCAGCTGCTCCTCGCCCGGCGCCACAGACAGCAGCTGCAGCAGCGCCATCGCCAGCTCCACGCACACCTCGTCGAACACCTGCAGCCGCGCAGTACACACACACACACGCACGTTAACAACACAACAACACTAGATAAAACTATATCGCACCTAAACAATTAAACTAACTAACTAAAAAAAAATATTTGTAAAGATTTGTAACATAAGAAACTTTGTACTTATAGAATATACATCGAAAATACCAAAGTATACACCTTTGTGATTTTCATGCGTCAATATGTCCTTCTTTAATAACAGGTCAATAAATAATTTTAAACCAATATATGATTTAAAGTCAAAATCTTTATTTTTTTTTTTTCATTAACTCACTTTAATTTCAAAGGTGCGAAATAATAAAAATATACTCATAAGAACAATATATTTTACAAAAGTCATTTAGATTTACATAAGAACGTGACATATTTTAGTTGATTCATTTTAATCGATATTTTCAACATAATTTATAGACACAATTTCGCACCTAACGTAGTCAAAGACTAGCAGATCCAAGCCTAAAAAACTGTGAAGTGATATATAAACAAGATTGTTTTCAGAGACTGTCATTTGTACTCTACGTCCCTAACCTCATATATTTAAAGAGAAAGCAATAAGTCACGTTAATAATTGTATTATAATTTCGTAATTCAACCTTACACTATTTATAGTCTACCAGTGAACCAGAATTCATTATCTAAATTTTATATTGAAAAACCGCCAGGTAACTTTTATTACCATCAGTATTTAATTTCAGTTTACAATCAATCTCTAAAGGCTGTGCGTAAAACCGAGCAAGTTGATCCTGACAATGATTAAAAGACAGCTAGATATAACGAACTCATAGTCAACATTATGGCTGCACTTATATCAGTACTTATACAATCCATACACATAAAATAAACTCACGCCTTTTTATATAAAATAAACTCACGCCAGGCACAAATTCCTGACTCCTGGCTGATAATTAATAAAAAAAATCCAATATCTCTTGGCCCGACCCGGGATTCGAACTCCAGACCTAATCATACCGTAGTACAACTACGCCATCGAATCAACCTAGAATCCCTAACGGTTACAAACCCAATTTGAATGATATAAATCTCAGGTGTACCATGCCGCATTGAGACGCGATATGATATGCGATGAAGATAATGTCGCATCAACAGAGTAAAGCTCACGGCAGCATCGCGAGCCATAAACTAATTGATGTTAGTGTTGACGCGTCGCGCTCGCGCTCGTGTCCCGAACATAACAACCGTTAGTGTTTACTGTTTATTGACGACACATTATCATTATTATGCGACGCAAGGTGAACATTTACTAGAGTACAGTTTGGCAGAGATGCTGCTGCAGGCGACAAGTATTGCACATGCAATTACCGCTAATTTACTAGTGCTAGCTGCAAAAACTAATTTTAGTATATCATTTATACCTGTACCTGGTACCTGTACGTGGTACACAATCTATTTTCTATGTCATGAAAAACACACCTTGGGCTATATCATAGAAAACATGTTGGCTTATGAGCCCACCTGCCAGGCTAAATCTTAGGAGGAAAATAGATAAATCTGTGCATAAAGTTTCACAATGCTTAGACTTCCTTCCTCTTTCTGGCAAAGCAATTATTTCAGACTATAGATTTTGCTAAAAATAGCACGTGATTCAGTTTTTTTAAAGGCTAGTTAAATAAAAACCATTAGTAAACATTTGATTCACAATAAAGTATAAATTATGAATTATACATAGCGCATGTATGATTAGTCTTGACGGGTCTAAGATGTCCGTTAATTTTGCAAATAAGCATGTAGTACAGTGCTTATAGCATCAACAGCAATCAAAAATACGACATATACAATTTTAGATAATATAATAGTTAAAAAAAACTAAAATACACGCTTTAATAAGATATACAACTAAAAAAGTAAAAATAATTGATACTGAATTTAAGATAAGAAAATGGAGTAAAATACATATATTTTATTGTTACAAAGCGTGGGGTGCAGGAGGATAAGTAATTGTTGTAAACACCCCACGCTTTGTAACAATAAAATATATGTATTTTACTCCATTTTCTTATCTTAAATTCAGTATCAATTATTTTTACTTTTTTAGTTGTATATCTTATTAAAGCGTGTATTTTAGTTTTTTTTAACTATTATATAATTGTTTTGACTAAAAACATCCATCTACGGCTGTATTTCCAATCAATAACGCCATCTGTTGGTCAGTAGTAACATTTGACACTTGAAGAATACAAGAAGCTTATACCCAAATGGAGATTGCATTCCGTATATAAAAGTGAAGCACAAAAATTTTACCTTGAATGACGTCGCTGATGCCTGCTATCCTTTTCTTTAGCGTAACAATGAATGAACTTCACGTGAACTTCATTCATTGTCACTCTAAAGAAAAGTATAGCAGGCAACAGCGATTGCATTCAAGGTCAAATTTTTGTGCTTCAGTGTTTTATACGGAATGCAATCTCCATTTGGGTATAAGCTTCTTGGAAGAATACAATGTTAACGCCATCTAGCGATGAATGTAGCAATGGTCATCAATTATAAGAATAATTAATCCTGGCGAATCTAATCAGGATAATTATATATTTTAATCGAATTATTGTATTGTCATCGGTCTTTGACAGGTGTGCAAAATTTGAACGAAATCTGGCCGTTTAAAGTGGGTCAAAATCGCGCCCAAAGAAGTCGGTTACAAACAAACATACAAATATACAAACATACAAACATACAAGTGAAGCTAATATAAAGCGTGTAAAAATGCGTTACAAATCCAACACTTGTTGGGAGAAGCATTTTCGTATGTGGCATAACTCATATGTAAGTCATATTAAACACGAATATTATATTTTCAACGACATTAAAATATTAAATAACAAAGCCAAGCAACCCGTGCAATCGACATATATATTTCATCAGATATATTAGACATGTGACCGGCGTAAGATATCGAGCCCTTACCGCCAAATTATCGTAAGCGACACTTTTGTCAAAAATGCGTTTTTTATCGAAAGTAGTATTTTAAGCCACAACGGACCCAAACCTGCCCAAACCTGTGGAAGAATTAGATATTTAAATGTATAAAAATAATTAATGTATATAAAATTTCAATTGAATTACACATTTCTTTTTAAAAATATTTAACAAAAACCTTCTCCTGTAAAATTTGTTTTTTGTCGGTTGCGCTAAAATGGCGGTAAAGGCTCGATATGTTAGACTCATAAAACATAGAATGAATATTTAGTCGACAATGTGAATCTGTGAGAGTCCTGCTCGAGGCTAGTGCTGCGATGATGTACCTTGCTCTTGGCTCGCTCGGGCAGCAGGTCCCGCAGCGCCTTGCCCACCTGGAAGCGCTGCAACACACGCACACGCACGCGCTGCAGCGCTCTCGCTCGCACTCGCACGCATCGCCGCATTCCTATCTCACAACATACTCTGTCTCTCTCGCACTTTACCACCTACTACACTTGCCATGCAAAACGTGCAAGCGGCAAGCTCATATTCAGTGCTTTAATCGTCAATATTATTTTATTTCTGAATTAACCTGCCAGTTACTAATCTGTATCTGAATCAGCCCTTAACCGTCCCATTGCAGGGCACGAGCCTCCTTTACTACAACAGTTGAGAGGCGCTAGGCCATATAATCCAACACATTGTTACTAATAAATAATCGCAATATTCCATATTATATCATGTATTTTTTTAATAAAAAGACACAAACATAAAAAATATAATTTATGAAATATCAACCGTAAAAATAAAAATGTTGTGAAATACCAATACAGCGATGAATTTGGAATAACCGACAAACACGGAAGTGCCTGTTTTTTTGTATAACATAATATAATATATGAATGTACTTAGTCAACACGACAGATGATAGTATAGTGCAGGATAATAGAAAATATCCGACGCGCACACACCACGCCACTGTTTGTGTTCGTGTCACTTCTGTAATCATGACGTGTGTACTTGCAAGTCGATTTATTATCAAAACTTTGTTACGACATAGACAAACGCCTCAGTTCCGCAATGAGTACGCAAACTATAAACATTTTCACTTATCCTGTACATCAATATTTGTTTAATGTATTGTTAAGATTCCATCAGAGTAACACCCGGCTCGGTAAAACTTATTACAATTGAACATGAAACGTTTGCACCAGTGGCGTAACTACACCATCGGGGGCCCGTGGCAAAATCATCGGATGGGGCCCCCCTTTTTGTATGGAGAGGAAAACTGTTAAGCTTATTTTCCGATACACTGGAGAAGACCGAAAGGAATATATGTGTCACTGGCCTGCTAGTAAATTGAAGCCGAAGCGGGTCCCTAACAAAAACTCTACGCTAGCATACCGAATAAAACCCAAACCTCCGCATTTCGATCGGTACTACACATCTACTAGTCGAGTGGGTCGGAATGTGTCCCTACAGTGGTTCTTAAGATGTTCGCCCCGGAGATTACACCCGTACTCACGCGTCTTTTCTATTAAAACAACCTAGGCCCGGCTTCATGGAATATCGCCCATGTCCATCCAATCCTCAAGAAGGGTGACCGGTCGGATCCTTCGAATCGGAGACCAATTGCTGTCACATGCTGACTCTTCAAGTTCTTGGAGCGAGTTATAAATATGCAGGTCTTGACAGCTCTGAGGGTCGTTCGGATGGTGATCTTCTCGTTAATCTCACCCACCATCAGGTGGAGGCATTGGATAGTGGGGGTGAGGCGATTTTGGCCTTGAAATTGTCATCTAGTGTGGCATGCCGTCGTTTTGGTCTGTTTTTGCCTGGTATTTCAACCTGAGGAACTCTGAAAGTAAATCGCTAGCTTTCTGGATGATCGCAGCATAAAAGTCATATTGGACGCTTTTGCATCGAAACCATGACCATTAATTCTGGTGTTCCATAAGGCTCGGTGCTTTCGCCGACCCTATTTATCCTCCATATCAATGACATGTTGTCTATCACCAGCTGGCATTGCTATGCAGATGCTAGTGCAAGTTAGGCAAGATACATCTGACTACAGAATCTCTATCAGGGATCCGTTAAGGAAATATGGTCTCAAATTTTATCAGAAATTGAGATCTCTCTAGGGCAGGCCTCTCAATGGGGTAAATTGAACATAGCACAATTTAACCCCACGAAGATATAATTATGCTCGTTTACAAACAAGAAGACCCCTTTTGTCATGGAGACACTCTCTCTAAGCATCCGAGAGTATTCATTGATCTGAATTATTGATAAAATTGCAGTTTAGGTGTCATTTGGAAGGCAAGGGCAAATTGGCCAGCAAAAAGTTAAGGATTCTTAACAGAGACAAGCAGTGCTTTTCGCCGGATCATCGGTTATTGCTCTATAAATGCGACGATCCGGCACGACGTGGAGTTCTGCTCTCACCCCTGCGTAGAAGCCCCAAAATACCAGCTCGACTCACTTGACTCATTACAGCGCCGAGCTCTTCGAATCATCGATAATCCCTATCTCACGGAGAATGTGGAGCCGTTGGGATTGCAGTGAGACTTTGGGTCTCTCTGTATAATCTATCAATTGTTCCACGGAAAGTGTTCTGAGGAAGACGGTGCCACTATCGCTATTCTCCCATCACACTTCCCGTCACCGCAGTAGAATTCATTCTTTCTACCTGGAAACTATCCCTTCCCGGGAAGTACGTTTCCAGTGTTCTTTTCTACCACGCACGTGCAAGTTCTGGAATGAACTCCCTGCTTCGGTATTCCCTGATCACTATAACCTATCCTTCTTTAAACTAGGCTTTAAGAAAGTGCTCTCCTTACGGTAGGAAGCGACTTCATTTTGGTGGATCCCTGGATCTGCAAAAGTCTATGAGCGGCGGTGACCGCTGACCGTGAGGCGGGCTATATGCTCGTTACCTGCAGGCCATAAAAAGAACTCCACAACGAGATCAATTAGTCGTCGTAATATCTTTCCTACGTGGGCGAAGCCCAAACGCAGCAATGGTGATGGGGCCCCCTCAGAAGCCTATTTTTTTTTTATTGCCATGAATGGCGAGACGAGCAAGCCGTTCGCCTGATGGTAAGCGATACGACCGCTCATAAACAGTAGAAATATTCCACTGCGCTCGCCATCCTGAGACATAAGATGTTAAGTCTCAATATGTCCAGTAGTTGCTCTGGCTACAATGTCCTTCAATCCGAAACACAACAGTGCATTTAAGCAGTGTTGTTTCACGGGAGAAATAGACATTGCGGTGGTACCTACCCAGATGGCCTCGCACATATGAGAGACCTACCACCAGTAATATTGAAGTTTCGTTCTTTTTTAAACCAAATCCGCACTATAGTCTGTACATAATAGTTAAAAAAAGTTAGTAAAATTCGTGTAAATCTAGAAAACTATTTATTATTATTTTTATGTATCAAAAATAAACCTTGGTATCTTTAATGGAAACTAAGAAAATAATTTTTGATTATCAATTTTGTTGGTAATAAATTGGCTAGGTTCTTCTCTTCTTACGGCCTCTCGGGCCTGAGAGGCCAGGCCGCCGGGGGCCCCTAAGGTCGGGGGCCCGTGGCATTTTGCCCACTATGCCACCCTATTGTTACGCCACTGGTTTGCACACTGGCAAAAAAGATAGTCTTATTTATATATGTACATAGGTAGGGTTAGCACGAAAAACAGGAAAACGTTAATTAGCGCGCGACATGAACAAACTATATTGATTGCAGTGAACAATTCCCACCAATAACTATATTGAAGAAGGGTTCCAGCTTCCGGTCTTTCCAAACTATCATATTCTACGCATCAGACAGATGCTGATTATGTTCATTATGCAATACAGTTGCATGTAGTATCGACTTCTTCCCAATCATGATTTTGAAAATTAAAACTGAATATAATTCGACTGTCCACAATATTTAGCATATTATAGTGACACATTGACTCATGTCTCCATGTTAAGATGTCACCGAGATTATTTAAGGCTATTTAAAATGTTATCATTGCACACAATAGTTGTTTATTCAGAGATCATATAATATTTCATGTGTACGTAGGTTTCACGTTGTCACCTGGCGGCCCGAAATAACGCTACGAGATGTTACAATCGCAACAAGGAATATTCTTATCTAACAAATTCGAGTGTTTGTACAGAGAATTCTGATTCTGATTCTGGTTTATAAAATATATTCAATATTTTCTATAAGTTGGAACAATATAACTTTTGATAATCCACACATCTCATTAACAAGAAATAGTTTTTCAAACAAAATGTAAAATGACTACATACAAGTATCAGAAGTGGCTTTGAATTATCAAAGTGCAGTGTGTTTTCTTTTAAATACATTTATTTTGAATTATTTTAATGTTATTGAGATATGTGGACAAAAAACTTCTGTCACAAACCGCAAACCGAACACGTATCGATAGAACCTCTGCTCAGTAGTTATACAATGTAGCATGTATAACGTGACCATTTATTTTTTGTGCCAGAGCGGGACATCAGTGGAATTAAATAATAATAAAGTTTTTAGTGTTTTACAAGCTTTTGTCATAGAAGACTGAATAACATAAAATCGTATTTTTGTATTTGTCGGCTGAACAAATTGTTTCAAACCATCGAGTTTAGTTTTTAGAGGTGTGAAACTCAGTACTTGATTTATTTATATTTATATTCGTAATCAAAACAAATTTCATTACTGGGACACTCACCTGTGTTTTATAACTTGTTCATATTTTGATAATGTGAGAAAAAAGATGTTTTTACGAAAGTGTTGGTATAATACGACCTCGCGGTTTTCAGTAGTAGTTCGGTAAAGCATTTCGAGCGGGAAATACATTTTAAATTATTATTTGGTCTGTTTGCAAAAGCGGGACAATGTCAGCCTTGCTGGGGACACCGGGACAGACTTCCTGAAAGCGGGACTGTCCCGCCCAAAGCGGGACGTATGGTCACGTTAAGCATGTAGTGTGCGGTTGGCGGTTGGCGGTTGGCGGCGGGTGACGGCAAGCAGTAGCGACGTGAGAGATGATACAGACCACAGTTTTTACCTCCTTGGTGGCGATGTTGTGCATGAGCGCCGTGCCCGTCTCGCGCAGCTCCGGGTCCTCGCTCAGGGTCGCGTGCACGCACACCTGCACATCACATCATCACATCATCACATCATCATCATCACACATCACTTAATTGCCACTGGACATAGGGAATCCATCAATATTTAAGCAATGAACTGCTCAAAACGGCCTGCGTCTAACAACTGTACCTGTGTTAGCTACTCCGCCAGCTGCTTGTGAGTCAACAAACAATATCCATATAAGTATTGCGTTCCGGGTTAAGCCTGATAATATCCAGTTTCAATCATGTTGGCAATAATGTGTTGTACGGTAGAACAAATCGCACTACCAATCAAGGTGTGTAAATATACAGGGTGTTCACCTTAGTGGTGCAGCGTATGTTGGAGAGCTGCTGTCCGTTGCATTCCCACTCGCTGATGTACAGCAGCCACTCGGATGACGATATGTTCTCGAACAGATTGCACATCTGCACACATTCATAACAAAAATATCATATTATAAGAGGTGACCACTGCATAACTATATCAAAATACACATAAAATAATTTTAAACCAAATATGTTTTTTCTTGAAGGTCTCTAGGTCCTATGAGTTTAGAATTCTTGAAAGATGAAGACAATATTCTATATGGCTATGAGTCGGCGTTGATTTTTTAAATTGATTCAGCTTTGTTCTTGAGTATAATTATTTAATTTTAAATATTTTTCTTTAAAAGTGATGTAAACGTCTCATATTATAAGAAAGACAATACATTGTTTGTCGTTTATGACAACGCACACACTCGTTTAACATAAATTTCCATACACCTAAAAGAAAATATGAAAAAAAAAAAACAAAATTATAAGAGTTAATACGCAGCAAAGAAGTGATACGTAGGTGACTCAGCTTAATGTTGCATTGTGGCATATCGAACAACAAGTATATATGTCATTTTTCTACGCGTTGCGAGTATAAGATATAGTTGATGGGTAATGAAGGAATAATAATAATACTAAATACATGCAACAGTCACATACATAGTCTTGACCCCACACGAAGATCGAGTCTTGTGTCGTGGGTATCAGAAATTACGAGAGACTTGTCGGTCTCACAAACACCCAGACCCGAAAGAAATATTTCTGGGCCGCACAAAAATTTATCTCGGTGCGGGGATCGAACCCGCGACCTCTCGTTTCACAGGCGGCGTCTAACCACCTGCGCCACGGAGGTTGTCAAAAGAAATGAGGGAATCAGAAGGATATGAGAGATTTGATGAGCAGTGACTCACGAATAGCGCGAGCGCCCGCTGTTCGTCCAGCGGTCGCTCGTCGATGCGGTAGGCGTGCGAGAGCAGCGCGTGGTGGCGGCGGTCCTGGTGCAGCACCAGCGACACGTCCTCACGCAGCGCCGCCGCCGCCAGGCAGCGCAGCGCCGCCACGCGAGCCTCCGCGCACACGCTGCCGTCGCCCAGCAGCCGCCCTGCACGCACACACCATCACACAACTACGCCATTACCGAACTAACCAAATCATAGTGTTCTAAACAGCATAATAAAAACTCTTCGCACATAAATAATAGTTACGAGATCTTTCAAGCCGGACACAGAATTCAAATGCAATACTTTATGAAACAAAGAAAAAACATTTATTAATGCATGACCAACACATAAAAAGACAATGTAACATATGTGAAAAGTAACAATATACCATTACATGACCAGACAACAATGACCCCCCATTCAACTACATGCTGCTATACAACGCAACTGTACTGCAGCGCTGATATTCAATGGAAAAAAACTTATCTTTATCAGCCTATATACGCCCCACTGCAGGGCACGGACCTACTCTACAATCAGCAGTACAATTGAGAGTAGTTAAGCCAGTTATAATCCACCAAGCTGGCCTAGTGCGGGTTGACGGATTTACATATCATATTTTTTTAATAAATCGCTATAGTATGCAGATTTCCTCACGATGTTTTCCTTCACCGTTTTAGTGCGTGATGGTTCACTATAAAAATTAACTATCAATTGACTATCAAATGCAATATTTAAAAAAGAATCTTAACTCACGTCTATGTATACATTACTGAGACAAGTGGTAGTTATAAATAATCCAACTCATAACTCATACCAATGAAGAGCAGGAAGTCATCTCCGAGCACCCAGCTGCCCTCGCCGTGCACCAGGTACTGCTGCAGCTCGTCCACGCACTGCCGCTCCTCCGCCGACAGGCTCACACCCTCCAACGCCTTCGACAGCTTCTCAAACTCCACTGCACCCTGCACAGACCACCAATATAAGGGGTCGTTGTGTTCTTATTCAATAACCAAGCTGAGATTTCAAAAGTAGGTAATTAATGAAGAGTCAAGATCCAAGTTCATTTGTGAAACCCAAGGTTAATAAATCATCTACAACAACTGTAACAAATGCATCTCTTTTTAACAAATAATTGAAAATTCCTAAGAAGGCAAAATTCCTGTTTGTGTGGGGATATAAATTGAAACAAGAGTCATGGTGTGTGTCAGTGTTGGTTCTATTATGGACATACACGTAACACTACACAAATAAACCCGATTGGGTTCTCCAGCCAAGTATTGGCGATGTATCTCCCACGCCTGCGTTTGTCACCCCGTGCGGGACAATGCGTGGAACGTTCTGGACGCGGCGCGCTCGCGTGTGCTGCGCGTTGTTTACGGCAGGCGGCAGGACGCCCGCCCTGCTCGACGCAATATTTATTCTACTTGTGAATCATCGCTACAAATCGCTTTCGCGACCTTCGCGACGGTACTTTCATTTTTGCTGCACTGCATATCTAATTTTCCGGGTGTTTATTGATTTATAGTCCATAAAACCCAAAATGCCACGCAATAATTATTTCATCCATAATGACGTCACTAAAAGTGCTGGCTTGGTGTAATTTTCGTACAATAAAGAAATTAAGAATATACGGGTATTAGCATGGTGGCAAACGTACTATTTTTTTACCAACACAAAAACATGGATTTGGCAACGGTTATATTTAAAAAGACTAGGCTGAAAACAAAAAAATACTAGACGATAGTTTCTCAGAGTTCAATGTAACGGAAAGTTATTTTTGTTGAAGGAATATGTAAACATGGAAAATAATTTAATAAAGCTAGAGCGTAGATGGAGATGATGGCTTGTTTGTTTGGTGTGTGCTTGTGTATGTCAGTAAATTGCACATAGAATCTGTGCAATAATGTCACAAAATTCAGCAAACTCTACAAAGAAACTATGACCTGATGCAAGACTGAAATGTTAACATGTGAAGTTGATGAGTCTGCCTTCTATTAAACGTAGAGCGGAAATAAGCTCCATAAAAGTTAGAAGGCTTAGTAAGTATTATCGGTATGACAGCCACATAATAAGAAGTATGCATATAAACCTAAGCTCATGTCTTTTTCTCAGAAGGGGTAGGTAGAGATCGCAACCAGGAACTTAAGTTCCGCTTTGCGTATCGAAATACATCTTACAATGTGATAAAGGGCGAGCCTATCGCCATTATAAGGCACAAACTTTTGAATCCGGGCTGATAAGGAATAGAAAAATCCAATATAACTTTGCTCGATCCAGGAATCGAACCCGAGACCTCATATGTACGCCACCGAGGCAGTCCATTAATTTCTTTTATTATGTACCTAAGTATAGATACTCGTAGATGTTTTAGTATGATATGCCAATTGTGTTATGTTATTTGGATCGTGATTAAGTATTGCGTGTGCGTGCGTGCGTGCTTGCGTGCTCGTGTACTCACGTCGATGTCCTTGTACACGATGGGCGGGTCGCGGTCCCGCTTGCGCTGCTCCTCGAGGCGGCGCTCGTCGGCCTCCAGCGCCAGCGCGTCCGAGCTGGGCCCGGCGCGCGACAGCTCCTGCAGCGCGCCCGCGCTCGCCGTCTCCACTGCCTCCGCCATGTCTGCGCACCGACACACACTCACACTCACACTCACACTCTACACAACAGTTACAATTACAACAATACTACGGGTTCACACTAAATAACCAAAAAATAAATAAAAGAAATAAGTAAAAAACGTTCAATTCAGGTCAGTGGCTCCTCAGCAAGCTTGCTTTTAGTGGCATTGGGATTTTCCTATGCCATTTCATTTTCTTAGAGCCGATAAGTTCCGAAACAGTGGGAGTAGACAATATACATTTAATACTATTCAAAATGTAGGAAAATCGAATTAAATATAATTAAAGGATGGAAAATGGAGTCTACAAGTTGAAGTCGCATAAGCTACACGCATTCGGGCCTAAGTATAAAAAAAAAAACAATTGTAAACTTAATAATAAGAATATAACTATTCAACTTCAGACCAATATTTACATGTCATATGTGTTATTGTTAGTCACTAGCATTCGATTAGATGCCGGCTGTGAAACGAGTGGCCGCTGATTCAATCCTCGCGCTGGGACAAATATTACTGTGATATAAAAGTATTTGTTATTGAATGTTGGCGTCAGCGAAGTCTTTCGGGGTTTCCGATCCCACAGACAAAAGGCTTAATTGATGATTGATTGACAAATCTTATTGAAAGCTCCACAGTGTAACGTCAGGCAATATCGATAATTCTTCACTGTCTTCATTAGGAGATAAACATAAATTAAAATATGGGACTTTTTCCCTTATAACATAATAAAATATGACATCACATTTTCTGCGACGCCGTACAAAAAGAACACTAATTTATCACTCATAGCAAATTGCATAAAACATAGAATGTCATAATTATAGGGAATTTTCAGATACCGTACCCTTGAGTAGTACACAAATCAGTAAAATTGTCTTTTTGTGAACCTTAACTCATATTACAAACATTTAATTGGTCTATTTATAAGCTCGCTGTACACGTGGCAGGCGCTGCAGCGGCGACGGAACCTGACCACTCCTACACCAATATTAACACATCACATGTGGCACCACGTCGCACATTTAGACACTTAACGATTTCAACACACTGAACTTGCAACATTTCACATTATAACAAACTGATATAAATCACTGAAAAGCTCGGCCGGCGTGGCCCACACTCGCGCACCGAAATAGCCTCCCATAAATACACATGGCGACCCAAATCCGTGGAGGACGCTCGTCGGGACGGGGTGAAGGTGGTGGTGGCGGTATACGCACCTGTGCTGCTCCCCCGGACGTCGGTGATGTGCGGCGGTGGTGGTCGCCGGTGGTGGAATGGCGAGGAATGCGTGGTGTTGGCGCGGCGCCAGCGGCTCCCACCGATGCCTCGTCGCTCCTCGTATTATATTTATAATTGCCGTTCGGGATCGGGCGGAAGTGTGATACGAACTAAAGAGCTTTCACACCACTCGTCGCCGGGTGATTAATACTTGTACTCATTCGTCAGTATAACTCATTATCCATCAAGGGACCCATGACACCATCGACCGATGCTGTGAAATCAACCGACAAATATTGTCCAAAGACTCTGACGTCATACCGACGGTCGATCCCTATCATAAATCCACTAAATCGATCTACAGCGTGATTACAGCTAGTTTATCTGTATTTTAATGACACATAAAATGCAGAGCAATAATAATAATGAAGGTTAGTCGTCATGTCGCATTCATATCAAACCGCATATTTACACAACTCTATAAGCCTAATAACAATTGTATGTATACTGTCCAAAAGAACTTTTAGAGCACTATTTAAACGGGTCAGCATAAGATGATAACACTGGTGCGGGGTAGCTTCTGAGACGCACTATGGGGACGGGTATCAGTACACTGTAGCGATGCTAAAATAAAAACAAGATAAAAATTCTGAATAGAAAGAAATAATTAAGTAGAACTTGTGGGTATATATTGTGTGGAGATTGACGCCTGTGGTAAAATGGAGCTAAAGAACTGGTATACTACTCCAGCGATAAATTGGAAAACGAATTGGTCTTCTGCTAAAATTTGAAAGTGTTTTGACTACGTCCCGTTTAACGGAACTAAAGTAGTCAACCGGATTCTAATGACGTGTTTGAAACCGAATGTTCACCAGCTGATCCCGAACGCCACACACTTGCATCGGCAACTACAGCCTGGTTATGCATTTTGTAGATGAGTTCTCGATATCTCAAAAGTTGCTAATATCCAACCAACGGTTAATGACTACGTCCCCTTCAACTGATTTAAGTTATATCGCAGTTATAATAATACTATGTTGCCCTTTGCCAATTACTACGGAGATTTTAAATAAAAGCTGTCAATTTGTGATAAATAACATCTGTCTGTGTCAGAAATATTTGATGTACAAGACAGGCATCAGATGGTTGCTCTATGTTTCGACACGACGCGACGCGACGTTCGAATATTCGAACTTCGAAGTCCACGTATGAGTTACTTATAAGTTTTCCACTTCAAAAATGCAATGTTATTTTCCATGATACTTATTCATCGCTCCGCGTTTGGTCTATGATTAAGACAACGACTTGCTTATGAACATAATCTATGGTTCTTCAAAATGGTAGATCCACGCTCACTGAACTCATGACTTAGCATGAGCAGGAATGGGCCAGTTTTTACTCCTTGCTCCCCTCGCAATTTGATGGGCCGAAAAAATATTCATATTGCAAGCTTTATGGATGTTCTAGGACGGCAGTAATCACTTACCTTCAGGTGACTGGTTCCTCGGATTTATGCAATAAAAAAAAAAGCGTTGTCGGAGTGTAGAGTAACTCCCCAGGTAATTTATAGTTGATATATGGATATCAATTAGTGGGGTGAGTGAAACATTTTTCGAGTGAGCTTTACCGCCAGCAGTTGGTGGCGAGTAGCGAGTAGCGACCCAGTTGCGATGCGTTCAACCGGCGGCGGCGCACCGCGCGGCACATAGGCGGCCGGTCAATCACATTCACTCGCGCCGCTGCTTTTTTTAGTCCACACTCGATACTGTGCCAATACTACTTGCTAACTGCGCGGCGGAAAACTCACTTCCTGTTCCTGATTTTACTTTTGCACAAATAATGCTGCAGGCTATATAGTAATGTTTTCAACGTTGACAAAATACTAATTTCTGTCAATAGTTTCCGCAATTTTCAGAATCACTGATTTGTAATGGCTATTGAGGCATCTAAAGATAACCTTTCTGAAGAATATGGGTATGTTTAGCAAACTAAAATCCAATGTAGAATCCTGCTCGGATTCGCATTATTCAGGTCCATATACATGGCCGTTAGACCGTGGAAGCATTTTATTATGAATTCAAACATGTTTGTTTATACGTATTTCCTGATAAATATCCGTCGTGGAATTCTAAAAACATTTGCAAGATCAAATCAGTACACATTAAATAGCATCGTTTTACAAATTTAACTTTTAAAAAATCCTAAAGACTCTTTATCAATGCAGATCTATTCTGATCAATCGGATGTAAAAATTGATTATATTGGGCACGGCAATTCGATGAATTGGAGCGCACGTCTGTTTGCATACAAATTACTGACGCGTGATCATTAATACTGGTCGCATCTCGCGAGCGTCGCATCGCTTCCGACGCGGAATTGGCAACTCCTGTCACCAGTGGCGGTACTTCCATACAAGCCCAAAAGCCCGGCTTGCCCTACTTAATACGTACATACTCGATACTGAACATAAACCATTTTATTTCACACAATACAATCATATTTTATTAGAAAACATCTGCAATTTTTGAATTTACCGCGTCTTGTCGAGCGCGAGCGCGAGATCGTTGTCCCCTCGCGCGCCTAAAATCCAAATTAATATTATTAAAAGCGCCTGCGACGATGCACCGCGACGAAGCGTCACGCGAAATTCATTCAATTGGCAGTAACATTAAAATTCGAAGTCCGCTGGCTCCACTCGCGCTCCCGCAGTCGAAAGTCGCAACGTCGCACAATATATCTATCTTTTTCTCTCTCGTGTGCTTTTACGAGGCTTTTGGCAAAATCGAAATTTGTATGGGGATCTCACGAGTGAAGTGCACTACAAATGTATAGGTATAGACATTTTATATAGCAATTTGTACTACACCAAATGCCCGGCTTTTTAGAATGAACATCGTACGTTTCATGGTCGGCGCGTCGCGTTGTTATTTAATAATATGATTTATTAAATTTTATTTTTATTAATTTGTTGGTTTTATAATATTAGTACAAATAATTAGGTTTTCCTATAAGTGCTTTTTAATAAAATATAATTGTATGTCGTAATGTTTATTTTACGTTTATGGGCAATACTGAACGAATTGCGATTAACTTCACATGTATTTTGACATTTTGCAATTGTTAGTAGTTCTCAAAAATAGTTCTTTTTAGTGATAATGTTTAGTTTTTGATATTATTTAAACTTTTTGATACTATAATGAGTGGTATTATTTGCTGTGATGGTGTGAGTGTGACGGTGAAAGTATTCATTGCCGTTAAAAAGGTAAATTTATTCAAGTATATTGTAACTAAATTGGCGCGAAAAATACGCCGGGATTGTGAATTTCTCAGTCGTGGTATATCACAAGAGATATTTTATCAACTCGCTTTAAACTATGTGCGTTGTTTAATTTTAACATGCTCCACTTCAAATAGGTTATTGAACAATCGTGTTTCAAAAATGTTTATCAAACGCCAAGTTTTGTGTGTTAAATTATTTGGAATATAATAATTTAAATATAAAATAAATTAGTTCGTCCTTCAATAGAAATTATATGAATTGTATTACACAAAAACAGAACATGAATGTATTAATAACAATTTCTGCCCGCGAAGTTATACACGGCACCCTAGTTGTAACTATGCTTTTGCTATTAAAATGCAAATTAAAGTTACAGATGCATGTCCAAAAGTTATTTAAGTTACATATTTATTTTATTAATTGATTTATATTGATTTATTATTGAAAACGAATGATAAGTAATGCCTTAATCATATTAGGAATATTAGATGGCTGTGAAAATCGCGCCATCTATTAAATTTTTACGGAACAACTTATTGTAATAGATGTTTTCATATCGCTGATAAAGATAGCTGTTTATTTTAATGGTTTCCATCCTATTCTTATATAGCCTTAGGTGTCGGATTCGAATCCCGGGTCGTTTTTATATTTTTTTAAATTCATTGATAATATTAACATCGCAAAGGCCCGCCCCCTATCACATGATGTCACGGAATATGCAAGGCGAAACATGAGTGTCCTGGTAGCACCTCTTTAAATATGTGTATGTATAGATGTTGTGTGTTAGGTCTGCCAACTTAATACCATTTTGCTTATAAATCAATACATGTATTAAAATATCTAAAAAAAAAAAAAATGGGCTTGCCCTAGTCCAGAACCCTAGGCACGCCACTGCCTGTCACCACTTCTTACCACGTATGACATTACTTGGAGTATTACGTCACTCTAGAACACCTCACGATTTCAGGATTAGTAACAATCATTTTACTGGTGGTAGGTCTCCCATATTTGAGAGGCCGCCTGGGTACCGGTACTGGTGGGTCTATTTCTCCCGCCAAATATGTGTAATATTGTAAGTGCACTGTTGTGTTTCGGTTTGAAGGACATTGTAGCCAATGTAACTATTGGACTTATTGAGACTTAACATCGTTTGTCTCAGGATGGCGAGCGCAGTGGAATTTCAAGCATTGCTTTGTAATTCAAGGTGCTGTTTGGTTTTGCTACTGTTTAAGAGCAGTCATATCGCTTACCATCAGGTGCTCGACCCGCAAGAAATTGCAATAAAAAAAATGTTATTGATCCATCACTTTACTGTTGATTGATGGGTGATCTCCTAGCGTTTATACTGCATCCCGTATGACCGGCTTGGCGCGGCTCTTGCTGTGAGCCTCAATACAGCTAAGGTGTTCGATAAGTTCTAGTACCGTGGGCACCTCTCTAAGTTTCCGACATATTATGGTATACCCGACAACAGTTGTTTTTGGATTTCTGGCTTTCTATACGAGTAAGAATAGGTATCATCTTCGCCGGACAGCATCGGTATTCAAGTAATTAAACGCCAGAGACTCATTGTAGTATTACCGGGCACGTTGGTATCCATCGCCCTGTTTCTTCTGCATAATAATGCTATGTTGTCGTTTGGCTAGATTATTTTTTTTATGCAGATGACATTACGGTTCATGGGTGATATTGAGGAGACGATTTCTTTATTTCTTTCTTTCTTCTTCTTCAGACGAAATGAGTGCGTTCACGGCAAAAACTATTGACCGTTTACATTTCTATATAATTACTTATCCTTAAGGAATTCTCATTCGGCATATGTAAAACTTAAAATTCTTCATTGATATATTTACATCAATAAGTAGAATTGTGAGTTATGGACCTGCAAACATATGTAAATATGTACATACATACATATATATTAAATAAACTCACACCCCAAGGTAGCCTATTGGTCGTGTCCCAAGTAGTGTCAATGATAATATTATGTACCTACCTTAAACACCTACTTTATTTTAATGTTATTATACATTAAAATAAACATTTCGTTTCAAAATAATATTGTTTAATTACAGTTGTGACTAAAATGCTTAATTTAATGATTATTGTTGGTGGTGACATACGCTCTCATGTTCCAACGCACATCGTTTCACAGCCGGAAACCCGAAATGTCGGAAAATATATACATTGTTAACATTCTAATGATATTGCCACATATAAACGCATTTATAAATATACATACGTGTACATCTCACGAGTATTATAGAAAACAATTATTACAAAACACATGCTAAGAGCAACAGAACTTTTTTTTCATCCAAAATGTTGCCCGGTACACTTACTAGATGTCGCTATTAGGCATCAAATATTTGAATTTTGTAAAACATCTCAATCGTACTCTCGATTGTAGAGGAGGCCCGTATCCTGCAGTGGTACGTACATATATGGACTGATACAGTACAGTTCAAAACTTTCTATACTGCGCGGCGAACTTCTTGAGCAATAAATATGATAGTACTTAGTAGAGGATAGGTTGAACACGTCCAATGTGATAAAAACATTTAATAAATAAGTTTCTGAATAATGACTGTTAAATTGATTATCAGCAGCACGCATGAAGTTATATTTGAGAAAACAGAGGGATAACGCGACAGTAATATCCCATCAAAAACATCCTGTAAAAAAATTCCAAGTCTCGCAGCTCAGGTTTTCTACCGCAAAAAGTTGTGAGATGCAATACCAAGTCGATTAATTTATTTAGTCCTTGCTTAAGGGACCTTGGTGTATCTAGAAAACTAGACAGAAATTATGAAATGTTTCAATTTTTCCTTACTTTAGACACTAAACACTAATTATATTCTAAATTTGAAGGTTCTATGTCTGCTAGAAGTGCCTTAGACTTTTGATGATCGGTCAGTCAGTCAGTGAGTGACAAAATTAAGAAAGTTTGATATGTTACAATTCTTAAACTACTGGTTCAAATTGAATGAAATTTTAAATATACCATGTTTATACAATGCCTGCTTAGTAACTGAAAACTTCAGGCTTCTTGCTTTAACCACAACGAAGTTATAGAGGGTAGAAAATGGTCTGAATTGCTTCGAGAAAAGGATGGTACGACAGTGCCGCTTTTTAGCTCGACTTGGAGGGGGCACTGTCGTGCCCCCAGATTTGTAACAAAAAAAAATAACTGTACCGTATCGCTATATTTTTATTGCGATGAATGGCGAGTGGAGCATGTCAGTCGCCTGAAGGTAAGCACTACGACCGCTCATAGACAGTAATATAAATATAAAATAGCAATGCTTGGCATTTCACTGCGCTTGCCATCCGAAGACATATGTTAAGTCTCATTATGTCCAGTAGTTACACGAGCTACAATGTTCTTTAAATCGGAAATCAAGCATTTACACTGCTGATTGGCGAAGGAAATAATCATTGCGGTGGTACCCATCCAGACGGCCTCTCAAATATGAGAGCTACCACCAGTACTTCTGTTCTTCTCTGTCACTCTTAGGCAGTTACACTATCCTCCCTCTCAGTCTAATGGTGTCCGCGTGGCTCGTAGTTCCGTGTGCACACCGAACAGAAATTGTTGATCGCAATGCACGCTCCCGTGTAATGTCTTAAACCTTGCTTGGTTTTTTATTTTTTTTTTTGTTATACTTGGCAAACTAGCAACCAGTTCACCTGATTATGACTGGTCACTGCCACCCATGAACATGCACAACGCTTGAATAATGGATATATTGCAGGAACATCAAATTGAGAGAGGAGCGGGAAGGAAAAAATATTGAAACTGGAAAGGGGAATCGGGCATCCGGCATTCTCACTCACTGAACAAAACTGCGAAAGCAAAGTAGTCGCTTCACGTCGGTCTCCTGTGAGACAGTGGTACCTCTCCAGACGAGCCTGCCCATTCATGCTGAGTCCTGGCTAACAACAGCGGGGCTCTACCATTTGTCAACTATACTGCGATTTATATACGAATGTTGGGAAATTGCGTTTTTGATGTGGGATACAGTGAAGGAAAACTAAAGAAACCGACATAGCCCAGTAGATTAGTAAGTTGAAGTGGCAATGGGCGGGGCACATAACGCGGAGAACTGACGCCCGATATGGCCAAAAAGTTCTCGAATGCAGGCCGCGCAGCGGGAAGCGCGGCGTAGGACGTCCACCCACAAGGTGGTCAGATGACCTGGTAAAGGCCGAGGGGACGTAGCTAGATACAGGCTGCCTATGAGAGCTCACTGTGGAAATCATTTGGAAGGGGTCTATATGTTCAGCAGTGGAATTCCTTTGGCTGATGGATGTATGCCAGTGAAGGGAGGTGGTATGTACTGAGCACTGAGTACTGACCGAGTTCGTCGTCGTCGTCGGGCGCGGCGGATGCGTCCTGCAGGTGTTTCTTGCGCTTCTTCTCCTTGCGGCGCTCCTTGCGCGCGAGCTTCTCCGCCAGCGTGCTGCGCCGCGCCTCCAGCTCCGCCGACTGCAGCCTGTACAAACACACACGCACACACTTGTTATGTCATCCAAAATGATCAGCGTTGCGGTCCGCACCATATGACTCACCACACTAACACATTGGTATAGCAAGAGTAACTACTGGACATACTGAGACTTAACAAGACCCCCTACACCTAGACACAAAATCGACAAAGTGTGGGTTCTCTACCCTATGTCGGTTGCAATGCTTGGCATTCCTCCTTGTCATTTGTTTCAGAATGTCTAGTAATTACTCTGGCTACAATTTGGAACACAAAAGTGTATTTCCAGTGCTGCTACGCGGGAGAAATAGATATGTCGTTGGTACCTACCCAGACTGCCTGTCACACAAAAGAGACCTACCACCAATGTGTTAGTGTATTGAGTCATATGTGGAGTCGCGAGGTAGGTGAATATTTGTGAAAGAAGTAAAAACAATTTGAAGGTGATCATAGGATGCTACTTGTATAATAATAATTTTATTGAAGTCGCCTAAGAACACCCAGGCGATCATAGGCGACAATTTAATGTCGTATGATACCCAGGTGATCAAAGAGAATAAATAATAGTTAAAAAAAACTAAAATACACGCTTTAATAAGATATACAACTAAAAAAGTAAAAATAATTGATACTGAATTTAAGATAAGAAAATGGAGTAAAATACATATATTTTATTGTTACAAAGCGTGGGGTGCAGGAGGATAAGTAATTGTTGTAAACACCCCACGCTTTGTAACAATAAAATATATGTATTTTACTCCATTTTCTTATCTTAAATTCAGTATCAATTATTTTTACTTTTTTAGTTGTATATCTTATTAAAGCGTGTATTTTAGTTTTTTTTAACTATTATTTAATTGTTTTGACTAAAAACATCCGTCTACGGCTGTATTTCCAATCAATAACGCCATCTGTTGGTCAGTAGTTAGACGGCTGTATTTCCAATCAATAACGCCATCTGTTGGTCAGTAGTAACATTTGACACTTGAAGAATACAATGTTAACGCCATCTAGCGAGGAATAGTGCAAAAGAATATCATGAAAATTATATAAATTAACAAAAATCATATTTTGCAAATTGAAAAATGGAATAATTTTATCAAATTAGTGTATTGTCATCGGTCCTCAATAAATCTACAAAGTTTGAACGAAATCTGGCCGTTTAAAGTGGGTCAAAATCGCGCCCAAAGAAGTCGGTTACAAACAAACATACAAACATACTAACAAACATACAAACATACAGGTGAAGCTAATAAAAAGCGTGTAAAAAGACCGAGTGATTACCTACTTGTCACAGCCACGACGTGCAAACTCCTTCATTTTAGATTTTTTTTTACACGTGTATTTGTACATCGTTTTCAGTATTTGTGACAATATAACAGTTTTTCTTTTTGTGTTTATGCTTATTTGTCAATACACGACCGAACTTGGTGCCTCCCAAAACGCGATATATACGACCGTACCCACCTAACGTCTAACGACGTTATTGTTACTTGTTTAATCTTTGCCCACACCTAGCAATATTGACGGATATTTTATATAAATTTTCCTAGAGATTAATTCCTTTGTAAAATTCGCATGCCCATACTTGAATAACCTAACAGATTTTGTTTTAGAAAAATTAAATACACCAAAAATAATCCACATTGTTACGACCCCACTCCATGATAAAAAGCTTGTGTCGTACGAATCAAAAACTACGAGAGACATTTTGGTCTCACAAAAGTCCCCACCAGACCCGAAACCGTTGTATTTTGAGCGAATTCATCGAAGAAAAAAACTGGATGGTACGGTAGTTAATATTTGTATCCACTTGAATAGTGATTACCGTACACGATATTGGATCATTAGAAAAATGTGTCGTGTAAACATAGAGCTGGATGATAACTACGCCGACCGGCAAGATGTAACCATTTCTGGTTGATGAATATTCGACTTGCACACATTGCACTTATTACCAGATGTATCGCTATCACTTTGCCTTGACAGAATAAAATAACTAATACTCTAACTAAAACAAATACACAGACATTGAGCCTTAAAGTTTATTGAGTCAAATAAACAGGAGTAAAACATGTCGCTGGCATCGTGTAGTGTGCGTTCAGAAAGGCTTGCGGACTCGGTCTGGTGCGCGCGCGTGCGTGTTGCGGCGCAGTGCGCGCCACACTCGCCGCAGCAGCCGCGCCGCCGCGCCGCACACCCTGCCGCCCGCACACCCGCCGCGCACACAATTACACCACATTTATTCTAACTCCGACTACACTCACTACTTTTCTATCGCTTGTATCAGCGCATATAAGTCCCGCTGCAGGGCACGGGCTTCCTCCACAATCGAGAAGACGATTGAGTGTTCAAGCCATCCAGTCCATCACTAGGCCAGCTAGTGCGGTTAGCGAACTTTACATACCATAGAAATTCTTACAAATCGCTATGGTATGCAGGTTTCCTCACGATGCTTTCCTTTATCGATATAGTGCGTGGTGATTGACTGTCAATACACACATGAATAAGAAAAGTTAAGGGTGTGCCCTATGATTGGATCCCGCGAACACTGTGAACATGTTGGCAGCCGCGTCTGGTCTGCTTTCTAGCAGGCCACCTGCCATTTTTCACTTTTATCACCTCACATCACACTTATGGAATTCAGATTTGACAAATTCTTCGATATTGGTAGTGGCCTTCTTATACCGACTAAATAAGTGATTGCCTTGCATCTGATGGTGAGTGCAATGACGTCCAGTAAGAATAACAGTGAAAAACAGTCGGGTGGCATCTCTTGCCATAATTATGCCTGCCTAATCGCTTTACTATGCTGCGACAGATATACTTGGGTTTGATATAATAATGTACCGTGTCCTACTATCACTCGTTGCGTTGCTATGCTCTAGACAAATGACAAAGATCATGAAATGAGTTGAAATTATGCTTAGTGTACACTTATTGCAGTGGTGGAATTTGTTTTTTCAGAGCACCGAAATTTACAAATTTGACTATGGATACTGTCCCGCCCTCACACCTACCACTGCATATCCTGTAATCCAGGATCAACAATGACGCGCATTGTAATTACACCGAGCATTGAAGCTCTAGGTTGACTAGTTGTTATTACCATTCTGTCACCAGAGTTCACTGTTATGGTGCATCCAAACCACAGTTACATTTTATTGGGAAACATTTTGCAACAATGTAATCAGATGTTGCTAATTAACTACATGTTAGCAACCACTCTCAATCGTACTGTCGATTGTAGAGTAGGCCCGTGCCCTGCAGTGGGACGTATATGGGCTGATACAGATACAGATAGCAACATTGGACAACAAAAATAATTACGGTATGGTTGCGCCATTATATACATAATTTGGCCCAATGATATCCATAAGTATTGTATGTATAAAACTAGTGTTAGTATTCACCTGACTTCGTCGATCTGGTTGTTGAGGGTGAGGTAGTCGGGGCTGTCCTGCCGCGCGTGCCGCCCGCCCGCGCCCCCCGCGCCCCCCGCGTACCGCATCTGCGCAGCACCACGCCACACGTCACTACACATTACTAATTGTTGTCTATCACATCAAACATGCCTAAAGCTGGTGCCCACCAATCACTTATTCTCTCCTCACTGACCAGAATGAAAGTGACACCACCTCGATCATAATATCATCGCCCCAAATAAGTCCGCCTAAAGTATAACTCTGTCACATTTAGTGATATGTAAGAACCCTTCTATTCACTTTGTTTCATTTATTATCTCTAACGGCGCGCACTTATTTTGATCGATTATTATTCTTTGCAAATAAATTAGAATGTTGGTAGTTAAAAATAATGTTAAAAATTGACGGTTGATTTATTTTTTGAGAGTGGGTATCCCCCTATTGGAGTTGTAAGTGTCATGTCGGGCGAGTCATAATTCTTAGACGGTGATTCGCACGTGATGGTCGTTTGCAAACCTATTTCCTCTTAATCGTAATTTATTATTGAAGTCTCAGAATATTTTTAGTGATTGTTATTCGGAACGAATAGTACAATAATCAAATTATATTGTGAGACTTTTATTTTGGTGCATCCAAAGATGTCCGACCGACCTGCAAATATGCCGAGCCAGCCTAGCGATGCTTCGACAAATCTTTAAGGCTGTCGACAGGAGATAAACGCGAAGCGAAGTCTATTTCTCCCGACAAACAAGAGTGCTAAGGCATTGTAGGCAGGGTACCTGTCCGGGCGCGTCGGGCAGCAGGTTGGCGAGCAGCGCGTGCAGCGCGGCGCGTTGCTGCGCGTCCAGCAGCTCGTCGGGCTGCGCCAGGATGTGCTTGGGCACGCGCGCGCCGCACAGGAACTGCGCCACCTCGTCGCTGAAGTGGTTGCAGTTGTGCTCCAGCAGGTTGTACATGGCGGGCCTGCGCGGGACGACACGTGCACACCACGTGTTGTTACAAGCGGTACTACTACGTTGTTGTCACTCACGAGACAAAATGAACAAGCTCGTCACGAGAGATCGACGTGAAGCGACATCTTTGCCGTCGGATTTCATTGGTGAGTGGAGTGGCAGGATATCCGATACCCATTGCCTCTTCCTTTTCCTTCCCGCTCCCCTCCCGATTTGATCTCGGCTACGGCAACACATCCATAATTCAAGCGTTGCGTATGTTCATGGGCAGTAGTGTTCAATTACCAGCAGGTGAGCTATTTGCTTGTTTGCCGGACCTAAACCTGTGCAATAATATATATAAAAAAAATATATCATTGAAGGCCACTACTCAACATAGACCTCCGTTTATTTAAGAACTTTAATAATCACGAATGTTCCTACATAATATGGAAATTTATATAATTATAATAATAAAATCAAACTATTCATTTCTTCATGTAATTTGTATTGTCTTACAGAAACCAGACGTGTAGAAAAATCGTTCTGTTGCATTCTACACAACATTTTAAGAATCTCAAAGTTGACGATGCCGTACAAAAGAATTACACCCAGGACTTTCAATTCCAATTCAATGGGTACACAATGATCTTTGTCAAAAATGTCACTGGTGGTAGGTCTCTCATATGTGAGAGGCTGCCTGGGTGGGTACCACCGCAATGTCTATTTCTCCCGTCAAACAGCAGTTTAAATGCACTGTTGTGTTTCGGATTGAAGGACATTGTAGCCAGAGTAACTACTGGACATATTGAGACTTAACATCTTGTGTCTCAGAATGGCGAGCGCAGTAGTGCCAAGCATTGCTTTGTAATTCAAGGTGTTTTTTGGTTTTGCTACTGTTCATGAGCGGTCGCATCGCTTACCATCAGGCGAACGGCATGCTCGTCTCGCCATTCATTGCAATAAAAAAAAAAATACAGTGATAGCAATAAGTACTGACGCGTAGGTGGTGGTGGCGAGCCCCTGCAGATAGTCCACGAACACCTGGAAGGGCACGAACGTCTCGCCCAGCTGCTCCACCTTGTGCGGCGCGCCCAGCTGCGTCGCGCCCTGCAACATCACGCAATTACATCATCACATGAAATCATGATCGTAGCCAGCCGTGGGATCAGGGTGGGGCAGAAGTCTTAAATCATATGTAATTAGCAAACTGTACCCACGGTATTCTTTTATTACACTCTGTATCTGTGTTTATAATTGGAATTATCCTAAATACTTTCTTATTGCTCACCTGCCTAGCACTTTACCTAGATCATTTATTTTTTTAGAGTTGGTTAAGTACCTTACAGATCAAATCCAGGGTGGGGCAAGCGCCCCACTCTGCCCCACCGTGGCTACGCCCATGCATGAAATATGGAAATGCTACATCATCATCAAATATTTACAAATTTTATGATAATACAGGCACCATCATTTTTTATGATAATGAAATATTGAACCAACAATATTGGGGTTTCTGGAAAACTATTTTACGAATAGAAAGTTGGAAGCAGCTGTAAAATAAAATTGAACCCTGCAGGCCACACAGAGTCTGGGTGTTTGTGGATCAAAAAGTCACTCGTAGTCTCTAATATGCACGACACGTGACTCGATCTTTGCGGGTGGTCAGGAGTCAGAACTGTGTACATAATACGTGACTGTGTGTTTATTTATTTTAATTAACGTTAATGTAAATTTAGATGAACAATATAAGATGGTATCGGTTAAGACTTACGACCTACTAACGCGTAGTAAGACTAGCTAGCGTCACTTCTAAATGGATGTATGTTGCATGTAGGTACTAAGTAGTATATAGATGCATATAGAGTTATCAGTTTGTGTAGAGGCGCAGTGCGTTCGTCGCAGATATTCTCCTAAATCTCATCTCACGTGGGTTGCGGGGCGGTGGGGGTCGCGGCACGCGGACGTGCGCTATTTTTGCAAGTCGTCGCATGTGCATACCCACACGTTTCCCGAGACGATGCGCTCGCTTTTATTTTAGAAATGCATAGCAAAGCGGTGAAATATTCAATAATAGAAATGACATTTTTTTTATGACAAAATAAAACTGCAGTAGTTCTTGGATATATTCGTATGGGCTGCTTAACGACGAGTTTGCCTGATATTCTATAAGCTTAACAAGATATGACCAGCGCCAGTGACACCTCTATCTAACCCTTAGATAATACAATTGTATGATTATGTTATTTCAAAAAAAATATCATACAATTTTTGAGAGTTTTATTTATTGTATTAGACACCAGCTGTGAAACGAGAAGCCGCGGGTTCGATTCCCGCACCAAAAAGTATGAGAGTGAGATAAATGCACTTGTTTCGGTTCTGGGTTGGGCTGGTTTCTCTCTTAGTGTAGAGTCAGGACCGTATATGTGAATGTTGGGTGTATAAGTATGTATTATTAGTTAGCAAGGGACAACCAATTTTCTGTACAGTCAGCAACATAAGTCACTACACATTCACGAGATTTTGAATGGTCTTATCGTCCAAAATAATTATTATTTAAATATCTTATGGCACTTCTCGACACAAATGGCTTTACTTTTATTATATTTTACGACCACAGAGTGGTTATTATAAATTTTTATTCATAAAAAGGTTATCAAAAAATGTATAGCGACTTATGTTGCTGACTGTACCTACAACACACGAGTTCTCATCTCCAGTTTAACAAAACATTTATACCCTGAGATGAAAGTGGCCATCTGGCGAGTGGCGCCAAGTGTACACGTCAAAAGAACAATGCTGGAGACGCCACACTACGTAACAGTACAAAGATTATAATAATCGCAATACCATTTGAATATCAGAGCGTGTTTGTTGATACATTGCAGAGCTGCAAGTTTATTTGCATCTACTCTACATTTATTTGAAGTTATATATTAATAACTTTGTTATTGCATAGTTGCGGCAGACAAGCAATTTGCTCGCTTGTTGGCGCGTAATAAACGCTACCCATTCATATCAACAACAACTTGATGTTGGTGCGATGAGTGCCGCTTAAAATACAAAGGCAACAGAAATAGGAAATGACTATTAGGTCTTCTGCAATCTCCGTCATCAAAGGAAACGTTATAGCAAAAACGTTGCTTCACGACGGTATTCCAGGATTCCTAGTTACGACTGAGTAATAATCGGCCCTTACTTAGAATAGTCTTGAACTCTAAGCCAACGACGGTCTGACTCTATCACTCTTTACAAACACATACATACTTATGGAACGAGTGTCAAAGTGGACGATGATACATTACAAGTAAATAGACCGCAACACACATTTCAGCCGACACTGAGGAATGTTGCCTTGCGTAATACGTAACATATTACAATAACAGCAATATACTATTTACCAATTTCCTAGCCATCATTGTAATACAAAACGCAATATCTAAGGCCAAGTAACTTTGATCGTAACTTCACAAATATCACATTCACACATTAGACATTTCAAAAGTGTGGGCCTAACTTTCTTAAAATTGTGGTCAATATAACTTGACACAACGGTCCGAAAGTAAATAAATACGCCTACGCCTATATCCAACCCATTTGTATTACCTCGACTTCTCGGTTCTACAGATAAAAACGGAACTTTGGTTTCACAAGCAGCTTCTTCCCTATCGCGATAGATCTACCCAGCCGCATTCAGTGAGGATGATATAAATTAAAACCCAAGCTCAGTTTTATTTCTAATAATGATATGGTAGATCCGTCACTTGTCTTTTCATCCTATCCCTTTCCTCAACATATCTGTTAATTATTATTATTAGTTATCTTGTTATTATTGTCTAGACAGCCCCCGTTGCGCAGGCGGTTAGACCGAGATAAATATATTTGCAGCCCACAAACGGGTGACGGGTTTGGTTGATTGTGAGATGGAAAAGTCTCTCGTAGTTCCTGATACCCACGAAACAAGACTAGATTTTAGTGAGATGTCAGGACTATGTATTGTGAGTTGTGACTGTTGTTGGGTGTTATTTATTTATTTAATTTTATTTATTAGTTTTTCAATACGTCGTCTCTGTGTTGGAATACAATTAAAGCGAGTGCACAACTAGTGAGGTAATACAGGTGGCACACCGCAGGACATGTATTTATGGAAGCTGTTAGCGGAGCGCGACAACACGCGTTGCGAGAACGAGCACTGGATGTCTACGACGCAACTCATAATGGAATCCTACATATATTTTCCTATTCTTAGGACTAAAGCTTTTGCGTATTTGAAATCACAGAAAATAATATGATAACGTAATTTAATTGAAAGTTGTTATAGTGCAAAGAAACGACGCCACGCATTCACAACTAGCATATGTATTTGTCTGTGCGGATATCGAGCAAATAAGAATAGAGATAAAACATAATTTTAGTAAAGAAGGTAGACAAAGTGGCGCATAAATTCTAGCAGAAAGCCATCTTAAACGCTTATTTCACTCTAATTTCCATATCAATATCTTTATTATTATTTATGTACATATATGGCATTGTTAATTATTCAGGTTTACACCAGTATACTGAGATAAGGGGTTGTCTAAACGACAACAGTCGAAATAAAAATCAATGAGCTACATCAAAATGTGCCAGTCATTGTGTAGTATGGATAAGCGATCTCAACATCCTTGTATCATTTTCAAAAATCGCAATGACGGCTACTATTAATCGTTAGAGAAGGGGAGTGTTGATGAGCAGCGGTGCTCACTGCCCATCTTACACCAGCTTCACCGTATCTACCGGTCATTATCATCTCCTTCAGCCACAACAAGTCCACTGGTGGGCATTTAAGTCTGTGAGGAAAGGCCATGAGCATCCGTATTGTGCCGTATAGAAAGCGGCCTAGATGTTCACGTATAAATCGTATACAACATTGGGAATTATACATGTCGATTCGCTTAGGGAATAAAATGACAGAACGTAAAGAAAAATCTGCTAAAGTTGAATCGAATAGTTTATTAGGCGCCGGGGTTATTTTGGCGATCACTCTGTCTCTAAAATAGACACTGTTTACTAATGTGTTGTGTTGAAAATACTCCAATTTACAACGACCTTCCTCGCGCGCTATACTGTTAGTGAGAGACTAGGGAAAACAAGAGTTCAATTTATAATGGATATTACAAAAATATGGCATGTTATGTGGTAAAAATACAAGTCGATGTAGTAGCACGCGCCCTTATGAAACGTATTATTGCGTGTCTAATATTACGCGTGGTGACCGGTGACATTACCGCGCCCCGCGCCCGCGCACGCTCGCCCGCCGAGCCGTCGCGATGCCATCTCCCGCGCTTTTCCATGTTTTCCCGCTTGTTTCATGTCGTTTTACGCGAAATAAATTATATTTGATGACTCGCAGTCACTTAATGCGACGCGTGTACGAAATATTGATGCCTCTATAAACATTAATGTCGCCATTTAATTAAAAAGATTACTATGTGAACATAGTATAATGATGTAAGATGTATAGTAAATATATTAAAATTACTATTTAATAATGAATTAATATATTTGATGGGTGCAAACATATAAGTTTAACTGAATTTACACAAGCATGTTAAATGTTTTAGTGCTCATAATAATAACAGAACTAGTACAGCCATGTATTTAATTCAATAGTTGTATTTTATACAGTCTGAAGTCTGGGGTAAAGTCACCGAAAAGAAAAAAAAATTGTGAGTCAGACTCGCGAAACGATGCGAGGATTCTTTTACCTTTTCGTCACTTCCAAATATCAAAAGGCACGAATACATAATATACTGTTTTTATTTCTGTTGACGTTGAGAATCAATCATGTTTCAATATAGATAGTATTTGATATTAATTTATAGAAGGGCCAATTGGTGCTTCGAAAATCACTTGTTGCATATAAGTACATAATATTACTGCCGCTACATGACTACCATGACACGACATTGACCTTATAATATATGGTAGGTATTCATTGAAAATTATTCGTATAAAATATCATATCTACCGTTTCAGGATTTGATATTTTGGCGATAACCAAGAAAGCGAAAACAAATATTGTTTCGCTGTATCTATTATACCGGGTATATCAAGAGTGCTACCGAAAACGAAGCCGGGTGGCAGTTCTGCCTGGATATCTCGTATGTGTAGCTCAGAAGTCGTAAAAAGCAAGACATGTCCTAAACACAATAGCGTGTGAAGAAGCAGGCGGCCGGAGAGCGGCGCGGCGGGCCCACGCGTTCTCCAGATATAAACGCGGATCATGCTTCGTGTCTCACATATCCCACATTCTGTTCAACACATTTTTCTTCGCCGACTGTTGTCAAAGTAACACGAAATTAAAATATAATAAATTGTACCTCAAGATCGTCAATAAACGGCGCCGCACCGCGTGTGCGTCACCGCGAGCCTTCACAAATGCGCTCACTTTTTTGCTTCGCTCTCAAAACAGGGTGGTATTTGTTGATTTAATGAATCATCAACGTGACTTCTGACATTCATGTTTAAATACGCAAATCGGACTCGAAGACTATTAACCGCGCATAAAAATATTTTTCGTACATTTTCTGTCGTAAATAAACCAGTAGCTTTAAATACTTAATGATATGAAATACGTGTAATAATACAGCAAACAAAAATCAATAAGAAACTAAACATTCTGAGAGAAGTAGTACCAAAAACGATATATTAATAAATTTCAAGCGAATACTCATTAAAATAAAACTATTATTTACGCATTTGAAAGCTGTAAAGTAATCGAAACGTCGCTTCGGGAAGTCAAAAATGTAAAAATTAAACCAAATCCGCGATAAAATCCGTGAAAAATAATTTTATTTCAATGAGTAACATTCGCGTAAACCTAAGTAATCATTATGCGAATAATGACACTTGACTTTACAACACAATATAATGTTGTATGCAAATAAACCAAAAAAAATCAGCGTTGTGGACCTTGGCAATGAAGCACCTCATTTCGGCAGTAGTCTTTACCAGTCTCAAACAGATTACCTATAGAGCCTACCTAAACCGTAACACAGGGTGGAGGGAAACAATTTTGATTTTTACCTAAATGTTTGCCTGTAATGATTACCTATATATTATTATATTATTATTTTTTTGCAATGGTAGTTTTGTTATTATAATTTACTTTATAGTAGTTATTGTTTAGGTTTTAATTTTTTTATTTCCTTTATCGTATTATCCAATGCCAAGCTTTATAGAGAGCTTGCGAACCCTGGGCTCCCCTGTGTCACACAGGGGTTTAGTGTTGAGTAGGACATACAAGAGGCAGTACATTTGTCCCGTAAATGACGTCAAAATGTAAGAGCGGCTCAACTTTTTAATTTGTACTACTTCATATTTGGTGTACAGTCACGAGCATAAATATATTACTATGGGGAGATTGGCAAAAATATCTGTCCCAAGAACGAGTTCAATAATATCTGATTGCACGTACGTTGCAAAAATATCTGACATTATCAGGCAGCATAATAAAGTGGCATCAAAATTATGTGACGAAACATGTACATCAAATAATTGTGATAACCTTTGGAAGCAAAAATATGTGACGTTACTGGTGGCAAAATATTCTGATCCCTTGTGAAAATCAAATATAAATGTATTTTTTTCTATTTCTGTAATTTGCATTGATTCCTCACGAAAAGCATAAATATGTGACATCAACCAAGTGGCAATAATATGTATATTTTTTTAACAAGAGGAAAAATATATATAGATTTAATTTAAAATTAATTCGATATATTTCTAGAAATAAATTTTATGTCAGATATTTTTTTTTTCTCTTTATTGGTTAGGGGTTTTTATCCACACGGATACGCCAACCCCATAATATGTCAGATATTGTACTACCAACAACGCGTATCAGTTACCCTGAAATGGCAGTTATCTATGTGGTGCAAGACAATAGTTCCATTCATAACTCATTAACTCATGAATGGTTTAATACTCAAAGAGAGGTTTTAAAGTAAATTAATTTTCCTCCAACGAGCCCTGATTTGAATTCCATTGAAAATTTGTGGGGTTTCATGATCCAACAATGAGATTCAACTCAGGTTCGATCTCATGACTCTCTACGTTGTCACGCCTTTGACATTTGGGAGTCACTCCGAGGCTCACAAGTGTGTGCTAATATGGTTTCGTCAGTGCCAGAAAGGCCACAGGACGTAATTAATGCAAATGGTGGCTATACTCGATTTTAATTCATTATGTATATACAGGGTATCTCAAGACTGCTACCGGAAACGAAGCCGGGTGGTAGTTTTAGTGACTTCAGACACATTGCAACAGAAAACGTTGATAAAAAAATGCGACGATTTTTTTGTTATTTTTTTCCTATGGTCGTATTTGGACAGTATTTTTTTTTTCTAAAATAATAGTGTATACCCTTTTATTTATAAAGACTCTAAGGTATAAAAGAGTTTAAATTATTATTTTAGCAAAAACTATGGATTCACCACACACAAAATTACGATATTTAAAAAATCATAAAAAAAAATTGTCGCGTTTTTTTGCGAAAATTTTAGTTGCATTGGGTTTGTACTCACTAAAATTACCACGCGGCTTCGTTTTTGGTTGCAGTCTTGATATACCCAGTATGTTTACTTGAACATACATTATTTTTCTTTGAGTTCCTGTTCGACGTTGAAGGTTGGCCAGTGGAATGGAACAGTTGTTCAACGATGCTGATACTGGTCCACTTCCCTTCCACTTCATTACAAGTATACATCATGAATTAAAATAATTAATTCATTAAGTTGATAAGGCAAATAAAAATGTAAAAGAAATTATTCATAGGGTGTTTTTGTTCATATTCTTTCCCCGCCAAAATAGATCATTCTAATACTATTCAATAAAACACTTTACTGGCGCTATACATAAGAAACATTTTATTGTTTACAAATTGTAGGGATGTCATATATTATTGCCACCTGGTTGATGTCACATATTTATGCTCTTTGTGAGGAATCAATGCAAATTACAGAAATAGAAAACGATACATATATTTGCTTTCCACAAGGGATCAGAACATTTTGCCACCCAGTTGATGTCACATATTTATGCTCTTTGTGAGGAATCAATGCAAATTACAGAAATAGAAAACGATACATATATTTGCTTTCCACAAGGGATCAGAACATTTTGCCACCCAGTTGATGTCACATATTTATGCTCTTTGTGAGGAATCAATGCAAATTACAGAAATAGAAAACGATACATATATTTGCTTTCCACAAGGGATCAGAATATTTTGCCACCAGTAACGTCACATATTTTTGCTTCCAAAGGTTATCACAATTATTTGATGTACATGTGTCGTCACGTAATTTTGATGCCACTTTATTATGCTGCCTGATAATGTCAGATATTTTTGCAACGTACGTGCAGTCAAATATTATTGAACTCGTTCTTGGGACAGATATTTTTGCCAATCTCCCCATAGTAATATATTTATGCTCGTGACTGTACTACTTGGTCTGTAATGTCATTTCATTGGCTTGAGACGTGAGGCAAAGTTATGACCCACAAATAAGCGTCAGTACGCCCCACTTCAATTGAAGTGGGACATTGTACTGGCTCAGTACAAAAATGAGGCTACTCTTACAAACTCTTTTTCAAGTCATGTCCTACTCAACACTACCTGTGTGGTAAACACAAGAGTAAACATCCAATACGTCGCGTAATGGATCAAGTTCCTCATAGTTATTCAACTATACAAGGATGCGGAATAACTACAAGTGGAAATATAACTGGGTTTGGTTTCGCCTTTCGACCAATGCATTAGGAAATGGCCAACAATAGCAGAGTGCGCGGCATTCACGCGTGTAACTGTTACAAAATAATTAATGAGAAAACAAATAACTGGCGAGTAGTGTCACATCCCGGAGCGAGACATGCCAACGCACGTGGTCACCAGGTGCACCAACGTAGTGTCCGCACTGGCCACTGCAGCCGGCACCATCTCAGAACAACTCAACTTAGAACATGATTAAACTCTTCCTACATCGACTACGAAATTGCAGTCCGTATCCGTACATATTCGTTACATACCTATATTCAAACATAATGTTTAAAAAACACTTTTCATCACACAATTCATAGAATGTGACAAAAATAGCCTGTATAAACAATAGATCGAGCACCAGTTTATGAATGACTTCATTCCGTTCTCATCGAAAACAACTTGTTTTAACATTAATAATATAGCGAGGACCCAGAAAAAAAAATACAACGGTTTTTTTTTTGACAAATATCTATGCTATCACGTGGCAGTTTATACACATTCCAGTATTTAATAAATATACAAATTCTGCACTATACATGCACTGCAGAATACTACGCAATATTCGGCAAACTACAACCCGGAACTCTATAATATGTTGTATAGTCATCTTTTTACTGCCAATGGCTTAAAGAACAAGAGCCCATGGCCGCCAGACTTGCGTCATTTTATAAAAGCTGAATTTTTGTCTGCGCAAGGCTCTAACAAAGGTATTACATGGTCAGCTAATATAAAGAACGGATCGTGATGGCTTTGGAAGTTATCAGCTTCAGTGTATCTAGCGAGATGAAAGAACCATTTAAAGTGTCCTACCAAGTCACTACCAAGGAAACATATTTTGTTAGTTGCTTTAACATAATATGTGAAATTCAGCTCTTATACTGAATACAAAACCTGATACTTGCGTGGTCCATTACGTTGCGTCGGGATTTCTACAATTGTGTGGATTGACCGCTATCTAAACGGATAATAATTCATATTCTTACACCGGCAAAATGTAAACAATTTTGTGTATTAAATCAGCTTCACGATGCAGACATGGATGGCATGGCGTGTGCGTGAATATAGTGTGTAGTATATATGTGTGTACTGACCGGTGAGCAGCTGGTGATGCCGCCGCCGCCGTAGAAGAACTCGCGGTCGTACGCCACTATGGCGGTGTGCCACACGCCCTCCACATGCCGCCCTGCAACACAACACAACGCAGCTTTACTAACCGCTACCGTTACCAAGCGCATTGCTACATCATACATCAACTGAGTGAGGGGAGAACATGGTGCGCGGACCATTGCATACCATCGCAGATACAACCTTTGTGTCAGCGCAGCGTACCTATACACCTATACGATATAAAATTAACACAATCATCCACAAACGGTTAAAAGCCACCAGGATGTTCCGATGTGATGTTATCGCGTCCTTGTATACAATAAAGAGAATGCGGAAATGTAGGGACGAAGCCAAAAGGGCCGAGGTTGGTTGGCACTGGGAATGAGACAGCAGTACCTAGTAATAACAACGTCATCCATGCTGCAGCCATAAGCCGTTGCTCTCTACAGCATACGAGTCTAAGATATATCTATATCACTCCCTTCGATCAGTGTTTCATTGTTTGGAGATCAGTCCATATACATAGGTCCCACTGCAGAGCAGTGATCTCGGGCTTCCCCTACAATCGAGGGCACGTTTGAGAGTTAGGCCGTATAGTCCACCACGACATGTGTTTCGTTACCGCGTGCCTTGGGATTTGAACCCGCGACCATGGTAAACATATTGGCAGCCGTCTGGTCCGTTACCAATAGGTACTTTTACACACACGCACGACTACATAATATATGGTAGGTACATATTAGTTAACAATACCAAGCATAACAACTCATACAAAATATAATATCGTGCTCATTAGTCAATTAGGATGCGCAATTAGTAAAACCCCTCAGTATAGAGTGAACACAACGTAAACAATATGATTAATGATTCGCACAGCTGTCTTACAACATTAGACGAAATTCATACAGATAAGGACAGATATGCCGCGTAGTACAGCAACAAGGCACATTTACGACTCTAACGCCCGAATACTGGAACGCCATTCAAATAATAAGTTGCTCTTAACAGCGAACGGCCCACTTAACCAGTACATTTAATCGGGATTAACGTAGTTAAGCGAAACTTATATTTAAGTTGCGTTCCAGTATTATTAGTCACAGTAAATTATTTTAGTATATTTGAAACGTGAGAACTCATATAAAAATTCCACGTTAGAAAAACATTCGCATAATGAGGCGACAGGTAGTGAATCTATGTATAGAGTTGTAAAGTGGATCACGAAAATAAGTCCTTGAAACGCATTCGATGGCGAATACTCAGTTCTGTGGAACAGTACAACTGGGTCGGGGCCTGGGGGGCAGCGCCCACGCGACCGTACGCGCAAGATAGCCAATTACGATTTCATACGTATGCTTTTGCACAACTACTAGTACGATGTGTTTACACGGCGCCGAGTCCGTACCACATGCTGGCTGGTTACTTTATGTTGAATTTTACAGAACGATGCGTGTCGTGAAGGACAAGACGAACAACAAAATGGTGCCCACTAGATAGCAAAACAAACTGAGACTAACCAGCTAAGAGATGAGAGGACGATTTAAAGAAAATAGCGCATCTAACGTAAAACTCGGATTACTATCTTCGTGTATATTAGGATGACTGTGGTGCTAGCGAAGTGCGCCTAGTCCTCTGCCACGGCCCACGATACACTGTTCCGACACAAAATATGATCTCGGCCGTCTGAGTATGAGCCAACGCAAATGTGTCTAAATGGGTTCATTCATGCTCTCCTCTCGGCATCACTTGCTCTAAGGAAATCTCACTCCCGAAAGCACCCCGTACGTTGTCAAAGGACAACTCACAATAGAAATCTTCCATGTCGGAGATGTTAAGTGCACTGGTACTGCTTGTAACTGTACAACCAGTGCCGAACAAATCCCGGCAGGCTGTAATTATCATATACCTGTACAGCATCAAGTTCACAACATGTCGCAAAACCATTAATCACGTATTGCGTGTTTAAATGTATGTTCTGTCTATTGTTAAAAATACAAAGACACCTAGATGGATTAACGTTTTCGTTGATAAATGTGTCCATTATATTAATCACTACAGCTCTAGCCTCTATCAAGCGTAATAGTTATGTTTGGTGCCGCAGTTAAAGAGGCCACAGAGGGTACTATTATTTTTATGCAGCTGTTTTGGAGCTCTTACGTAAAAAGCATATCTTAAAAATATTCATATGTGTATGGTATGTTAAGTCCTACTGCAGGGCACGGGCCTACTCTACAGTCGAGATTGAGAGTGATTTGACCGTCAAGTCCTACACGCTGGCCTAGTGCGGGTTGACGGATTTTACGAGTATATGACGTATGCAAATATCATCTGGAGTTGTATACTTTTGCAAACATCATCTGGAGTAGTATACTACATGGACCTTGTAGAGACTAGAAAGAACTTCCGTGCTTTCCGGCGTATTTACCATACCTATTACTGGAATCAAGCATAACAGTTCATATAATAGGTCCTATTTAAATGTAATAATGATTTGATCCGTGGTGCTTTTCAGCTGGCTTCTCTTCACTGGCTGTAAAAGTGTTTACCTTTTTGCGACATTATTTACCTCTTCAGTTCAGTATTTTGTCACCCGCTTTGCACAGAGGGAAGTGGATAATAATTACTTTTCCAACTCCTAATATTAATTTAACTTTCTGATTAATTTCGTTGCGGGTTAAACACAAGTTAGACATTCCCGAAGACTTTCTCACAGGAGTTACAATGATAGGTGTGAGGACGGGACAGTCTCCTATAAAAAAAATATTGTAGAAATTGTTACAAATCTCTTTCCACTCAATGGTTTCCTTCACCGTCATAGTGCGTGTTGATTGATTGCGAACGGCATGCTTATCTTGCTATTCATTGCAAAAAAAAAACTACATGTAGAGGTGACTAACTTTGGTCTGTATGCCTCGCCAAGGATCTTAAGTGCAAATATTTTGCCACAATAATGCATAAAAATCATATTCTAGCTATTCCAAAATATTAAACACCCCTAAGACGAATTATAGATTCCATTATGAATCCTTACTAATATTATAAAGGTGAAAGTTTGTATGTATGGATGTTTGTTACTCTTTCATGAAAAAACGGCTCAACAGATTTTGATGAAATTTGGTATAGTGATAGCTGACACCCTGGATTAACACATAGGCTACTTTTTATCCCGAAAAATGTAGTGTTCCCGTGGGATGAGTCAGGAAACCAAATATACATATTTTCTACTCTTTCAAATTCAAATTGTTGGCACGGGATGTCCTCTCCTACGGAAGGGAAATATAGTCGACGGCACGCGGGAAATATAGTTAGTAGACACGCGAAATAATATGTTCTTGATGTGGATTGGACTCAAAAACTATCTGCACCCGGGCGAAGCCGGGCCCGACAGCTAGTATCATATAATTTCACTAGTCTCATAAATTGATCAGATCTTATATCCTTGGGAGATCACTGATCACAAGTGAATTTTCCTCACATATTTAAAGATATTTTAAATGAACCGAGGTAGCCTGCTAATTTTAAATAACCATAAACTTCACAAACGTCAAAAGTATTTAAAAGAACACTCAGATAAGTAAACTTGTCCATAACATTTATATCTATTTAAAGTATATTAAACTATGATTAAGTATGAATACATACATAAGGACAAAATGACAGAGCAATATAGTCAGGATTCATTACCATTACATCACACAATCATTACTTTGGCAGGCCTATTCACTTCCATTAAACAATTTTTTTCCCTTGTGGAAATAATATGTAAATAGTTCAAAAATTAACAAAGTATTAATAAATATTTCAACCCACTGTAGAACATGGCAGTCAAGGGTGGATCCAGGGGGGAGGTCATGGGGTCCCCGTCTCCTGGGTTGGCCCCAGATTGACAAAATTTATTAATTATCTTTTTTATAACATTCATAGGCATGTTTAATTCTTTGTATGTCGATATATAAACTAAAAAAGTATGTGTGTGTTCACAAATCACGCCTGTAACAAACTTTAAAAAGTTGTTATTATGAATTTGAGTATTGAAATCGGACCCAGTGTTCTGACATGAACTATATGACCCCCCCCCCCTGGCGTAAAATCTGACATGAACTACAATGTTAGCCCCCCCCCCCCCCCCCGCCCCTGATGTAAAAGCTAGATCCGCCCTTGATAGCAGTGCATATGTTTCCACCCTAATAGTCAATGAGAATACATACTATTTACTGTATACTTAGACTTACCAATTATAGCAGGAGCAAGCAGGGATGCAAACCCATGGGTCAAGTCATATATATACAGCTGCACAGCGGTGCCCTGCTCCGACATTATTGTACCACTCTTCAACTCAGCACTGGAAAAGTATCTTTTGTCACATGATTGTAATCCAATTCTTATCAAACCAAATGTTTTTGAAACTTGAGATGCCAGCATAATCACAAATATTGAGTTTGAAACACCTTGCAATTATTCATATCACTGAATGGCATAATATATTCAGACAGCAAATAAACAATATTTATTGGAGCAAAGAATTATTTTATATGATTCAATAACTGCAATAGTTAATAGTGTTATTGCTGATATATATTAGATCAATCTTATTTTGGTATACATTCCACCGGTGTGACATTTTTACACAATATAAATAGAAACTATTTCCCACATCACTTATACACATCATATACTTCTGTACTTGCAAATGCCAAACTTCAATACAGTACAAATAATATGAACTAGTATGCAGAAAAATATGGACCAATATAGATATGTGAGAGATATAAATGTTATGGTCCAAGATCCCAGGCCCCCCAGACGTTACTTATTTTCTCATAAAAAATATAAATGGGATAAAGTAGTGTTAGTACGTACTTTGAATGTGTGCATACCTGCTAGCTTGTGTCGACGGCCAATTCATAGGTACCAGGTGCTAAAGGTAGATAAATACAGTACTAATTTTTCTTAAATTCTCAGTGCTGATTTTTACATATGTTTTAGATAATTTTGTTAAAAATTAACAATAATTATTGCCAGACACTTTCCATCGGCGCTTATCCTTAACAGACGCTTTAAAGCTTCAAAAAAAAATACATATTTTTACTTATAATCTCACTCTTGATTTTTATATATGATACTTAGGGAACTATTTGAACACCCCTGGTCAGCAGCCAGACCAATTGGAGGCGTCAAACATCCCCCCAGACACACATAAAGGGTCGCTATGTGTATGAGCGAATGAAGAGTTCAATCGCAAAAATGTGAAAAACTTTGATGCAAGTAACTTACCACCATGCAAAAGTGAGCTTTTACAGCAGTTTGGACGAGCTAATTACATCACTAGTCTCTGGAAGAATGCCCATATTTTTTTATTGCTTTGAATGGCGAGACGAGAATGCCGTTCGCCTGATGGTAAGCGATACGACCGCTCATGAACAGTAGTAGAACCAAACAACACCTTGAATTACAAAGCATTGCTTGGCATTCCACTGCGACCGCCATCCTGAGACGTAAGATGTAAAGTCTCAATATGTCCAGTAGTTCCTCTGGCTACAATATCCTTCAATCCGAAACACAACAGTGCATTTAAACTGCTGTTTGACGAGAGAAATAATCATTGCGGTGGTACCCACCCAGGCAGCCTCTCACATATGAGAGACCTACCACCAGTAATATATGAAGAAAATTCGTATTTTTAGTTCTGACAATAATGGGACGTTGGAAGACAATAAATATCATTTTAACTGGTTCGATGGGGACCAATTGCCGAGCTTTGTCAGTGAATCGCTTCAAGAAGCATCAGGTATTATACTTTAACTTTGAATAATTGATATAACCGTGTAACTCTTTGATTCTTAATTATGTTATTTTTTGTAACAGAAAATGAAAGTAATAAGGATGATAATGAAGATAGTCAATGCCAACATTGGGTTGATGATGACTTATCAAACTTAGACGATGATGACAGTAAAGATCACGCTGAATTGCAAAATGTTCAAACTACAAATAATCCGAAAGAAGAAAGACATGTATAGCTTTGTGTAATTTTAAGATATATATTTATTGTCTTCCAACGTCCACCCATTATTGTCAGGACTAAAAATACTAATTTTCTTCCAGAGACTAGTGATGTAATTAGCTAGTCCAAACTGCTGTAAAAGCTCACTTTTGCATGGTGGTAAGTTACTTGCATCAAAGTTTTTCACATTTTTGCGATTGAACTCTTCATTTACGTCACAAACCATATAAGTGTTGATGAAGAGTTGGAGTCGGGCAGCATCTACGTCAATTATTCCGGCCACGTTGTACAGTTCACAAACAAATTTTTGTATAGTGTTAAACACATTTTGCTCTAGTTCTAAGTCACTGAATATCGCCGAGTTTCATAAATGCTATCTGGTACTCTGCATTTTTAAGTAAGAAAGATATCGATAAATAGATATCTCTCTCACACGCAAGCGTACAAATAATGACCTCACGCTCATACACATAGCGACATTTTTTGTGTGTGTCTGGGGGGATGTTTGACCCCTCCAATTGGTCTGGCTGCTGACCAGGGGTGTTCAAATAGTTCCCTAAGTATCATATATAAAAATCAAGAGTGAGATTATAAGTAAAAATATGTTATTTTTTTTGAAGTTTTAAAGCGTCTGTTAAGGATAAGCGCCGATGGAAAGTGTCTGGCAATAATTATTATTAATTTTTAACAAAATTATCTAAAACATATGTAAAAATCACCACTGAGAATTTAAGAAAAATCAGTACTGTATTTATCTACCTTTAGCACCTGGTACCTAGGAATTGGCCGTCAACACAAGCTAGCAGGTATGCACACACTCAAAGTACGTACTAACACTACTTTATCCCATTTATATTTTTTATGAGAAAATAAGTAACGTCTGGGGGGCCTGGGATCTTACTCTATTAAATTAACTAGACTTATTTGAAATCTGATAGACTCACATCTATTACTTCATAAACTCATTATTCATAAGGTAACTGAGCGCTTAAAGTTAGAGATACGTACGGTACAATAAAAAATATTCACTTTCGCTATCAAGACTTAGAGGGAAATCAGAAATTCCGGTTTGTATTCGCGGCGAATCGCGTCGTACTCGTAAAGGAGAGCAGCGCGCGTAGTGCGGACACCTGCACGCTCTCCGGACCACCTGGCACCTCACTGACTAGCTATTACCTATCCGACATCTATCTGTAATACATTAGTTATTTTGGAACGCACAACACAACGCTGAACGCCGATACTTCTGATGACATGTACAGTTTCCACGATCTTTCTCAATCAATAAATATTTAAGTTTATTGAATATAAAATAAAATGCACACTTTTGAGGGTAGTTATGCGTGTAAGAAAACATTACATAATTAGGAAAATACATATAAATATTAATCTCACCGTCAAAATTAGATATTTACGGTTAATTTGTACTTTAAACTCACGTAATATTGTTCTGAACTTTTAAAAATCCAATAATTTGTAAATTATTTGTTCAGAAATTAAACAGGTATTTTACTTATGTTTCTTCGGCTCATTTTGGCTCATTTGTAGAACGTAGTGATTACTTTCTCTATGCTCATTTGGCTGATTCAACGAAAATATTTATCATAGTCATTGTGTTGATTTGACATTTGATAATATCAGTATTTTGATATTCCCAAATAGTATGACAATAATTGACGTACAACTTACAAGCTTCGAATCAAATACACGTATAAAAATGCAATTTTCGGTGACAAATTGAGCAATATAAATACATAATAATAATAATATAATAAAGAGGACTCGGACTCATCAAATAATTAATTATTAATCACAATATCTGATGAATAATTGGATCATAGTTATGAGTTTTTGTACGCGTATCCGACATACTAAAATGACAATTGACATGTCATCTTCGCGTTCCATTTCAAGCTTTATGTCAATAGGTATGTATAGCATGAGAGTTAAACAATGCTATGTTTTATGTATACATTTGAAAAGAGACAGTAGATTCGTTGGGAATTGAATCACTTGCTAAACGTCGCCTAGTAGCGAAACACAAAAATTGACAAAATTGTTATGTCAGTGCATTGTTGGTGTTTTGCAGTTTTATTTTCATAAAAATGTCGGGATCTAAGAAAATGGTAATGAGAAATCTTAAACACAATACTAAGTTGACATCGGTTCTGTAATTTATTACATAGTAAATTACAATATTTACCGGAGAGTCAGCAGAACTTGAGTTTCCATATGATTTTCTCGAGAAGTCTTTATAAAGAAAAATATTTTCAGTAAACAAGTAATGTGGCGCGGTCCACAGAGCTCAGTTGTTTCAGGCGACGTGGGGCGACGTACCGGTGCCACCAAGCAGGAGGATGACATGACATTTTCGAAGGTTAAGCGTTTTGTTTTGAGTGTTGGTGATGATTGTGTGTTCAGACGGTTCGCGTGCAGTCGGCGGAGGGTACGGCGCGCGTGGACTTGCTGGACACAGACGTGACGGCACAGCTGTTTGAGCGGATATACGAGGCGCTGGGACTTGGCTCTTTCGCCTTCACACTGCATAAAGACAGACAACGCAAAGAGGAGATCACATCAAGCAAGTCTCGGCGACTGCGCGAGTGCGGCCTCCAGCATGGTGACATGCTGTACTTGAGTCCTGTCAATGGAGCAGTGCTTTTCGACCAACCAACCACTAGTGCTGAGGTCTGATGCACATAATATTGTACTGTCTGTTGGTCTCTCTAACTATTTATCATTAACAGTGCTGAATTATGTTATTACAATACAATAATGATTGGATTATTTTACATCATGATCATATTGATGAACGTTAAAATCAAGGGAGTGACAATTCTAGTTCAAGTTTCTAAACAATTTCATTGCTTTCAATGATACTATTTAGATTGAAAAGAGAATGCCCATTTTTGTTCCTGGTTGAGACTAGTTTTTTGTGTAAGTTAAGATATATATTTTTAATGAAGGTGAAATTACAAAAAGTGTCCAACTGCTGTCATCAATCAATAAATAAAAAAAATATGCACATTAATAAGTGACAATATAATATTAAGCTCCTAAATCCTATTTATGTGTCTACTCAATTTATATTAAGGTAATTTATAAAATATGCATATCATCTTATAGCATTTCTGTACAGGGTAAAAAAGGATAAATAAATAATAAAATAAACCAATAAATCCTCAAAACATCAGTCCTATGGCAGTTCATAATAATGAAAACAACATTTTCAACATTTATTGTGATTCCAATTATTTTTGCATAATCTATGATATTTTTTACTAAAATATTTCACAGATTTATTCACAGAATCAGTAATATCTGCTTATAAAAAATACAAGAAACTGAAAGCAGTTGTGATTATTATTTCTACTTCTTTGTTCCTTATTTTCTTAGACTATTTATTCTTTTCCGGTAATGTAATAACATTCAGAATCAATTAAAAAAAAAAAAAAATGTTCTCGTTTTACAGGCATATTCCCTATTCATCTGAATATTTAAAAATACATTTAAAATGATAGGTTTAAGTAGTAAACCTCAAATTAATGTCCTACGCATCAGTACTCTGTCGTCAGTCTTTTGTTTACAATACCATATAAATGTCTAATATATAAAAAAGTGACTGACCTGACATAATATAGCATGATGATAGGATACCCTATTTAACTAAATTAAATTATAAATAAATTATGGTTAAAAATAGTATTTTCAAAATAAGGTCAAAAATTGGTCCATTGTAGTATTATCAACCATAATCATTATTACGACTCAGGCCCAAAGTCTTGGAAAAATGAACTTGAAGTCAAATTTTTTTTTGTCTTCAGCTCTGAACAAAATTTAAAATGATATTACTTTATATTACAAAAATCTGTGGCCTAGGTTAAAACAGGAAAATGTGTAAGGACAAACCATAAAAAATGCTTGAATAAATATCAAGCAGTATTGGTAATGGCACCAACGATATTGCACAATAATAATACATAACACCTGACAATCATATACATAGTCCTGTCCTCACACTAAGACCGAGTCTTGTGACGTGGGTATCAGGAACTACGGGAGATTTTCGGTCTCGAAACACCCATACCCGAAATAAATATTTGTGGACTGCACAAACATTTCTCTCGGTGCTGGATCAAACCGGCGGCCTCTCGTTTTACAGGCCTAATCGACTGCGCTACGGAGACTGTCTGCTTTTGTATTTAAACCATTACTGTGAATGGGCATTCTCCTTTTATTTGGATATTATGACACGGTAATTACGAGATACTTCAAAATATTGGCAGCATCTTACACATACATATTTTTTAAAGTACAGTAGATCCCCAGTTACCTAGCACTTGTTTCTTTATATGCAAAAAAAGTGACTAGAAACTATGTATGTAATTTAACTCTTTATTATTGATATTTCAGACGAAATCATACCTAAAAAAATTGTTATCATTTTTTTCATAAACAGGCAAACAACCAACCTTTTGGTGAACCGATCAATCATGTAGAGGCAGGGCCTTCCACTTCACATGACTCTGCAGCTGTGGCACCCGTGGCACAGCGGCCAGCAGCTTGCCAGGAGGATGACATTGACTTGGAGCTATACAAAACTTCTGGCAGCATACAGAGACAAAGAGATGAGAAATTGTAAGTACTTCCTTGTGACAACAGCATAGAAGGCGTCAGTCGAAGCACATACAATTTGCAAAATCTTTAATAATATTAAATACACTTAACTAATTTAATGTTTAAACCATGGAAAATAAATAAGTGCTATTTATTGCATGAATTTTGACTTTAGCGACTTATAGAGATTCTAGCAGTGCAATGTGTTCTCAATTTACAGATGCAGACACAATTCAAAAGGCTGTTGTGTGCACTGCACTCCCCTAGAACCATGGGACGAGGGGTATCTCAAAGAGCACAACATTAAGCATATGTCCTTTCACGCATATCTACGCAAAATCACATCTAAAAACTTCATATCCTTAGATGAGCTCTCTTGCAAAATCAAACCAGGTATGTTTTTGTCCATAAGTTTTAACCAGTACTAGTAATTTGCATTTGAATGAGTGTTTTTTTATTGCGCCTAATTGTCGGACAACGTTCGTGGCATGGCAAGGCACAGTGTGTAAGCACGCAGTTGTTCCGCAGGCTGCACGGAGCACCCGGCGTGGCCGCGCGGCATCTGCTCCAAGTGCCAGCCCGGCGCCGTGACGCTCAACCGCCAGCCCTACCGCCACGTCGACAACGTGCTGTTCGAGCACCCCGCGCTCGTGGAGCGCTTCCTCGCCTACTGGCGCGCCACCGGCCACCAGCGCATCGGCTTCCTCTACGGCTACTACGAGAGACATCCGGACGTGCCGCTAGGTGCGTGACGCCGCCGCCGGCGACCCGGCCCGCCCGCGGCGGCGCCCACTGACTCGCGTGTGGTGTGCAGGTATCCGCGCGCGCGTGGCCGCCATCTACGAGCCGCCGCAGACGTCGAGTCGCGACAGCATCGAGCTGCAGCACGACCCGCGCGCGCCGCTGCTGGCCGAGATCACGCGCCGCCTCGGCCTGCGCCCCGTGGGCTGGCTCTTCACCGACCTGCTGCCGCTCGACCTGGCCAGCGGCACCGTCAAGCACATACGGTGCGCGCCCCTCCGCCATCCGCACCCCCACCGCTCCCGCCGCCACCCACCCTCGCTCACCCGCTCCGTACTCTCGTTGCAGAGGCGTGGACACGCACTTTCTCACGGCGCAAGAGTGCATCATGGCGGGACACTATCAGAACCAGTATCCAAACGCGTGCCGGCACGCCTCGTCGGGGTACTTTGGCTCTAAGTTCGTCACTGTCTGCGTCACTGGTAGGTTACACTTTTGTAGTTGTCAAAAACACTCGTACATAATAAAGTGAAATATTATACGATTTGTTGGAGAAAACAAACCGTCGGTGTCGGCACGCAGCGAGATCGGCGAAGTGTGTATGAGTGTGCAGGTGACAGCGAGCACCGCGTGCACCTGGAGGGGTACCAGGTGTCGGGGCAGTGTGTATGTGTGTGTGCGTGTGCAGGTGACAGCGAGCACCGCGTGCACCTGGAGGGGTTACAGGTGTCGGGACAGTGTGTATGTGTGTGTGCGTGTGCAGGTGACAGCGAGCACCGCGTGCACCTGGAGGGGTACCAGGTGTCGGGGCAGTGTGTATGTGTGTGTGCGTGTGCAGGTGACAGCGAGCACCGCGTGCACCTGGAGGGGTACCAGGTGTCGGGGCAGTGTGTATGTGTGTGTGCGTGTGCAGGTGACAGCGAGCACCGCGTGCACCTGGAGGGGTACCAGGTGTCGGGGCAGTGTGTATGTGTGTGTGCGTGTGCAGGTGACAGCGAGCACCGCGTGCACCTGGAGGGGTACCAGGTGTCGGGGCAGTGTGTATGTGTGTGTGCGTGTGCAGGTGACAGCGAGCACCGCGTGCACCTGGAGGGGTACCAGGTGTCGGGGCAGTGTGTATGTGTGTGTGCGTGTGCAGGTGACAGCGAGCACCGCGTGCACCTGGAGGGGTACCAGGTGTCGGGGCAGTGTGTATGTGTGTGTGCGTGTGCAGGTGACAGCGAGCACCGCGTGCACCTGGTGGGGTACCAGGTGTCGGGGCAGTGTGTATGTGTGTGTGCGTGTGCAGGTGACAGCGAGCACCGCGTGCACCTGGAGGGGTTACAGGTGTCGGGGCAGTGTGTATGTGTGTGTGCGTGTGCAGGTGACAGCGAGCACCGCGTGCACCTGGAGGGGTACCAGGTGTCGGGGCAGTGTGTATGTGTGTGTGCGTGTGCAGGTGACAGCGAGCACCGCGTGCACCTGGAGGGGTACCAGGTGTCGGGGCAGTGTGTATGTGTGTGTGCGTGTGCAGGTGACAGCGAGCACCGCGTGCACCTGGAGGGGTACCAGGTGTCGGGGCAGTGTGTATGTGTGTGTGCGTGTGCAGGTGACAGCGAGCACCGCGTGCACCTGGAGGGGTACCAGGTGTCGGGGCAGTGTGTATGTGTGTGTGCGTGTGCAGGTGACAGCGAGCACCGCGTGCACCTGGAGGGGTACCAGGTGTCGGGGCAGTGTGTATGTGTGTGTGCGTGTGCAGGTGACAGCGAGCACCGCGTGCACCTGGAGGGGTACCAGGTGTCGGGGCAGTGTGTATGTGTGTGTGCGTGTGCAGGTGACAGCGAGCACCGCGTGCACCTGGAGGGGTACCAGGTGTCGGGGCAGTGTGTATGTGTGTGTGCGTGTGCAGGTGACAGCGAGCACCGCGTGCACCTGGAGGGGTACCAGGTGTCGGGGCAGTGTGTATGTGTGTGTGCGTGTGCAGGTGACAGCGAGCACCGCGTGCACCTGGAGGGGTACCAGGTGTCGGGGCAGTGTGTATGTGTGTGTGCGTGTGCAGGTGACAGCGAGCACCGCGTGCACCTGGAGGGGTACCAGGTGTCGGGGCAGTGCCAGGCGCTGGTGCGCGACAACGTGCTGCTGCCGACGCGCGACGCGCCCGAGCTCGGCTACATCCGCGACTCCACGCCCACGCAGTATGTGCCCGACGTCTACTACAAGGTCAGTCGCTATTCGCAACTCTCAACTCACTCACTATCAAACCTATTTCATCGATTCAAAATCTGTATCCTTCAAATTGATTTACACTCGAACTATACAGGGTATATCAAGACTGCTACCAAAAACGAAGCTGGGTAGTAGTTTTGGTGACTTCAGACACGGTGCAACTAAATTTTGTGCAAATTTTTGTTCTATCGTCGATTTAGGATGGTAAATACATAGTTTTTTTTTCTAAATATAAAGTGTACACCCTTTTATTTTTAATGTCGCTGTGGTATGCAAGGCTTTAAATTATTATTTTAGTAAAAACTATGGATTTACCGCCTGAACTCGACGATATTAAAAAAATAATTATAAAAAAATGACGCTTTTCTTAGCGAAATTTTTAGGTGAATTGTTTTTTTTTATTATGGCCCGGCATAGTGGCGGCATTGCACCTGGTGGTAAGCTTTAATGCCGCCCAGGCAGAGTATCCATTAGCATCGGAAGGCAGTCCTATGCCAATGGAAACAATTATGCCGGCCTGCTGAGGTGTCTCTTCAAAGGTGTTTGTAATCACTAAAACTACCACCCGGATTCGTTTTCGGTAGCACTCTTGATATACCCGGTATATCTACGGCTATATTCACAGACAGATTATGAAACTAATCGATGTTATCGAACGTTACGTCTGTTTCGAAAGACTTAAATTTAATTTAAATGAAGAAGATAAGAATTTCATAACCAAAATCACTACATAGTATAAAACGAAGTCCCTATGTCCCTTTGTATGCTTGAATCATTAAAACTACGCAACGGCTTTTGATGCGGTTTTTTTAAATAGATAGAGTGATTCAAGAGGAAGATTTATGTGTATAATACGTGCATATTATTATAGAGAAATCTATATGCACCCGGGCGAAGCTGGGCCGGGCCGCTAGTAGGTTTATAAAATGTTTGTGATGTAAGGCCGTCAGTGTCACCAATATATTTATAGTTCAGGAATAATTCGCCGATAAATAATTTGCCTCACTTCATTCTGTAGGTAGGTATCGTATGTTTATAATTTTTTCTAAAATGACACCTTATTAATCAATTTCAAACATTCAAATGATGGCATAACAAAATAATTTATAAAGTATATCATTTGTGTGCGTACTGCGAAAATGATTAATGTAACGACGGTATATAACGCACATATTAAGAATATTCTGATGCTCAGGCAGTGTTAAGATTTTGAAGTATATTTGGATAATATGCGACACATGGTTTTACTGGTTTCAGGAAAATCTTGTAATACACACTATATTATCTACTGTATTATTGCCAGTTGAATCAAAATTACTCCATGAAAAATATTGTATTTTTGCAATAAAACCCAAATAAGTATAGTTGGTGCACTGACAATTTTATTCATCATGAGACATAGTTTTGTCGCTCTGTGTTAACCATACGCCACGCAAAATGCATGCACTTCAACAACATTAACAACCGCTCACCGTTCGCCACGCACATAAACTATATATCGATAAAAACAAACGCCCCTACCATATAATATGAATATACTCAACAGTCAACACCAATTACAACATCTCTATACAGGGCCCGCTCAGGCTAGTGTATACTGACGGCGGCCCTACCGGCCCGGCACAATAGGAAAATAAACTTTACAAGTATAGCCACGCGCGTCACCGCCCCGGTCCGCGCACTATCTCTTCTACTAATATATATAATTTAAATATATATTTCAATTTAAATCCAATAATAAAGCAGGCACTCACCGCCGAGGTACCTCTACATCTCCGCTACCTCGCCACCTACGCGTCATCACAGTCTTGTAAAACTCTCGGACAATTATTTGTTATAGTATAATTCGTGTCGTACACTCTACGTTAAAATTTCGTCAAATCCGCGCTCCACCGTATGCCTGATGCCGCAAGGCGCCTTTCTATAATACATATATAACAATCACATTGATACAAATACGATCGGAACGTTTACAATAAACTTATAATTCCTTAATGTCTAACGGTCGTACTGCGGGCGACCTAGTCGACGTATCGCTTCGCTTTGTCTACGCCTGTGCCTATTACAAAAATATACTATGCTCAGACAAGAGAAAACGTAGGCCCGGCTCGCGTTCAACGAGCCTCAATCGCGCCTCGACGCCGCTCGAGCACCAGTCGCGCCCCGTCGCATATTATGCCAACCAACTAGTGCCTAAGCTCAAGCCGATTTTTATCAATATTTAAAAAACACTTCCAAACGCTTAAATAAATACTAATAAATACTACGCATACAAAAATAGTTTCGCAGTGCTCAGCACAAGAACGATTGGTCCAAAAAATACCGTTATGATACGAGACTCAAAGAGATCACAATTTGAAGAAGAATGGCGACAGATGATGAAGCGCGTTCCTAGTTGAGCTTGCCGCAGTCCGCGATGAGAATGGTGCTGTGCGGCTTGCCGGCGCTGTCGCCCGTGCGGCTCAGCCGATCCACCAGCTCCAATCCTTCCACGACGAACGCGAAGATAGCGGTGAAGCCGCGCATCTCTCTGAGCACGATACGGAACTGCGAGCCCACCAAGCCGAGATTGTCGTGTCGTTTTTGTGAACGACGCATGCCTACCGAACCGCGCAACGCCACCATGCGCGTGTCGTCCGGCATGAAGAAACTCTCTTCGAAAACGCTGCGGCCGCCACGTCCATTGTTCAGCTCAAAGTCGCCCGTGATGACGCTCTCGTTCTCCCAACACTGGAACACCGAGCAGCCACGGTACCCCACGCCCAGCTCTCCCGTCGACAGCACGGTGAAGTTGCGCGCCATCCGCGGCGCCACGTCGTCGCGCACCTCGATCACGATGCGTCCGAACGGCGCGCCGTTCATCTCCAGGTCGAAATAAAACAACGGAAAACCCGCCCCCCGAGCCGGAGGCGACGTCATCGACGCCACAGACGCGGCACCCGAAGCCGATGCCGGTTCACCGCCGGCCTCCGCTGCCGACTCCCCGGCCGGCGGCGCCGCGCTGCGAGCTTCCGCCTCGCCCCCCGCCGCCTCCGCGCCGCGCACCAGCCACCACTGCCGCGCGAACATTTGCGCCGCGCAGTAGTTGCCCAGCAGCACCACGGGGTCGCGCCGCTCCGCGCCTGTCGTCGCGCCCGCCGCGCTCACGCTCGCACCGCCCAGTGCGCGCCGCATCGTCTCGAAATCTAAAGGGACCGTCGCGTACCGGACCAAGTCGTCGAGGCGCGCCATCGCCAGCGCCTCGGCGTGACGCGCGCGCACTCGGTCGCGCTCCGTGGCGCAGGCGGCCAGCGTGGCCGGGCCCGCGGCGGCCGCGGCGTCGGGGGGCTGCGCCGCCAGCTCCGCCTCGAGGCGCAACTTGAGCACGGTGGCGGCGTCGAGCGCGCGCAGCAGCAGGTCCCGCTGGCGCGCGGCCAGGCGGCGCAGGTCGGTGCGCAGGTCGCGCGTCTCGCGGGCCAGCAGCGCGCGCGCCTCGTGTGGCGGCCGCAGCGCGTGCGCGTGCGCGGCGTGCGCGGGGCAGGCGCCGCACGCACGCACCGAGCACGCGCAGCACCACAGCGCGGGCAGTGCGTGCGCCGCGCACGTGCCGTCGTCGGTGGGCAGGGTGACGAGCGGGAGGGCAGCGATGCCTCCGGGCGGCGGGAGTGCGAGGCGGCGTGCGAGCGCCAGCACGGGTCCGTGCGTGGGCAGAGAGTCGGCGCGACCGTCGGGCAGTTCGGTGCGCTTCCAGCAGTGCGCGCAGTACACGTCGCGGCCGGCGTCCAGCACGGTGCGCGCGCACGCCAGGCAGAAGTGATGCTTGCACGCGAGCAGTTTGGGCGCGCGCTCTGCGTCGTCGAACACGCGCCTGCAGCAGGAGCACAGCGTCAACTCCTCGATGTCGCCGAGCGGAGAGTTCGCCATCTGCGAAAGCGGCGCGAGAGTGTTAGTGTATAGCGCGAGTGCGGGCGCGGAGTGACGGCGCGTGGTGGCGACGACACTCACCTGGGTGGCGGGCGGCGGCGCTCCGGCTGGGCGGTCAGGCTGACTCGATAGACTCGCGCCGCATCAGACAGTGACGGACCTTTGTCCCACAGAGATCGGCAGTACGGGAACGGAAAATGGCGATGGTGGTCCGATCACATGTTTCTCAAGTGCACGCAGGCGGCCGGCCCCTGGAGGCTCCGCTCGATCGTTCTATTGGGTCGAGATCGATGCAGTCTGCCACATCATTTTACGTTTTGTGTACACACGCCATGTTGTTTCTGGTTTATGCGCGGCGCTTCACGTCGTTCGATCAACAGATTACTTTCCGACGAAGTGACTTTGTCGCAGCACTTTTTCATATTTCACTACGATTTCAAATAGACGAATTATTGTTGTTTCTGATACCGTCTGTATTAGTGAAATATTTGTTGAAAGATATTTTAAGTATATGAAACATATATTTTTCACACCTCTCTTACGTTGTTTCTGAATTAGTGAACGTAGACTGCACTACATTTGGGACGAATACATTTTACTTCATATTTAATACGATATTTTATATTTTATCATCAACATAACAATAAATGTTATGCTCTGTATTATCAAGTGCAAATATTCTAAATAGCTGTATATGATGAGCGAACGCACCGCTTGGCAAGGTTAGTGTGTCGCGCGCGGGCGTCGTGGGCAACTTCGTAGCGTTGGACGTGACATTACTCATTAGGTTGGTGGAGAGCGGTAGTCGCGCGGCTCGCCGCTGCCAGCCGCACGTGTGCGCGATGCGCGCTCGGTATCGATCCGCGACGGAGGTATCGCGTCTCACGATATGTGCGACGACATCGCATTGCGAACGCACATCGCTTACCCTACGACTCATAACTCACAAGATATTATCATATTGCTATAAAAGTCAACAAAAAATCCTCTCAATACAACTTAAGAATGGATTATCACTAACATCCTTTTTTAAGCTTGATTAGGAAATGTAATCGTCAGCCGTGTCCTTGACAGTGAGGACGTTTAATGCGCAAGTGTGACCGCGTCCATGGTGTGTCCTTCCAACACATATTACCTGTTTATATTTTGGCGTATCCAAGCTGGCGTTGTGCTACTAAAGTCTCCGGCTATAGAGACATAATGATGAATGACGATATGAGCAATCTCCAATACGACCGGTTATTTGTTTCCAGTTGTCAAGCACCGCAAAAGTAATTGATATTTATTTGCGAGTCGGATTTATATCTTGAACTCTATTACCTGTTACTATCTTGTAGAACTCTTGATCCTTCAGCCTGGAATGTGAAGCAAAAATACGTACATTCTGTATGATCTCACATAGGTACGTCCCATTTCAGGACACGGACCTCCTCTACAAACGAGAGTACGATTGACAGATGGATACACACATATGCACGTAGATTACGTATAGAAAATAACATAGGCGCCGGCCGAGTATTCCCACCAATAACTATTTGGGTGTTGAATAATAGGGTATTTGTATGTGTATGTATGTATCAGCCCATATACGTCCCACTGCAGGGCACGGGCCTCCTCTACAATCGAGAGTACGATTGAGAGTGGTTAGGCCATATAGTCCACCACGCTGGCCTAGTGCCATTTAATTATTACTATGGCCTAACAAATAATCAAAGAACATCGGCGAAAATGGACCATGAACGGGACCAGTTATGAATGGTACATCAAAAATTTTCATAATTTATTAGAGTCAAAATGCATATTTCAATTTATTTTAAAAAACCCGGATAAAAAAGAAAAACTTAAAGTGTTTTTAATACTATTGAACGCATATGAGTGCGTTCCATCAGTCATACTTTGTTTTAAAATAAGGTTTTAACTACAACGTTGAAGGTAGTACTAAATTAAAAAAAAAGTGTATGTATTTTCTATGACACATGACTTTTCTTTGCGCTGTCATTTTGCTTTCTTTTGATTTCCGATATACGACTACTGTTAATTCTCTGTTTATATTTGTGACTTGGCTTTAATCACGGACTCCGATATACCCTTGTATTTCTGACCACTTTGTAAGATTGACCATTGTATAACGATAATGCTTTGTGATTTCGTTTAAAGTGTGAAGTATTACCATATTTCCAACATGAACTCGGAACAACAGTGCGCTCCTCAACAATTTGTGCATTGTGTTCAATGCATTACCCGTCTTATTATACTCATTTCTGTAGTCAGTGAGTGGGTCTATCAACTAATCGAAGTTTTTTTTAGCCATGAATCTACAAGATATCCTGGAGTTCCCACAGGAAAAGTGTGTGTTTTGATGAAAAACAATGATGCCAAACTTCCAAATCAAGGAGAGACGGAATAACTAAGTATTGTTGTAATTGTGTAGTAGGACGTCGCACAGTAGGGTACTGTTGCTGTGCCCACGTCATGATTTTGATGTTGCTGCCCCTGCAGAGTTCTTAGATTCTATTGTAAAAAGAGAAGATGAGAAATAATACATTTAAAAAATATTTTCTGTGTTTTATTTTTGTGACCAATGCTTATTATATTCCTATACATACATATAGGGGGATTTTTCAAGTGTGTGTGGATGGCCAAATACGAAACTATGAAGAATAGCGAAAAATACTCAAAACAGTCTAATAAATTCTGATAAAATTCTGCGAAATAATGACAGCAAAATACTACATTTTCTCTCATTACCTTAAGGTAACACAGGTATGGTGTACACCATATTCAACGGCTAATTAGTTTTATGACAAGGGAAATTATAGAGCATAGTAATTACTATGCTATCATTATGATTTAGTACACTTTTCTTCCTAGGTACCTGATAACCATAAGACCACCCTACATTAGGTATATTTGACAATGACAATGACATTATAATGTGCTATTTTTTATGAATAATTCTAAAATCTCCGGCTTTGCAGCAATCTTTTTGTAACTGGACATCACTCCTCATGCACTATACAACACAATAAACTATATCCCAGCTGTGTACAATATATTTCTTTGTCAGGTCGCAATATGTATGGACGTGACCGATGTTCTTTATAAATCTATTCAGAATGAAACAAGTTACAACGTTTTAAATTTTGCAGTGGGACTAACCGAAAAGAAATACAAAGCAAAGATAGCGACGTCACTATTGATTTTACTCCTCACTACACCCCTACTCTTTAATTTTAAATATTAATATTTACCTTATGTTACAAGCTACTTTAATACTTTGTTGACAGCAAGGATTTATTTTTAACGTACTTCGTGTTTGTAAGCGATATAATACCAAAAATCCATAATAGTCAAATACCCTATTCTGTTGACTATGCCTTACACACAAACCAAATATCTGATACATTACAGTCAATTTTCTATCTACTACTTACACGTTTATTCCTTTTTGGGGTTCCGTAACCAAATGGCAAAAAAACTAGACTCTTATTGATTCGTCATTGTCTGCCTGTCTGTCTGTTTCTCTGGCCGTCCGTATGTCACAGTCACTTTTTTCCGAAATTACATGAACTATTAGGCCAGCGTGGTGGACTATATGGCCTAACCACTTTCAATCGTACTCTCGATTGTAGAGTAGGCCCGCGCCCTGCAGTGGGACGTATATGGGCTGATACATACAGATTATGTAGGAAAAATGGAGGAAATATTTCAAACATCATTTAAAACAAAACATATCAATTGTAAAGTAGTAGTAGTATCTGCACTACAGCCACGTGAAAATATATTTTTCCTCTCCTTGCTTCTGTTTTCCAAAAGCATTTTTGACTAAACTTTACCGATTTTATACAATTAAATTTAAGAGTAATGCTTGTGTACGTCTCAGGCGTAACGCAACTGTTTTTCTGTTTCAAAATGAAGGTGCTATTTTTATCATCATATTATTAACTAATAATAAAGCACAAAATGTACGTATCTTTATTTCACTCTTTCTATTTCATTCACAACGAATTTCATATTTTAAAATAAACATTATAATATTTACAATCATAGAACTAGAAATAAAGTCATGCAAATAAATGAAATTAAAATACTGTGGATACGCAGCCCTAGCGCGTGTCTTTGTACCGCGCCGCTGCACTGTAGCACAGAATACTAACAGATTACAGAAGTCAAGCTTGTGTATGTACTTCACTTTTGTTGCCACACTCACACTACGCTCGGCAAGAAGCTTATACCCAAATGGAGATTGCATTCCGTATATAAAAGTGAAGCACAAAAATTTGACCTCGAATGACGTTGCGACTGATTGCTATCCTTTTCTTTCGAGTGACAATGAATGAACAAAAAGTCATTTTCATTTGTGTTTCATTTGTGCTTCACTTTTATATACGGAATGCAATCTCCATTTGGGTATAAGCTTCTTGACGCTCGGCGTTCGCGCAAGGGTTGTTAACTCTGGCTTATGCGAAAACACGTATCGTGTTAATAGCACTCATATAGATATTTGATTGAATTTTTAAATAAAATATATAAAAGACAATAATACAATAAATAAATTTTAATTTTATTTATGAACTCGCTGAGAATGTGTATGTCATTAGGTATTCTAAGTTTTGACGTGACAACGTCTTAAATTAGGTTGCGGCTGGGAGTCACTTATGAAAAAGTGTAACGCCCGGTAACGTTACGATGAGTCACCGAACGAGAGAGAGGCCCGCCGAATGCCTTGCGTCTCTCTCCCACTCAACTATGATCGGTCTGCCGCGCGCGCAGCACTAGAGAATTAGGCGCATTGAATCGGCGCATGCTTGTGTCTCTGTCTTTGTCTTTCTCGAACGTTCTTGGCGTTGGAAAAACAAGAAAGCGTCACAATACAAGTTCACACGTGTGGTTAAAGTATCGTCAGCTGTGTCTGTAGTGAAAATATGGAGTGCTTAGATTCGTCATTTATCATTTACAACAACTACAACAATAAAGGTAAATAATTGTACACTGATATTTCATTATCGTAAACTATGATTGATTGATTAATTGTTAGATTGACACAAAAGTTGAGAAACTGAGTTTATAGGTTATGTCATACTATTGATAAATGTTGATAGTGTTTTAGTAAACAAAATATATTTCTATAGTTAAAATTTGTGCAATTCTTATTTTCATTCAATTCCTTGTTCCTATTGTGCAATTTAATTATATTCATATCAATAAATATTCTACCGAGAAAAAGACGTTGTCACGTAAAATCTTCGCCCGTAAAACCGACTTTACAGGCAACCATTTTTTTGTTTTTTTATTGTTTTTGTATAATATATGTTTTTTTTTAAATGAAATTTATATCCAATTATTATAATCTGGTGTTTTATATACAAGTGTAATAACTTTTATTCATTTGCTCCATCTTTGCACAAAACATCTCACTATTTGCGTGCCCGAAGCGGATGACACTCGCGCTCGCACTGGTCTCGACTGGTTTGAAATATCGTGTCGGTGAACGCTGTCTATGTGTGCGTTGATTTAGCGCGCTTTGTATGGAGCTTGACTTCTGTTAGTTTAGTATTCTGTGACTGTAGGTAATTTTTCAAGGACAGCGCAGAGTGACTATACTGTTATATGTCATAACCGAGCTATAACTAATAACACCGAAACATAATGAGCAGACGGCTGTTTGTTTATGTTTGTATCGCGTGATCGACGTATCGGCCGATGATCCCGTGCCCGCCGCATGCCGCACATTTCTGCACTTCGCAAAGACAAACGCCAAAGATTGATTTAATACTTTTACACGTCAAATTTCCACCCCGGAAACGAGAAGCCACGGGTTTGATTCCCACACAGAGTTTGTGAGGCCCACAAGTATTTTTCTCCAGTCTAGATGTTTGTGAGACCGTAAAGTCCCTCATAGTTTCTGATACTCACGATACTAGACTAAATTGATCTTAATGTTAGGTCTGGATTATCTGTGTGAATGTTGGGTGAATTTTTTATTATTACACTAACGAAAAATAGGTCTTAAACAAAATACCTAATATAAAAAAATATCTACTCGTATTCAAATTATAAACAAATTTGACGTCACTAAAGTACATGAAATGAGATATTTTTGTAATTACTTCTTTTGCCATTTTATAGTACATAGTATTTTTAGTAAGTTACTACAAATAATGTCATATACATATAATTTAAATCGGAAAATTGCTAAATTAACCGTTTTAATTTGCACCCATCGATGTTCCGGTAACTGAAGTCGCTTTTTTATGATATGAGAAGCAAAGTAGCTCGGTGATGGTATTAGCATATTATGTATTTATAGTAAATCAATTTTATCTTTGGTACTAAACATCACTGTATTGTAGTTTGAAATGATACTTTGCTGAAATTTATTGAGTTATCTAGGGTTTGGTGAGAAAAATATTAATCCAAGTAGTAATTTGTGGTATAAAATAATTCCCGGGTAATGCTACGCCGCATCGGTGTTAGTGAGCCCTAAGAATTCGTTAAAACCGATCTTAATCGTTTGAAGAATCTGAGTGACTATAGCATCACGGTGGTGAGATTAACGGTGTGGTCGTTCGGCAGGAGCGCGACGTGTACGGCAACGAGGTGGGCGTGTCGGCCAAGCGCGTGCCCGTCGCGTACCTGCTGGTGGACGTGCCGTGCGGCGTGGCGTCCGCCGCCGAGCCCACGTTCAGTCCGCGCGCCAACTTCCCGCCCGCCAACCGGCCGCTGCAGCACCACCTGCAGACGCTGAAGGCGCTGCACCAGCACCTGCAGGCCAGCGCGTCGTTCCTGGAGGCGGCGTCCGACCTGCACGTGCTGCTGTACCTGGCCAGCAACGAGGCGCTGCCGCTGGCGCCCGCCGCGCTGCAGCCGCTGCTGAGCGCCGTGCGCGCGCGCGACGCCGCCGCCGCCGACGCGTGGCGCGCCGACCCCTCCGCCGCCACGCTCGACCATCTCGTGCGCGCCGCCGCCGACCACGACCAGGACCAGTACGTGCGCACTGCACTGCCACCAACAAACACTACCCTCATATACACCTTAACACACAGATGCAAAACTGTTCTTTTCTGTCCCATTTCATCCTTTTGAATTAAAAAAAAAACAATTATATTTCAATTTCTGTCTCAACCCACGGGAACACTACATTTCTCGGGATAAAATTCTGTGTCGTAATCCAGGATGTCGGTTACTTCCATACCAGAATCCATCGAAATCCATTATGCCCTTTCTGAGATTTTCTGAAAACCGCACAAATAAACAAACAAAAATTCTGTAAATTATTGTTTTGGGTCGTAATAACGTTATTAGTTGCTTTTATTTACCATCCATGTACAGACATCGATCGGTTACAAATAAATTATATGCAAAGATATAGATAAGGCCACCTATATGCAGATGTGTGAATATAATTATGATGTTGGACAGCCTCCGTGGCGCAGTCGGTTTGACGCCGCCTGTGAAACGAGAGGCCGCGGGTTCGATCCCCGCACCGAGAGAAATGTTTGTGCGGCCCACAAATATTTCTTTCGGGTCTGGGTGTTTGTGAGACCGAAAAGTCTCTCGTAGTTCCTGATACCCACGACACAAGACTCGATCTTAGTGTGGGGTCAGGACTATGTATGTGATTGTTGGGTGTTATTTATTTATTTATTTATTTATGTTTGTGTGTTGCAGCATGTCGGGCGGCGCGGAAGCGGAGGGCGCGGGCGGCGCGGAGGGCGGCGTGTGGACGTGCCAGATATGCACCTTCCACAACCATCACCAGCGCGACGCCTGCGAGATGTGCGCCATGCCCAGGTACGCACACATTCCCTCTCTCTAACACACACACACACACGCACACGCACGTTTACTCCACACCAAATATATGTTATTTTTCGTATAAGCTCTTGTATACCTAAACATGAATTTGCTATCCTACTGTCCTGCTCAATTCCGTCCCATCCCGTCTGTTCAGTCACTTCCCGATACGTCCCGTCCTTTCTCTTCATTAACCATCCCGTCTTATACCGTGCATTTACATTTCGTCCTATCAAATCTGTCAGCTATCCCAGTCCTCTCCCCTACCTCCCACTCTATAATATCCCGTTTCTCCATATCCAAATAGTGTGCCCTGTACATTTTTGACATTAAACACTTTAGCGATTTTGATTATCCATACAATATTTCACCCCTGTGTTTCAAAAATATTACACTGACACTCAAATTATTCTCAAGACACAGGCAAAACCTAAATTGAGAATCCATGCAATATTCTCCATAATTATATAAAATTGTTATTTATTCAGTTCAGTTCAGTTTATTTTTATGTGTTATTTTATTAAAGATTTTTCATTTTCAAGTGACATTCTATCTTGAAAAGAAGTATAACTTCTTACGTTTGAATATTATTTATTTAATTGTGCTATATTTTTGTAGCTTCATAATATATTCTCTTTAGTTTACACAAAATAAATTTCTGAACGCATGCATAAATATTTGACAACCAATTTAAATGTCAACCACTTTTCATTACTGTCATTATTTTACATAATTAAAATCTAAAATACGCCATTAATCGAATACTGTGGATATATGTTGTCGATTCGAAACCTTTATTTAAATACGTTTTTTAATTTGAGGGAAGAGTTTACCGTATCGACGGTATGAAAATTAAATGTTTGACAGTTACAAACCCATGAACATTTTGTATGGCAAAATCTTTTTTCCTTTATTTTATACTTTCGTCAGTTTAATCGAGATAAAAACTATCCCACCCTTTAAGTTGGAACAAATAACCCATATCTACAAAATTTCATTATAATCAGTTGAGTGGTTTAGGAGCCCATTGAGGACAAACAACGTGACACGTGAATTATATATATTAAGATATTTTTTTATACTCTAGAATTGTGAATGGACAGTGATTTTTTGTCATACTGTCTAAAACATGTGTTGTATGACGTGTGATGTGACGTTGCAGGAACAGCGCGATGTAGTGCGGGCGCGGCCACGCTGCAGGGTGACGGCTGGCTGCGAGGTCGCCGACGGCGCGGCGCCACACGCCTCGGCGCGTAAGGCACATTCTCATCTCACTGGTGAATCGGGCAGACATTACACGCACCGAGATCAATGTACAGCTCTCGTCTACTGCCACTTGTTCCGAATTGTCCTTACGTTAGATTTCAAATTGTTATGTAACTTAATAGATTTATATTGAATGAACGATGTGTTTTCATACCTTTACTGCTCGGGACTTCATCATTCATTGCGTGCCATTTGCCAATATGTCAATTCGTAGCCCTGAGCATTGCGTTCGAACAGAGAATAAAAGAAGAACGTTGGAAAGAGAAGAGGCGTCTGACTTTATAATTTAGTAGCGCCCGGCCCGACTTTACCCGAACCACAGAATACTAACAGAAGTCAAGCTTGTGTATGTACTTCACTTTTGTTGCCACACTCACACTACGCTCGGCGTTCGCGCAAGGGTTGTTAACTCTGGCTTATGCGAGCACTCGTATAGTTTGATTGAATTTTTAAAATAAAATATATAAAACACAATAATACAATAAATAAATTTTAATTTTATTTATGAACTCGCTGAGAATTTGTATGTCATTATTCTAAGTTTTTTTTTATTGTATTGTATAATATATGTTTTTTTTAATGAAATTTATATTCAATTATTATAATCTGGTGTTTTATATACAAGTGTAATAACTTTTATTCATTTGCTCCATCTTTGCACAAAACATTTCTCTATTTGCGTGCCCGAAGCGGATGACACTCGCGCTCGCAGTGGTCTCGACTGGTTTGAAATATCGTGTCGGTGAACACTGTGAATGTGTGCGTTGATTTAGCGCGCTTTGTATGGAGCTTGACTTCTGTTAGTTTAGTATTCTGTGACCGAACGCAGTTACTTTTTCACATCAAAAACCACCCGTGAGGAACGTACCGCCTGTCTTCACATAATCATTTTAATATGCTATATAGGACAATTTCAATTTGTGTAAAATGTACGACGAATCTTAACTTATTTATTTGGATGAGTAAATTACATGGTAACCTTTAAAATAAGAGACAAATATCATCGCGGAATTATTTGTAGATATAAATAAATAATTATATTTTATATTTGTGTGAACCATGGGTATTTAATTCGATTCTGTTTGTGTGACCGAAAACTCTGGTAGTTCCTGATGCTCGCGACACAAGACTCGATCTTAATGCGTTGTCAGGACTATGAATGTGACTGTTGGTTTATTTAATTATTATCTATCTCGTAAGGTTTGGCCAGAGTTGGACATGTAAACGCACAAAAATATGTTTTTTACGACATCACATTACAAATCTTTAAAATCCTCGTCTTTTTTTCTTTTAAAATATTGGTGTATTATACCTACTATCGACCTTTTTCTTGAATTACTCTGTTTAATGATGAAAACCGCATTGAAACCCGTTGCAATACACAAAGACGTTGAATACTGTGATTTGAATATGAATTTGATCTAATGTAGGCATAATATGTACATATGTATAGTGTTAGTCGCGCTTTTGTACCGAATAAATGTCCTTCACGTGGTTTCCTCACAGTTGAGCGTCGCCATTAAATCATAATTATCATAAAGGTAGGGACGAGGTAACTTCATCAACGTACCCAAGTATATAGGCATTTGTAATGAAGTGTTTAAAATAACTGTTCCAACTGAATTGTTTCATGATAGTTACCCGATAATTCCAATCCAACGAAGGATAACACCTAGTCTAAGTGTTGAGCCAACGGAAGTTGTCGACTATTTTGTCCGGCGTCCTAATATATCTAGTTGATCAAAATAAGAAAAGTGTAATTATATTAGTTTGGTAGTAGGCACAAAATTTAACATTCACAGGGAATATTACTTTACAGCACTCGCCTATACCACAGAATACTAACAGAAGTCAAGCTTGTGTATGTACTTCACTTTTGTTGCCACACGCACACTACACTCGGCGTTCGCGCAAGGGTTGTTAACTCTGGCTTATGCGAAAACACGTATTGTGTTAATAGCACCCGTATAGTTTGATTGAATTTTTAAATAAAATATATAAAACACAATAATACAATAAATACATTTTAATTTTATTTATGAACTCGCTGAGAATATGTATGTCATTATTCTAAGTATTTTTTTATTGTTTTTGTATAATATACGTTATTTTTAAGGCATGATGACTGATTTTAAAAAACTATTCCAGAATGTTCGTATACATTAACAATCCTTAAAAAGAATTGAATTTTTGAAAAAAAGTAAAGATTTGCGCGAAAAATTACGTTTTCAATTTCACATTTTAACCTTTGCTCAAAAACGCCGTAATAGTAATGGCGTCCGTGTGTGACGTCATGCTTTTGTAAATGCTTGCTCGTGCAATGTTTACGTGTATATTGTGATATAAACATTTTATTATTTTTAATAGTAATGCCGTGTTTGGATGTGGATCGATGATGTGTAGTTCCGCAATGTAATAATACATCTCCGAGAAATTTGTTTATTAATGTTTCAAAATCAATCAACAAAAAAAATGTGTTAAAAAAGTTAGAAATATATGGCTAAAAATGATCTGTATCTTTATCTTTAAATTCGATGATTAATTTCCGTGAACACTATTTTGACAGAAATAATAACTTTATTTACAATGTTCATAATGTTTGACGTGTCTAGAAAACAACATATCAAAATTTAAAATTAATATAAATAACAATAGCGATAAATATCGGAGGTACGATTCATTTATTTTCTTTCGATATTATTATCATGCCAATCGCTGTGTATACTGAAAAACGTTATTAATGTTCCAATTAAACAGTGATATGGAATATCGCATAGTTCTAAATTTTGAGCTATTTGCGATGAATCCTTATTCCATGAGTAATGTTCCTTTTTCGTAGGTAGCCCGAAACTGATTGAATTACTACAAAAAATATTAGATCAATATGAATAACATAGAAATGACCAAAACTAGCCAACAAGTTCGCGTTATGACTATATAAGTAATATTTACTAAAGTGACACGTCACTCGCTTCTGATTGGCGTTTCATCTAATATGGCGGATCCTTAGGTTTTGTGCTTTTATTTTTGCAAAAATAATATTTAATCTTAATTACAAAAATAAAGCAAATGTTAATTTTGAGAATCCTTCTATTATACATTATTATATTAAACAATAATTTCATTAATTCGTTGTTACTGTCATCATCCCCAATAGTGTTTTATATACAAGTGTAATAACTTTTATTCATTTGCTCCATCTTTGCACAAAACATCTCACTATTTGCGTGCCCGAAGCGGGTGACACTCGCGCTCGCACTGGTCTCAACTGGTTTGAAATATCGTGTCGGTGAACACTGTCTATGTGTGCGTTGGTTTAGCGCGCTTTGTATGGAGCTTGACTTCTGTTAGTTTAGTATTGTGCCTATACTTTCTACGGCGCATCAGGGCGTCCAGGGTCAGCCCTGAGATAGATGTGTAACATCCAATAAGAATATGTGTACCTAGTTGACTTAACAAAAAACATGGTATTAGGTAATTAGTTTTAATTCCTACAACAGATATTTTAAAATGAAAAATTTAACTTATTTAAAAATATAATAAAAACGCCAGTTGGAGTTTTGTAAAAATATTTATTTATTATATACAATTTAGGTACCGGCGCGCGGGACGCGTGACGAGACGCACATTTAATGCACATTACGTGCTTTACATTATACACACAAATTCGTATAATTTCTTTTGGTGTTTGTAGTAAAAAGTTAGAATATAAAAATAAATTGCAATATTAATATTTCATCACAATAATAAGATGCATGATATAATATGAAGATGATATTGTAAAACAAATGATAGGTATGCGTGGGGGCATACAATGTAAGCAGTAGGATAACTGGAAGTCGTTGTTCAGTGTGCAGGATCATGTAACGAGTCCCGCGCGCACCGCACGTCAGCTCACACGAATATTTAAAACTGTTTTTACACTATACTTGATAGTGGGCTGTCGCCTCTGTATACATTATAATATAATACTTGCACATTGTCGATATGTTCTCTTTATCGTGAGCCGACGCTTATCACAAAGTATGGATTAATGTATAAATGCGGGCGATTCTGAAGGCACACTGGCGAGTTGGTCTTGAAAGCCAAAGCTGCTGGGTGTGGAGGGTGGTGGGCGCCGGTGCCGTCAGAATGGGCCCGCGTTCGCTGCGTCTTTATATTTGGTAGGTAGATACTTATAAACATAAGTGTAACGTCGACGGTGAAGCGAGCGAGCGCGGCGGCTCCCGTGCCCCGCCCTTCCGTTTAATTTTCAATGCCTTAGTTAAAGTTGTAGTACCGGCCATGGTTTTAACTCTGAATAGTTGTGATTCGAGAAGGGACGACGATGCTCGGGGCGGCCCGCCTCACACGCTCCACTTCACTCTATTAAATTACCCTACATTGAGCGTTCCCACTGCACCGCCTTATTATTTACAGTTTTATCATAACATTTTTGGAATACATATACATTTTTTTGTTTGTTTTCGCGGCAGTGGTGGGCGCGTTATTTAAAACTAATTCATCGATGTCATTCCACTACGCTCACTCGCACGCACGATAGCCAAGCTGTCGGTGCATCCGTCAGCCGCCACCCGTCGTCGTGTATCACAAACGAAGGGCCCTACTATATTCATCGAACGAACGAACGAACGAACGAAGGACCCTACTATATTCAACGAAACGAAGTTCGAAACTTCGGACAAACGAAGTTTTTTATACGATACGAATGTATATATATAACGTACACCGTAACTATAAGTCTATGGTTACGACCATAAATCAATAACGACCATAAGTTTTATGTAGGTACATTCGTATCGTATATAAACTTTGATCATCCGAAGTTTCGAACTTCGTTTCGTTGAATATAGTAGGGTCCTTCGTTCGTTCGTTCGTTCGTTCGATGAATATAGTAGGGCCCGAAGTACGCTAAACGTAACTCTAGCTACGCACTACTGCTTCGTTCGGTCAGGTGTCAATATTATAATGTACAATGTTGCATATGCCGAGTACCGAGCGCGGCAACGCTCAACAACACTTCTTTCATGCTCACACTCACATTCTATTCATTTTTATATTATAATATTTTTATATTACAAAAGAACATCGTTCAAAAAGTCAAGATTTTATAATTAAGCATTATATAAAACAATCACACAGCTATGTTTTTTTTGTATTTCACGGTATATACACATATTGCTGTAGCAGCACGGACCACGAAAGCCGCGTTCCACTAAACGATCAAAACGGTCAAAATTCTCAATTAGCTGTTGCATTTGGCGCTCGCGATCGTTACGGTCGTGGCGTGACTAATGACGTCATGACATACACTCAGGCCACGCTCACGGCGACCCATGTTAAGAGATGGCTCGTGGTGAGCGTTAAGAATAATTTAATTTTCAAATGTCAAAGCAAGAAACCAAGCTGTAGTCTCCTGTAATTGAAGATGCACGCGAAGGAGATGTAGTTTAATATAAATGTTATGTGTTATTTTAAATGGAGATTCAAATAAAAACAAAAAAGAAATTTTCTAATTCTAATTTCGTAAAGTTAATGTTTCTGCTCAATGAGCTTCATTTTTATGTGAGCTGGATTAATGCCTCATTTCTTGAGCAATATTTTAACGCACCACCAAATTTTGCCTATATTACGCGGCAGATTAAATAATTCACGAAATTAACTCATTGTCTTATAAATTAATTTGAAATATTAACATTTCTTTTACACTTTAATCTTTATCTAATTTATCATGTCTTTAAAGCATTTTTTTATTTCGTCATCGCTTAAAAGGCTCCATAACCCGTTCCACTAGGGTGTACCTTGGATCGTACGCTTCGCTCGTAACCAAGTGGAACAGGATAAACCGCGGTCGCGAGCGTGCTCGTTGCGATCGTTTAGTGGAACGCACGGACTGTCGCTTCGGGTCGGAGCCGCGCTGCGCGTGTGTCGCGATTCGCACCTTCTTACGCTTTTCATTAATCTTTCGATACTGATACCAGATATTGACAGGTATTATTAACAGCAATGTATCATTTAAGACACGAAGCGAAAGATGTCTCATCGGCATCTCAGGTTTAAAGGTTTAAATGACCTCGGATGTCGGTGCGGATCGGAACACACAGCGCGAGTCTCACGCGACACAACAAAGAAGCTCGATTTGAAATAAAACATATACAAATTACAACTAAATGCCGCGACTTGGCGACGAGCCTACAATACACACCAACGAATTCGCTACACGAGAACACGGCGCCGGCGCGGCTACTGCGCGGACTCGGCGTCGGCGGCGGGCGGCGCGGCGCGCATCGGCGGGAAGTGACGCGGGTCGCGCAGGTCGAAGGGCCCGCGCGGCGGCGACGCCTCCATGGCCGCGCCCAGCTCGCACGCGCGCTCCGACTCTGCGCCAACACCCACACCGCTCGCTACCCGCTCCCATGCGCCACGCCGCAACCAACGAGCGACACGCGCCGACCGACGCGCTCTACCGGCTCATCGTACAGCATTTTAAGTGCAATCTTCGAAACCAAAAATCCAAACCCGATCGATTACAGAACGGAAACGCTATTGACTAGTCGGGAAAGCGAGCACGGCAAGCGGACGACGACGGTACCGGGCCGCGTCGGCGCGTGTCGCGGCGGACGTCGGGGCGGAGTGCGCGAGGCGGCGCCGGCCGGGCCGCGGCCGCGGTGCAGCGTGACAAGCGGTGCGGACGAGCCGAGCGGCCGCCGCCCCGCCCGCGCCGCGCGGACCCGCCCCGCGGGACACTGAGCACGCCTCACACATACCAAAACCAAACCACAACGAAATCTTTACAAGTGACTCAACAAGTGACTCTACAAGTGACTCTCTGACGTGGACGCTGTAGCGAGCTAGCCACGCTCACTACTACAGCGACAAAGGCCATAGGACGATAAGCGGACAGAAATCATTCCGGAACGCAATTTGGATGTTATTTTTAGCACTAATAAAACCGATTTTACGAAACTGTTTTGCTTGGTTGTTTAAACGCGCTAATCTCAGCAACTATTGATTCGAATTGAAAAATATTTTATGCACATATTTTAGGACAGCCCACATATCGACGAGGCCTATGAGATACACACTGTACCGGGAACGTATAAAACGGGATATCTTATTTTATCATCCGTCCTGAGATCCTGAGACATAAAATGTTAAGTCTCAATATATCCAGTAGTTACTCTGGCTACAATGTACTTCAATCCGGAACACAACAGTGCATTTACGCAGTGTAGTCTCAGTGGAGAAATAGACATTGCAGTGGTACCTACCCAGATGGCCTCTCACATATGAGAGACCGACCACCAGTATAGTCTTATTTCGGAAAACCTTTTAACGCAACCGAAGTAGTGGTAACAGAATAAATTTCAATGTAAGCTTTACAGTTTCTTTTTTCCATCGTATACCTAAACTCTTATAGGTACCTATACTCGACATAGCTATGCCTACGGTCCCTTTATCTTCCCACCATATCCTTTCTGCTCGATCCCGTCCTGTCCTGTTTGTCCAGTCACTTCCCGCTACGACACATACCGTGCCTTTACATCCCGTCCAATCGATTTCAAGGCTTAACTCTTGAAAAATAGACACATTATCGTCCTGCGGCATTTCGTCGACTTCGTCATCCCTTAAATAAATCGATCCACTCTTGTAAAGATTTCTTAAATGCAATGAATGAATCGTTGAAAAAATTATCATTATCCAAAATTGTATGCACGTTACCGTTTATTGCGCTGAAATAAACAAACCAAATTAGTAAGCACTAAAAGTGTTTTACTGTGGTTCAAAATAGGTTTACAATGATATTTTTTCCATTGTGCGATATGAGTAGTGATGTTGGATACAAGGAGCATCGTGTTTCCTGCGCCGCTTGTGCCTATGCGCTACGAGTGTACTCTACTGGTTCATAGCGGAGTACGTGGGCCCTACTATATAAATCCGAAACGAAGTTCGAAACTTCGGACGATCGAAATTTATATACAATATGAATTTATCTACTCTGTAAAAGTTCGTATTTGTGTAACGTACATCCTAACTATAAGTCTATGGTTACGACTATAAGTCAATAACGACCATAAGTATACGTAGGTACATTCGTATCGTATATGAACTTCGATCATCCGAAGTTTCGAACTTCGTTTCGTTGAATATAGTAGGGCCCCGTGTTCCATGTCACGAGTTCACGACTCACTACGCTCACACTCACACTCACATGGATCTGTACTCTGCTGTGTAGTGTGTCATTTGCATGTTCATCTTTTTCAAGCAATGCACTTATAGATTCAGAGATATATTTCATCGTAAGGTCTTTATTAAGAATTTACTAATAACTATTATAAATAGGTATTTATAATTATTGCAGCTGCATAGTGCTTTTATGTTTTATTAAAAAAGATTTTCCTTAAAGATTTGCCCAACGAACCGTTGTGACTGGTCCGTTGTGAATGGTCTTATGCAATGCTATTGTCGAAGCTATGAGTATTTCTTTGACTTACCTGTAGCTGTCGGAACAATATTCAAATCGAGAACGAATTGTCATTTATTTCAGAAATCGTAATTTTATAGTATAAATATGTAATATAAAAGTTCATCCAACTCAATGCAGGATAATTTATGTTAAATTTAATCGTATTAACTATAACCTTTATTCATGACATGGAACACCTACAAATGAACCCATTTTCAGCTGCCAATATTTTAACATAAAGAAGTATAAGATCATTATGATGCGTTTTCACTTCAAGAAACGTGCCATTTAAATCCAAAAGCATTACATAGATCGTTGTTTTACGGTTGAGCGTATCCGTTGGTCGCACTGGACTATGTCGCCGAGGACTGTAGGTACACTACGCCGGTCACTCATCAAGCCGAACATGTCGAGGAAGCGGGACAGTGGACACTTCAACACGGATACACGAAGAAAAAACATAACCAAAGCGCACCACACTGTATTTGGTAAAAAAATAATAATATGCAGGCGACATATTGTGGTGCGTGCGCGGCGCCCGGCGAGGCGCTCGCGCGGCCGCTGCGGCGGAATGATACTCTGGCGCCACGCGCCTTCAGAAACTATCGCGCTCTACCGACGCAGGATGCCGATCTGTTCCAGGCGAGAACAATTATGTGTAACTGTGATCGATTCTACGCATTATTTATACAAACATGAACATGAGAGCCGGTCGCCGGCGCGACGCCATAGTGTCAGTAAACAAAGCGATGTGAAGCGAGGGCGCGCCAGCCCGCCGGCCGGCCATGGGACCGGCGCCGGGCCGCGCGCCCGGGGCGGCGGGGACGGCGGGGAGGGACGCTCCGCGACGTGGGCACCGTCACGACGGGTAATGTGCCAAGCGGCCACGTTGTCGGGAGGGATAGGGAACCTCGGATATTACCTTTCTTCAAGAATTCGGGCACTGAAACGGACACGTGGTGAGCGGGAGGGAACGGGAGCGGGAAGAATGAGTCCGTGCGCGCCTCCGCGCGGCCGCAGGCATGCGGGCTGCGGGTGTGTCGGGGGCGGCGGGGGTGGCTGCGGGGGTGGCGGCGGGGGTGGCGGGGCGCAGTACCTGACATCCGGGCGGGGTCCCGTCCGCGCAGCGCGCCCGCGTAACTGTTGTTGGCGGCGCCCGCTACACAGTACACGCGACTAAGCTAGCGGCCGAACGCGGACTGCAACCGCGCTCATCCACTAGCTTTTGTTTTAGCCATGTTTATCTTTAATTTCAACCTGATTATTTGCCATTTGTATAATATATAAGTGATAAATACCAAATACACAATAATACATAAATGTCGTGTGGGTAACAATAAATATAGCCACGTAGGTGTGGTGACGACTACTGGTTCATTTATAGCTACATTTGTGGCCACGATGAATAGAAGGGCTATCTATTAAATATTGTAGACACAACAGCGATGCTAGGTCGTTAAAGTGAATTGAATTTTAAAATCATCTTATTTTCTCATTATACCAGTCGCGAAAAATAAAGGCCATACGATGATACATTTAGGTACATGTATTTACATGTTACATTTATTTTGCCTCTCTTGTGCTTCGATCCGCTATATGTGCGAATAGTTGTATACTATTTATATACAGGGTGATATTGACAAATTGTACTTATTTTAACCCTGTGTTTCTCATCACCCCAGGTGAAATTTTTCATAATTTGAAAAAAATATGAGAAGACTTTTGTCAAAAATTGTGATTTTAGTTCTTACTATTTTTGGGCACCCCATATACATACGAGTTTTTTTTACCGCTTAACTTAACTTCAGTTCAGTTCGGAAACTTATCTGAGCTGTAAGAGACTCGGTACCTATAGGGGTTGATCAATAGCCTTGAAACCTAAAATCGCGATTTTTGACAAAACTATCAGGCCGTTTTTGTTCAAATTTGGTAAAGTGTTACCTGGGATGGTTAGGAACATGTGGTTTAAATTAAATACCAGATGTCAATATCAGGCTGTATATAAGTACATGTATATATGCACTAAAACAGGTATGTAATTGTTATAACAATTTATTTAAAAATAAGCAGGTAATTGAAATAAAACTATTTTTTACCACTTATTTTTTCATTAAATCTTATTTTCGGCAAGCTTTCTTCCCCTCTTGACAGGCATAAAAATGGTTTTTACAAACATCTGTAGGTGAAACGGACACGCGTGAAAGTCTAATTATTATTCACATCTTAATCGCATTTCACATGTTTTTGACATTATTCGTTTTTTCAGATTATGCTCCAAGCAAACTAACGTTAAATTGAATATATAAAAATACAACCAACAATAATCTAATAATATAGAAAAAAAAATGTAGGCTATTGTTAGTCAACACATTTCACATTTGTCAGTTGAAACGCGCTTGTTGTGTCTACAACCTGCGTCCTACATAATAGTGTATGGACTGCATGGTTGCTGTGTGTACAGATAGCGCGCGAGTTGAATGCAGAGCTTAGGAATGCGGTAGTGCTGTGACCTAATTATTTATGACCACAATAAGTATGTCGATAAATTTTAACATTGTTTTAACTTTAATTTCACACTAGGTTAACATAATTTAAAAAAAACTAGGTAATAATTATCATACATTTTTAATAAGTGATAATTTTATACAGCAAAATAAAATAGAACATATTATAAAAAAAAAAAATTATTGTCAGATTCATAAATTGCATAAAAGCATTGCTTAAAGAAAATACCAATTTGTTGTTTTGCCTTTCTTCAACATATCTAGGATCTTTTTCGTCATTTCTCGTGCTTGGCGATGAACGAAAACTCGGTTTTTTTTTGTTACAGAACTTGATGGAATCGGGTCAGTCATTATGAATGATTAAAAACAATAAAACTAATAACACGGATTGCAAATTGATTATTAACGCGATAACAGGGTAACCGTACAAATAGCTAGGACAGCACATCACTAAATTGCAGGCGTGCGAGGTGAGGCGTGCGGCCGGCGGGGGGAAACGCTCCCGCTCCGCACCTCAGGCCCCGACTGCATTCAACTCGCGCGCTATCTATAGGTACACTTGCGCGTAAATAAAATTATTTGATGGATGAGCCTATAGGCTGAATGTTACGCAACATAATCGTGTAGAGTAGTAGCATACATGTTACCTACCGATACCACCAACAAATCGACTGGTGTAAGTCAGCGTGATAATGAACCAGTGTGGACTTGACGAGTACAATAAGTAAATAATGTAGTTAATAAATTTTAATGAATAAATATTAAAATGGCGAACGGAAAATAATTTTCGATTTAGTTCAAATTAATCATGGATGAGTCGAAAAGAAAACATCGATTCTGTCGTGATAAAGGATGATGCGGCTCGGAGGGATCGAGTGATTCGCGGCGGGAGGTGCAAGGTTATGCGCAATACATTTCAAAAGGGCTCATTCGTATCGCACAATCTCTTTTGACTCGGTACTGAATAGAAACCACGAGCTTCGTCACTGTTCTGCACAGTAAACGTGGGCGCGTCGTAATCTACTATTGAGTCACATTTTAGACTCCGTCCGCGGAGCCGAGTCGCACGCTCAGCGGCGGCAGGAGCGGAGGAGGGACAGGACGCGGGGTTGGAGGGTCGCACATCAACAGTGAGCGTCGACGGGATTAAATAAATCCATTTGAAACAATGACCAAACTGAACAGAAGGGAAAACAAAACGAAAGAGAGACAGAAAAAGTGAGAGCGAATGTGCGGCGAGTGGCTCGCCCGCGTCGGACGAGTGCGTCCGCGCGGGCCGCCGCGCCGAGTCAGTGTGGGCGTCAGGCGAGCGCGGCGCGGTGTGTGTGTGCAGGGGGGGTGTGTGTGTGTGTACTCACCGTCCGGCGCGAGCGGCGGCAGCGGGGCGCGCGGCGGCGGCGCGGCGTCGAGCAGGCGGTGCGTGCGCAGCAGCGTGCACTCGCCGCCCTCGCCCGCGTCCAGCGCGTACACGTACAGCACGCCCTGCGCCGTCGCCACCAGCAGCCGCGGCGCGCGCGCCACGCTGCAACACACACCTTCATTACACTCGATCGCCTCGACTGACGGGAGTTACGCATTAACGTGCGTGAATTTGTGGGATCGTGTCGTGGAAATGTGCAAAATACTTTTCGTCTATAGCGGAGTGATCGATAGATTACAGTTTCGGTATGGTATTTTATGATATTCTCATATCACATAGGGCCTCATGAATGAATTCCGATGGGCGAGTTGTCTCCGACTTTATAAATAAACGCGGATATGCGTCGGTCTAACGTGACAAATGATTCGGAAACTATGAATAAACTAGTAATTATTGATTATTTCTAATGAATATGTTTAGTTTCATGGGTGATTTGAACGATGTCTTGTTTTTTTTTATTGCAACGAATAAGAGGTGAGACGATCGTGCCGTTCGCCTGATGGTGAACGATACGACCCGCTCATTAACAATAGCAAAATTAAACAACGCCTTAAATTACAAAGCAATACTTGGCATTCCATTATGTTTGCCATCCTGAGACATAAGATGACAAGTCTCTATATGTCCAGCAATAACTCCGGCTACAATATTCTCCAGAACGAAACATGACACAACAGTGCATTTACATTACTGGCGGTAAAAAAAGTCAATGCTGTGGTACTCGACCAGACAGCCTTTCACATATTATGAGACCTCTCACATATACATCATAAGCGGACGTATCGCTTACCATGCGGCGAAAGGAATGCTAGACTCTCTCTTCATTGCAATAAAAAAAGGTATCAAACGAGAATGACAAAAGTAAATATATAAATGTGATCTGACTTGGTGACGGCGGCGACTGCGCGGTATCCGGTGCGCGGCAGACGCGCGGCTGCGAAGGCGCGGCCCTGCGCCAGCACGTCGGCCACGTGCGCCGGCAGGTACCCCGCGCCCGCAGACACCGCCGCCGACAGCCAGCCCATCCAGCCGCCCGCCTCCCCCTCCGCGCCGCCCGCCTCCGCGCCCGCGCTCGCCGCGCCGCCCGCGCCCGCCTCCGCGCCCTCCTGCGACACGCACGCGCTCACTCGCATCACCACCACCACTCCACCTCGACACACCCACGCGCCCGACGCGCTCACCTGCAGCTTGAACACGTGCACGGTCTCCGTGTTGGAGGTGGCGGCCAGGTAGGTGCCGCACGCGCTGAACGAGAGGCACGCGATGGACACGCAGCGCTTGACGCCGCGCCGCAGCTCGTACAGCTTCACACGCTCCGGCACCGAGAACACGCGGATGACGGTGCCGCGCTCGGACGCCGTGGCCAGCCGCCGCCCGCACATGGACCACGCCAGCGCCGCCACCGGGCTCTCGTGCGCGCTGATGGCGCACTTGGCGTTCTGTCGACAAGCTAGCGGTCAGCGCGCTAGTCGCGAAACGCCGCGGAGTCGCGAGGGACTGCACGTACCAGGTGCACGGCGTCGAAGATCTGCACCTCGCCGACGGCGCTGGAGCCGGGGTAGGCCACGTAGCAGTGGTCGACGCAGGGCGAGAGCGCGCACAGGCCGCGCGGGTTGGGCGGCGTGTCGCGGATCGTGTGCAGCACCTTCATGTCGCGGATGTTGTGGATGTGCAGCGACTCCTCCAGGCACACGATGAGTCTCTGCAACACGCGCAACGTTATCGCACCGCGCCGCCGACACCGACACCGTCCCACTCGCGCCTCGTGTAGTCACTGCGCAGTGTACTTACGGAGCGGTTGAGCTTCACCGCGAGGATGGTGTTACTGTAGCTGTAGTTGCATATTTCAGTGCCCTTCTTGTAATGGCACACTATCAGCTTCCTGCAACCGCATAAATTACATTTGTTATTCATTTGATACGAGTAGATCTGTACATTAATTGTCACGGGTCAGCTCAAAAAAATTTCAACATCTTGCAAGCTTATGTTTTGTAAAGCCGCTATCCCACTGACGTTTTACAAGCGTCAGCGTTTCCTCAACGTCTGGGCATACGCGGTGTTTCCGTAGCGTAACTGCAACGCGTTGAACGCAACGTTAAAGTCGTGTACATGCTGCGATTTTAGCCGTTCTCTCAGAAACAAAATGCTATCATACCGGGTATATCAAGAGTGCTACTGAAAACGAAGCCGGGTGGTAGTTTTAGTGATTACAAATACAATGTGACTAAAAATTTCGCAAAGAAACGCGACAATATTTTTTTATAAATTTTGTCATCATTTTTAGGTGGTAAATCCATAGTTATCGCTAAAATAATAATTTTAAGCCTCGTGTATCATAGCGTCTTTAAAAATAAAAGGGTGTCCACTATTATTCATACGAAAACTATGTTTTTACCACCCTAATTAGACGAAAGAAAAAAATACAAAAAAAAATAGTCACCATTTTTTGCGCAATATTTAGTTGGATTGTATCTGAAATCAACCACCTGAAATCAAACTACCACCCGGCTTCGTTTTCGGTAGCAGTCTTGATATACCCTGTATATCACATCATGCTATTGATTATGCGGGAAACATCGCAGGGGATAGCTAGTCCCAAACGTAAAGGTTTCAAGACGCTGTGAATATAAGTTGTTGTGTCCTAGCTACACATCCCTGTTTAAGGTGTTGTGTACTAGCATCGTTGACCTCCGTTTTGTTGTAATAGGCAACACGCAACTAACTTTTAACACAAAGGTACTTTACATAAAGAAACTAAGCAGACATAGAAACTCCAGTTATGATTCATTGACTTGCTACAGGTCAGGCCGTGTGAAATAAGTATCAATAGGTAGTCGGTGTGGATGATAATCGTATGGTAGAGTCGCAGAAGGCAGATAGTAAACGATTAAAAGTGTATTGTTGTGATTAATAAATCCGTTCTCTTTCTTCCTAAGGAAGAATCCTTTCTTCTTGTTTCTAATTAATTTGTCCGAACTTGTACGAGCGGTCACAATACAGAAGTGACGTTGGTCTGTAGTCTCACAATACGATCTTCAAATGTTCGGAAACTTCACAAATGTTGGATTCCTCTGTCATAAATTGCAACAATAGACTAAGGAGAAAATGACAAGTATAATAGAGAATAGTTTTAATTTTAGGAATCTTATATCTTACTCCGGACCCCGATCATCGAACATTCAAAGTTCGAATAGTTTTATAGCGTAACCCTTCTGTAGCGGCCGGCTTGGCGCGGCGTCACGCCGTGCAGCAGAGATTCGCTCGCTCCCGACCGCGCCGGCCGCCGCAAGTTCACGTGCACGGCCACGGCGCGTGCCCGCGCGCGCTAATATAAACACCGGCACCTATATCTACACTAATTAGCCGTTGGAACACGCCGCACGCGCCTCTCTCTTGTGCCACTATCACATCAACGCACGTTAATAAATAAACAAATTGCGCTACTAATACATCAGGAAACCGTAGCAAACGGTTCGTTGGTATAACTACGCAACATAGAGAAAGGCAAGCCTTAAATGCGAGATGCATTTGATATTGCCTACTGTAAGGCATTATAACTGGAGTACAGACGGCACGCCGCGCCCGCCATCCACTTGCGCGCGGTGCATGCCGGCGCTCGTGCATCTATCACAATGCTGGAAGTGATCGACGTGTTCTTGCGCAACGCAGTGCTCGAGTGCTCGCTGCTACCGAGTGGTCACTGCTGATAGTCGGGAGGACGGGCGGACCAGGGCTCACCATATTTCCTCTACACAGCAGCTCGTAACTTTCTCACACTTTACCTGTGTACACCTCTTTAAAATAAAGTGCCTCTAGTCCCCAATAGATAGAGAATTACATAATCATATAATTATTAATTTCTTACACGTATAAACATGATTTGTTTATATTTTTTTATAATATGATTGTTATTCGTAACTGTTACATCACAAGAAACATTTGATGTTGTAAATCGAAAATCTCGCGCTTTTTTTAACGTCGTGTTGATAACCGCGCCTCGACATTCTTATATTGCTGAGTGCGGGCTGCGCTGTTTCGGCTCTTAGTGGCGCTCTTTGTGTAATTATCACTACTCAGTACTCCAGTCAGTTGTAGTGTAGCACACGCCTAGTATTAAGAACATATATTACTTTGGTTATTCTTATATGTAATAGAATGTGTATGCTGCTATTTTAATAATAAATTAGTCTTGTAACCGCATCCGAGTGTTTCACTTGTCTCCACATGGCGACCGTGACATAGGAGCTTACGCATTCCGATTACCTTTTACGGGAAGCGGCCAGTTCTGCTATTCAATCTAAACAATTTTTGCAAGATGATTGACTTTAATTATATACATCGGGCGCGACTAACCTGTACTTGTGAGCGAATAACTTCAAGTTCCAAGTAACAATGGGCGGATCACAGACAAAGTCAAAGGAGGAGATCATCATAGCACAGAATGCTGCAGGGGGTGCTAATTCGGCGCAAATAGAGGAGTTAAAATTTCACTTTGGCACCACTAATTGCCTATTAATTGGCATTTGTATGCTGTTGCTGATTGGAGCCTTCGTGATTGTGTATAAGAACTACAGGAAATGTCAAGAAAAGCTAATACAACGCCAGCTTAATGAGATGACCTTACGAAGATATGCGAGTATTCTACGCCGCAGGCAGGAGGATCGATCAGTCATCAATGAAAATACAGTGTAACAATTAGCAGTATGAAGAAAAATGACTTATGTACGTGCAGTTAAGTGATCGTCGAGTGCAGGGTGTTCCAGTGTGTGTAAGTGGAGTGCGTTTTAGATATCACGTGTGCGTAGTCCTTGTGATAAGGTAGAGAAGGTGAATAAAAGGTGAAATGTAAGGACTCTAAATTAAACACATAGCTTATTAATGTATCTAACTATCAAAATATCCTAAATCATGTAAATTTTTAATATATTACAATGTTATGGCTGAAGATGTATCCCTAATTCTAAATGAGTTGCAATCAATCAAAACTTATTTAATTAAAATTGGCCCAAAACGTAGAACTGACAAAATAATAGAAATAAAGAAAACGGAAACCAAAAGATTCTAGCAAAGTATAATAGCTATTTAGAAATTTATAAGGAATCTGTAAGTAAATATTCAAAATCTGAAATTAGTATTATAAATAATATTTGTGACGAATTTAATAAGGTTTTTTCAAGTATTTTACGTTTGTGTAGTACGCAGACGACAGCGGAATCATCTTGTATTGAGACTAAAAATATAACCATGGATTCTTTTGATATAAAGGTGGCAATGAATATTTTACCTGTTATGACAGATGAGCACAGCAATACTAAACAGCTTATAGAAAGTATTGAGTATTACGATTCTACTATAGACAAACCAGAATGCAAAAATAAATTAATTCAATTCGTATTAAAAAACCGTCTGTCACAACAGGCTAAGCTTAGGCTTTTACGTGATTACCAGACAGTTGATGAGTTAGTAAAGGATATGCGACGACTACTTTTACCGCAGAAGAGTTACACTGCCTTACATACAAAGTTACAGCGTTGTCGACAAAATAATAGATCAGTTTCTGAATTTGGTAAAGATATTTCAGAGTTATTTGTAGAGTTGACAATAGCCCAAGCTGATGGAGATAGTAACAATTACAATATATTACGACCTCTGAACGAGAAACTAGCTATTAAACGATTCTCTGAGGGTTTAGTTAATAGCCGTTTGAGTACCATAATTGCCGCGCGTAATTTTTCTTCCTTGCCAGATGCTATTCAAGCAGCGCTTGACGAAGAAATATCTTCGCAATCTACGTCGGCAGATAACATCATGAGTATGTATAAACATTTTTTTGCTAACAATACATACAGGACTCAACGGGGCAATCGCAGAAGCCAACGGGGTCCCCGAGGGTTTTCCAACTATTATTCAAGGGGACAATACGTGCAAGGTGTGTCTATGCCGCATCAAACTGCCCAGGTAAGCAATTTTAGAAATTATTATCGAGGTAATAATACAAAATACCGGGGTAGGTCATTTTTTGGGAATAAACAAGGCCGGGGCAATAAGCCGCTTGGCAAAATAAATCTCATAACAACTGAGCATAATGAGACATCGGGCGAACCAAATACGGAATCGCTTAGTCATTTTTTTCGAGCATAACGCAGTTTACACTTGCAATAGTTTAAACAAAGTATCATTCCATATTCATAACCGTAAACATGATTGGCTCCTTGACACCGGGGCATCAATTTCAGTAATAAAATATGAATGTGTTAGATGTTTACAAATTCCATTCCATATTGAGAAGACGCGTGTAATAGGTATAGGTGGTGATGTTTACTCCGAAGGCCAAGTGACTTTAACATTGCAATATGATGAAATAAAATTTGAACACAGTTTTCATGTTTTTAAAAATGTTCCTTGTAACACTAACGGGATTATAGGACAGGATTTTCTAAAAAAATATAGAGCTATTTTAAATTTTGAATTAAATACTTTGCAACTAGTTACAGCTGATGACATGCGTGTTACATTAAATTTTATCAGTAACGAGACGGAAACTACGACTTTACCGTCCATTAAGGTACCGGCGCGGTGTGAGTCAATTCATTATTTAAGTACGAAAGCTACATTTGATTTTATTATCAACTCAGAGGAACTTTGTGAAGGAGTTTTTGTAGCTAACATGATAACACGACCGAAAAATGGGAAATTTCCAGTACGTATCTTAAATACTTATTAATTACTTTCTCCATTATGTTATATTCTTTCTCCATTATGTTATATTCTTTATCAATTATGTTATATTCTTTCTCCATTATGTTATATTCTTTATCAATTATGTTATATTCTTTCTCCATTATGTTATATTCAATTTGATCACTTTTAAAATTACTTTATTATTTATTACTTAATTTAAATTTAAATTCATCACTTAATTTCAAATTCAGTCTTAATTATTTTTAATATATTTTGTCATTGTATAATTATTTAAATTTGCATGCTGTGGTCTCCTATAATTGAAGATCACGTCGAAATGTAAACCACAACAATGCTATACCATTGTCTTCATTATATGTCGTGTATCCTTCGTTGGAGGTCCTCAATTTAAAAAATAAAAATAAAATAAAATACTCGGGACGTGGATGTTACATTAAACCATCTTTGCTTAAGCACTAGTACTTTGGGGAACTACACAATTTGCGAATTTGATAAGCCCACAATTAACGCGGAAAGAGTAAAGAAGTTGTTTTCATCCTTAAATCTAAAAGACTTAAATGAAGAGGAACAAAAGTCAATTGAGAATATTTGCGCAAAATTTCCAGACATTTTCCACTTACCAGGCGATAAGTTATCCGTTACTTCTGTTTATGAGCAGTCAATTGATTTAAAACCTTATACCAAACCTATCTATACCAAACCTTATAGGTTGCCTCATGCTCACAAAGATGAAATTGATAATCAGATAAAAAATATGTTAGAGGACGATATTATAGAGGAGGCTAGGAGTCCGTGGTCAAGTCCACTATTATTAGTTCCAAAGAAAAATGGTTTGGCAGGCACAAAAAAGTGGCGAGTAGTAATAGATTACAGAAAATTAAATAACCAGATACAGGACGATAAATTTCCTCTGCCGAATATTGCTGACATTTTGGATTCTTTATCAGGTTCTATATATTTTTCACACCTAGATTTATACCAGGGATTTTTCCAAATTAATTTACATAAAGACAGTAGGCCGTGCACAGCATTCACTACGGGGAGAAATCAGTTTCAAATGAAAAGAATGCCAATGGGTTTAAAGTCTAGTCCTAACAGTTTTAGCAGAATGATGACAATAGCCATGTCGGGTTTAAATTTTGATAAATGTTTAGTGTATCAGGATGATTTAGCAGTTTTTGGTCGAAATTTGACGCACCATAACAAAAATTTAATGGATGTGTTTATGAGGTTACGGAAAGTTAATCTAAAATTAAATCCAGAGAAATGCATTTTTTTGCGAAAAGAAATTTTGTTCCTAGGACACATCATATCTGAAAAAGGTATATTACCCGACACTGAAAAAATTAAAGTTCTACAAAATTACCCAAAGCCTCAGAATACTGATGAAGTTAGACGTTTTGTTGCCTTTGCTAATTGCTATCGGAAATTTATACCTAATTTTGCATGTATAGCTCTGCCATTAAATAAAATGAGCCGTAAAAATGCAAAATTTTCTTGGACAATAGAATGCGAAAATTCATTTCAATATCTCAAATCAGCTTTGATGAACCCTCCCGTATTACAGTATCCGGACTTTTCAGACAAAAACGAATTCTTATTACAAACTGATGCATCGGGAATTGCTATAGGTTCAATACTATGTAACCAGGACGGCAGACCGATAGCGTATGCCAGTAGAAGTCTAAATAAGGCCGAAATAAATTATCCGACTATAGAAAAAGAATTATTGGCTATAGTTTGGAGTATAAAATATTTTCGACCTTATTTATACGGTAGGCGGTTTAAAATACAAACAGATCATAGACCACTCGTTTATTTATTTAGTATGCGAGACCCTTCTAGCAGACTTCTTAAGTTCAGATTGCAATTAGAGGAATATAATTTTGTAATCGAATATATAAAAGGACAAGCAAATTCGGCAGCGGACGCTTTATCGCGTATTAGAATATCATCAGAGGATTTAAAATGCATGAATGAACAAATCGTCAACGTTATGACTAGGGCTCAATATAAGAAAATGAATGATGACTCTCAGATTAATGAAAAATCCTGTAATAGTACTTCGGATATTAATATTGACACCAACTCGAGGCCTGATCAACCGAGGGTTGTGGAAATACTTAAAAAACCGAAAAATATTACAGAGATAGCATTGATAGCCGAGAAAAAATTAAATAAAATAGTGCTAAACGAAAAGAAAGATATACAAAAATATAAATGTTTAGTATATATTCCCGCCAAGTCAGTCATTTATATAAATACCTCGTCTCGATCATCAATTACTCAAGACGTATTGGTGAGAGACCTGATATTTTTGTGTAATAAATGCAACATAAAAGAAGTATGCATACTTAAAAATGATAACAATAAAGATTTCATGACTGGACTCTTAAAAATAATTAATAAATATGAAAAATGGACTGGTCCACGAGTATGTGTAGTTAGTAATGCAAAAAGAATATATGATCCAGATAATAAACGTGTCATCCTTAATGACTTTCACCTTTTGCCCACTAGTGGCCACGCGGGCATTAGGCGAATGACGAATAATATTAAAAGATATTATTTTTGGCCTGGCATAGAAAAGGATGTTACTGAATACGTTGCTAAATGTGATAAGTGTAAAAAGCAAAAGTATTCGAAAGGCACTAGACAACCTATGGTAATAACATCAACGGCGGAATCTGCGTTTAGTAAAATATACTTAGATATTGTAGGACCACTATCAAAGGATTGCAATGACTATAGTTATATTCTAACCCTGCAATGTGAGCTTACAAAATTCACCGAAGCTTATCCACTACGTTCGAAAGATGCAGTAAGTGTTGCTCGTGCTTTTGTAGACAATTTTATCTTAAGGTATGGTGTGCCGCGTGAAATTGCCACAGATAGAGGAACAGAGTTTTTGTCGAGTACAATAAAAGGTATATGTGAACTATTAAACATAAAGCAATTAACCTCAACTGCTTATCATCACGAGAGCATCGGGGCACTGGAGAATTGTCACAAAACTATGGGTACGTATTTAAGAATTTACTGTGAGAATCAAACATCATCCTGGAGTAGCTGGTTGCCTTACTGGTGTTTCGCGTACAACAATACGGTACACACAGAAACGCAGTACACACCATATGAGTTGGTATTCGGTAAGCAATGTGTAATACCAAGTAATTTTGATAATGGTGTAGTAAATCCCTTGTACACTCACGATAATTATCCATTGGAGTTCAAATATAGACTTCAAGTAGCTCAAAAAGATGCTCGTAATAATTTAATTCAATCTAAAGTTCGTAGAAAAATCACGTTTGATAACAGATTAAAACCTGTTTCTTATAAAAAAGGAGACTATGTGTTAGTTAAAAATCCTTCAAATAATAAAATGGATCCAATTTATTTAGGACCATACGTGGTTTTAGAAGATTTAGATTGTAACGTAAAAATTTTTAAAAATAATAAAGAAGACATAGTGCATAAGAATAGAACTAAGAGTTTTAAGTAATTGAATAGCATTGTAAAATTTATACAAAAAAAAACATAAACAATATTTTTATATTTTTTTTTATTTTATTAAAGGGGACGTGTAGTGTAGCACACGCCTAGTATTAAGAACATATATTACTTTGGTTATTCTTATATGTAATAGAATGTGTATGCTGCTATTTTAATAATAAATTAGTCTTGTAACCGCATCCGAGTGTTTCACTTGTCTCCACACAGTGTTGAACACTGAATGACGTCGCGTGCGCAGATAACGGCGTACTTAACACCCTTGACAAAGCGACGTGCCAAACTAGTAACCTTGATGTTTTCGTACGTTTGCTAAAGAGAACGAGCGGCGCCTTGCTGGGTTGGACCACGGCCGTGCAAGCGCGTGCGCACTAACGGCTGACCTTCGCGTGCGTCACACGCGCCACACGACCTTCCCGGGGTCAACACGAGCCGCTGCCGTTGGATTACCACAATTTGTGTAGATAATGCCTTGCCGTTGCAACAAAACAGTATTTTAGTTTCCAATTTTATAGGCTGCGTAACTTCCAGAACACAAAGTACGTGCTTGTCAGCGAAGTTGCCACATCTTGCTAAAGTGTTGCGTCATATGTACGTCTGTGGCTTACAACTAGCGAGCGTATTATATCGAATGACAAATTATTATCTACGTGCGCTGCTCAGGATCGTGATCTAAAATAGGGTAAAAGTAGAGATAATATTTTCTTCCGATGAATTCATAAGACACGAATCGTATATCCACTAATCAGCTTGTCCAAGTAAACAGTGAACCCGTGCTCGATAATTATTCTACGTTCTCAATCGTTGTTACACGTGCATATTCATCATAAAGGTCATCAAATGCTTACTTGTCGCCTATTAACAAAACATAATGGATCTAAGTTAAGGAAAATAAAGGCACATAAACACTTCTGACCTAGTAAGATCATTGCGTTGTGTGTGCGCGAGAAGATGCGAGAGATTATCGGTTTCACAAACACCCAATTCCTAAACAGATGCTTGCGGGTCCAGTGTCAGTAGATAGGTATAACACAAACATTGACTGGTGTAGCGGTCGCACTCGCGGCACTTCCACAGCTGTCGTGTCGGCTAACCCACTCGCCATGTTATTAAGTAGGTTATCAGCAGTCATTCAAGGAGTCTACGGATATTATTAGATACATGAAGGTATATGTTATATGCCTCGCCGCAAAAAATAGACAATAAATACGCCATCAAACTATATTTTTTTCTTATTGATATTTATTTGATGTTGTTGCTGATTAGCGATAGCCATTAAGCCGGCGCGGTCCCAACCAAAGAGACCCACCGAGTTCCGGTGTATTGATTGCGTCCCACTGTTAACTGTGAATGTCGGGAGTCGCGGTGGTGGTCGGTAGATGGATGCCCTGTGGGTGTGGCGAGAGGGCGTCGTGCAGCGTCACCGGTGCATTGAACTCCCTTGTTTTGAGCAACAGCTTTGTTTACGAGTCGCGCGGTGGGCTCGATGCGCGCCGCTTGTCGCCTCGCGTCGCCGCTCGCCTACTATCTTGTTGACGTCGCTATCTCATTCTTATCGATGCTAATTGCCATAAGGATGTCTAATATCACACGGATGAAGTTATTTACACGACAGTCAGGTTTGGTGTACAGCGTCATAATAGTGATCGGCTCATTATTGACGACACACAATTCTTGTCGCTTTCTTTGACGGTTCAACGCAATCCGCGACTTGGTTAGATGAGGAAATGATGATATGATGAACTGCAGAAGCATTCTGATAATCATGATGTAAAAAATATAGTGGATGAGAACGTGTAGGTACATTTAGGAAACTTTGATTTATAAATGATGAATTGGTCGGCATCACCGGCGTGATATGAATATTGAAAGGACAAGTACTTGTCGAGTCGAGTCATAGCACACGAAAACCACGAGTGGTGCCTCGGAGGTGTTCGAAGCATCCGCACCTCTAGGCACCGCCCATGTCATCACTGGCCCTACGGATACATTCGTCCTAGCCTCCACACATTTTCATATTAACCAGTTCAATCACCATTCAATCACAGTTGCACCGTGTCGTCTTGTTTCACCGAGACTTTAATACCAGCACGCAAAACAACAAAGTATGCCATTTTTAGTAAAATAACAAAGAATAATAATTTATCTCGCGGAAGAATGTCATATAATATCATTAAATACTGCGCAATTAAATATGTGTGTGTTTTTAACGTACATATTTGTAATTTGTAGGTACTGCGTGGAGCGTACTGAACGTAAATCTTTGTGAAACTCAAATATAATGTTCTATATTAAAAGCAAAAAAAAAAATTATGAATGAAACTCGACTGTTTCAATAAATATGATTAATAAAATATTTAAAGAATTGAGTTATTGCACAACACAAAGTAAATGTATTATCTTTTTGAAGTGAGGTCACCTGGCATTGCCCACCACGAAAGAACACAACATTTACAATGTTCGTTTTTAAATGTCATCATAACAATTGTTACCAACCTGGGAGCGGAGACGGTGACCACAGCCACCAGGGAACTGCTGAACAGTCGGTCCACAAGACATGTTTCTTGTCCCGAGCGGCTCGCGTAGATCTCCTCCACACCATCGTCTGGTGTGAGTGCAAATAAATGGTAACCACTTGTGCTGCCCGCTACCAGCGACCTGCATCACATACGCACTACGTTAACATCCAACACATTTCATTACATGTATCATGTCATTGTGTAATTCAAATTGTGTGTTAGTCTAAAACGCAATGAGCCCACACACACGTGTAGTTCATTGAAATGTTACATGAGCTTTGCATTTTTTAGAGGACGCAATTTTATTTTTGGGATGTGTGGGCGGTCAATACAAGCTTAACCTCAAGTTTGTGGGGTCGCCACCCTTGTCCCCCGGCTGCCATCTTGGAATAAAGGGTGAAAACACTTTTTCGCGTTATCTCGGAAACTATGCGTCTTACGAAAAATTTGTAAATACATAATTTGTAGCTAATTGTATTGCCTACAAATATGTCTATATAACTTTTTGCCCTAAATTGAAAATTAAAGAAGTTATAAGCAAAAAAGTGAGTAAATATTTATAAAACAATTATTTTTTGCTCTATAACTTTTTATAAAAAATATCTCACTATTTTGCTATTTTTTAAATTTTAATAACATATTCTGTGCTACTAATGGGTAAAGGTCTCCCTCAACTCCTTCCACTTATCTCTATCACTTGCTGATGCCATCCAAGTGCTGCTAAATTGGTCTACACTCTACATCATCGCGCCACCTTTTCCGAAGCCTGCCGCGTGGCCTCTCGCCATCCTTAGGCATCCATTGATTGTCAATCTTTGCCCACCTCTTCGGGTGCATCCGGGTGACGTGGCCCGCCCAATCCCAGTTTAGTTTAGCTGATTTCTGTGCAACATTCTTGACTCTGGTTATGGAGCGCAAGGTGTTAGTGGGTACTCTGTCCATGCGTGTTACGCCTAGCATCCTGTGCTCCATAGCTTTTTGACAAACCTGGACCTGGACCTCCGAAGTTCGGTCAAAGACTAGGATTGAGCACTGTATGTTAGAATTGATAAGATACAAGTCGAAGAGTCTACTTTTAAGAGAAATAGGAAGATTTCCCTTAAGAAATTTCTTCTTCACTTTTTTGCTTATAACTTCTTTAACTTTTAATTTAGGGCAAAAAGTTATATAAACATATTTGTAGGCAAACCAATTTGCTACAAATTATGTTCTTAAATTTTTTTTTAAGACGCATAGTTTCCGAGTTATCGCGAAAAAAGTGTTTTCACCCCTTTTTCCAAGATGGCAGCCGGGGCATAAGGGTGGCGACCCCACAAACTTGAGGTTAAGCTTCTATTGACCCCCCAAACATGTCCCAAAAATAAAATTGCGTCCTCTAAGAAATGCAATATTCGGACCTTAAATTGTAACATTTCAATGGAATGGATCTTTTATATGATCATTTACACGTCCAGGAATTTCTCATGTGAAAATATCACATATGAATACCCAGGATTCAAATTTCTGGCCGATTTGGCAATATGCTCACCCCGTCTAGAAACTATACAAAAACTTTGGAATACGTGGGAACCACTAATGATAAGTGACTAGACGCGGCTGCCAACATGTTACCAACAGGGCTCACCTCTGACTGAGTCATGTGTGTATTGATAGTCAATCACCACACAGTAAAACGGGGAAGGAAAACATCGTGAGGAAGCCTGCATATCATAGCAATTTATAAGAATTTCTATGGTATGTAAGTCCGCCAACCCGCACTAGGCGGACGTTGCGTTGTGGACTATATAGACTAACCACTCTCAATCGTACTCTCGATTGTAGAGGGACCTTTATGGACTGCTACAGACTAATGATACATCTGTCGACTATTTGAGAATGTATGTATGAACATATGTATTTGACCATAAAATCCATTACATAACTACATACATATTGCTCAGTAATTGAAAGTAGTATTCAAGGGTACTAATTGATTAGTTCTTGAACCCATCTTATAACAAATTTGTAACTGGTCAGTGTCTACTCATGGAAATATTTATGAGAAAATCTAGTATATGGGGTCTATAGTTACGTGATAGAACCCTAAACAATAAGTGTCAGAATGTTTATCTGTTTGACTGTGCCTTTGTGCATGCGAATCATAGCAATGGCTGAAACTATTTTTATTTCATTGTGTATGGAGATAGCTGTAAAGTACTAAAAAATGAAGTATGTGCTGTACAAGGATGAACAAATAGGTTATGAGAGGATTACTTTTCTTGAGTTATGGGACAGAATGAGACAAGACAGAATGGAAAATTATGGGACGGGGCAGGAAAAAACAGTAACAGGATCACCCACCACCCAAGCACTCAAGTAGCCAAGCCCTGTCTAGTCCTGCTAGCAATATATAATTTTCTACTTTCTTGTAACCCCTGCCTCAGAATTGCTCATTCTTTAAGTTAAGTCTTAAGTTCATTGAATGCTCTTTAGGACTTTGCTACATTGTTGTGAATGACAAGACGAGCATGCAGTTGACCTGATAGTAAGCGTCGAAGCGATACGACCACTCAAACAGTAGCAAAACCAAACAACACCTCAATTACAAATCAATGCTTCGCATTCCACTGCACTCGCCATCCTGGGACATAACATGTTAAGTCTCAATATGTCCAGTAGGTACTCTGGTTACAATGTCCTTCAAACCGGTACACAACAGTGCCTAAAGGCACTGCTGTTTCACAGGAGAAATTGAAATTGCGGTGGTACCTACCCAGGCGACCTTTTACATATGAACCACCTTCCACCAGTCCATACACACATTTAAAAAATAAGAGTATAATGATAATGCACCGTGCGTATAGTGATATATTGAAGTTATCTGTTAATTTTCTCTCAAATTTCCATCAACTCTCATAAGTATATTTAGTACAGTACTTAGTTTAATAAATTTCTTAAATATTAATAAATGAGAATGCCTATTCTACTATGAAACTTAGGTGTCCCTCAATGAATAATAATAATAATAATATATGCTTTATTGTACACCATGACAACATACAGTTTTAAGATCACACACTATAACGGTTATGTACAATGGGCGGCCTTATCACTAGTAGCGATTTCTTCCAGGCAACCTTTGGATGGACAGGAGTTATATTATGTAGAATATTCAGTGTGCAGCAAAAGCATACGACGAAAGAATATTATAAAGTTGTGTAATAAATAAATGTAAAACATTACATAAATATACAATAAACATTATATATATCTATACATAGTACGTACATAATATATCATAAACACATAATACCATAATAATAGTTAGATATCAATATATAGATATATAAATTTGTATATAATATATACACAGCGATAGTATATTTAAATACACAATGACAGGTAATGATTTTTTGTCAATTTTTTAAACGAACCTAAAGTTTGTGCACTTCTTATTTGAAAGGGAAGGGCATTCCATAGTCTAACAGCTTGCACCGTAAAAGATTTGTCCAGAAAGTTAGTAGTATGCTTCGGAGTACGAAGCTTTAAATTCTCCGACGACCTCAGGGACACCGAGTGCGATACACTTAGGAACTCAAAGCGTTCTTTAAGGTAATGAGGAGAGGATGGGTCAAACAAAATGTTATAGAGCAAAGAAAGTATGTGAGCATTCCGGCGAAGTCGAATTGGTAACCACTTGAGCTTAACACGAAAAGCGGAGACATGGTCATATTTGCGCAGGCCAAATATGAACCTTATACAAACATTTTGAAGTCGCTCAAGCTTGTCTAGTTGGTCTTCTCTGAGATCGAGATAGCTGGAATCGGCATAATCGAGAACTGACAGAAGAAGAGACTGCGCCAGCGCAATTTTGGTAGTAATCGGTAAAAAGTTGCGTAACCGTCGCAAACTCCCCGCTGAAGCAAAGATTTTGCGACTGACAGCGTTTATCTGAGGATTCCAAGAGAGCGTATTATCTATAATAACCCCCAAGTTTTTGACACTCTCGACAAACGGTATTATGGATCCATCAAAAATAATTTGAGGAAGCTGATTCCACTGTACTTTCGAGATCATTCTAGGGCTGCCAACAACAATCGCCTGAGATTTTATGGGGTTTACCTTAAGTCCATACGCTTTGCTCCACACTTCAATTTGACATAAGTCCCTATTAACTGTAGCGACTACTTCAGGCAACCTTATTAATGATCCATGAGAGTAAATTTGGAGATCATCTGCATAAAGATGGTAGGATGATGAAAGTTTAAAAGAGATAGAACTAATAAATAATAGCAAAAAGCAATGGAGATAGAACGCCACCCTGCGGTACACCGACACTTGTATTAAACCATGACGAAAAAAAGGTGTTGTCAATACATATTCGCTGTCGACGACCAGACAGGTAACCACGAAACCAGTCAATTGCCGATGGAGATATGTTAAGAGAGCGTAATATGCCAAGGAGAATGTCAAATCTACAGTATTAAAAGCATTGCTAAAATCCAGAAGTAGCAGAACTGTGAGATTTCCACTCTCCATAGCCGTCCTAATATCATCCGTAATGTTGACCAAAGCAGTAACGGTACTATGACCTTGACGAAACCCGGATTGCATGGGATTAAGGAGACTGTTTTTGCAGAGAAAGGAATTGAGTTGGTTGTAGGTGAGACGTTCAAGGACTTTTGAGAGGAAAGGAAGAATGGATATGGGTCGGTAATCAGAAAAGGATTTAGGATTGGTTTTTTTAGGTAAAGGAATAATTTGAGCCGCTTTCCATGGAGATGGAAAGTGACCACTGGATAGGGAATAGTTGAGGATGTGGCAAATGATGGGAAGGATTTCGTCAAGGATAGGAATTATCATCTTACGACTAATACAGTCGCTACCAACCGCATCAGATGATATTGACAGGATGCTTTTCTTAACATCACATGCCGACAATTTACTAAAGACAAATGGCGGATGGTTAGGAGTTGGAAGAGAAGAAAGATATTTAAGTGTATTTGCCTTAGCCGTCTTATTACAGTAGGACGAAGATGAGAAATGATTATTAAGAGATTCTATATCTAAATTTTTTGGCACAGGATCTTTGTTTGATTTTCCAACCCCTATAGATTTTAGAAATTTCCAAATTTTTGTTGGGTCTCCATTTTCAACACATTTGTGAATATTGTGGCGTTGAGCGTTCCTACACATCTTATTGCAGTGATTCCGTATTTTTATGTATTTTTCCCTGTTAGTATCTGTAGGGCGACATTTAAATCTAGCTTTTGCAGATGCTTTCTGATGGATTATTTTTTTGATATCATCCGTAAGCCATGGTGCAGGGAGATGCTTTATTCTTATCGCACGGACAGGTGCATAAACGTCATAGAGACTTATGAGTTTTGCGTTGAATAGGTTGATCTGGTCGTCAATAGATGAACAACTTAGAAGGGGACCCCAGTCAATACTAGCAGCCGCACGAAGATCCTCTAATTTCATACTAGCAAAATTGCGCTGTAGGACAATTTTCGACTTTGCCTTGGGAGGGCGAGCTTTGTAGGAGATGTAAATTAAGTCGTGAAAAGAAAACAAGTCAGCAGAGCATTGCCCATGCTTACTGACATGGTCACGACAAGAAACAAATATGAGATCTAATAAAGATGGAGAGCAATTAGGAAAATGATGCGTTGCACTTAAAGGAAGAATGGAAAGATTCGTAGATTCAACGACAGAATGAAGTGATTTAGTGCGCAAATCATTTTTAAGAAGGCATGTGTTAAAGTCGCCCATGATAATTGTATGACTGTAAGATGGAGTTAACTTTTCAATAAGTTTTTCAAAAGAGGGAAAATAATTAATTCTTAGAGAAGGGGAGTAATAAACACCCACCAGGATTTTTGTGTGGTGTAATTCGACCTCAATAAAGAGGTGCTCTCCTGCATTCGGTAACGGTGGCTGAGGTGACATGTCTAACACCGAAAATGTTATAAAGTCACGGAGATAAATAGCAACACCACCTCCAACTCCGACCGCACGGTCATTACGAATGAGATTAAATCCTGGTAAGGTGTAGGAAATGGAAGGGAGACAGGGTTTTAACCATGACTCAGAGACAAGAACTGCGTGAATATTTTTACAGTCAAAAGTTGCCAGCATATCTGGGAAATGGGCCGGAATGCTTTGGGCATTGATGTGTACCACATTGAAATTCCCAAGATTATCGGAGAATATATTGTTCAGAACATTTGACAGAGAAGGAATGCTTTTAAAACTATCGTCACTATCAGCACTGACAAAACTACAATCGCTGTCGCTGTCGGTTTCACACATATTAAATATAATATAAAATACTTAAATATAAGAAATAAATATAGAATAAATGATTATGCACAATATTATTCAATTTATCCGAGTTTTTCAATAACTAGTCCACCGGCCAGTTGTAGCAGTAAGAAACAAAATAACAATGATTGAAAAAACCAAGTAAATATTTAAAACAATGAAAAATTAAGTACTAAAGTCGTGAAAATAATTAACATAGAAAACAAGTATTAAAACAAAAGGCAAATAATATGATCATGTGAATTAAAAGTAATGAATAATAAAACATGTAAAACAAAAATAATACAAACACGTAGCTAAAAAACATAAAAAGTTTGTAATGGAACGCAATTGTTTGTTGTTATTGAACTGACACTTACAAGTTACAAGATCTTTATTTATCAAGTAGCTACCTACATTTAAATTAATAAAAATGCGTTTTTGTAAATAAATGTGTGTCAGTCAAAGTTGTTATCGGGAAGTGAAAATAGTTCCATTAATAAAAAAATATATATTATACTTCTAACTTCACTTTTTGGGAGCATACATTTCTTCGACTTCTCGTCACACATTTCGCCGTGTTTGCAGAGGGTTTCGGACTATGAATATCGAAGCCGTTGACCTCCGTAAGGGATGTTATCCGATGTCGTGCACCGTCGGGACTAACAACGAAGATAAATCCGTCCCTTGTCCAGCACTTGGAAATGCCGAACTTTTGCCGCGCCGCCATGAAGACTGTGTGACGAGACCTCGTAAGGAATTCCGAGAGAGTGACTCCCGATCCTTTTAATTTTGTTTTCGAGGACCATGCCTTATCCCGAACAGACATCCTCTCAAATTTGCAGAGGATAGGTCTAGGCTTGGAATCACTACCCTGTTGTCCCATTCGATGGCACCGCTTGATGTCGTCAGCAGTGAAGTCGTCTATATGTAGTTGTGACCGGATCACCTTGACCACGGCCTGCTCAATAACCTCATCTCTCGTCTCGCTGACGCCATGAAGAAGTAAAATTTTTCGTCGGCTCCTCATTTCAACATTGTCAGCATTGCGAGCGAGAGTATCCAGTTGAGTTTGAAGAAGTTCGAGCGTCTTCAAAACAAAAGATTTAAAAGTGGCAAATTCTGAGGATAAACCTGTTAAAGTCGGTGCTGCAGCAATGGGAGTTTTCTTCAGCTGATCCTCAAAGCATGCCATCCTCGAATGAAACTCCTCCCTCAATGTAGTGATGGTGTCTTGAACGGCGTCCGTCATGATGTGGTTAATTGTTATGTTTTGGACTGTACTGGCAGGTGGGTTATACTGGATATTACACCATAGAAAAATGTGAACGAAAATAATAAACAAAATCTACTATTATTATAATTAAATATTTGGAGCGCAAAAAATCCGTGTATCACTTTCGCTACCCACCCCCAAAAAAAAAAAAAAATTAAATGTAAATAAAATCTATATGTATAAAAATGTATCGCCAAACGTTTGAATCGAACGAGCATCAGTCGAGAATGGCTGGAGCGGTTATCCCGATTTTTGTCTTGAAATATTTGTAGATGTCGAAGGAAATAGAGAAAAAATGGAAAATTGTTAGAAAAGTACTAAAAACGAATTTTTTTTATCTTTTAAGCTTGATTCATCCAGCCAATATAGGATGATCTTTGTTTAGATGATGAGAGACGTAAAAGACGACCAGGCTTCCACAACCGTCCAACGTAAAATGATCTATCTTTACATTGTCTTTTATTGACGGCTGACGAAATAGAAAAAAATAAAAAAATGTGTACATTGTGTATATAATATCTAGACACGGTATCTTTGGCGTAATTTTGTTAAATATCAAGTAAAACACCCATCACACGATCAGCTATTACGAAGTTCCGATCGTGGTTGCTTTGGAAGTTATGATTTTTAATGTTTCTGCAAGATGAAAGAACCACCAAAAGTGTTTGAATATTTGTTTATAACAAATATTTCCTTGGTATATTTGGTTCCTTTAATAACATATATAAAATTCAGCTTCTTTACTATAACGCTGACAAAATTACATGTTCTTAAAAATTACGCTATTATCAAATTTTAACATTATTTTTCGTTTAAAATGAGTGCTGAAATACAAATTTCCATATGAATAACTTCAGCAGTTTCTATTTTAAATACAACATTTCAACCCCTTTAGGGTAATTAGGCAGTCAATAAATCATCCTATTCTCACAACACTTCAACTATTATTTTATCCCCTTTACAGTTAATTTTATAAAAATAAAGTTAGTTATTTTTAATTGACCAACTGAAGCACCAAGATTGACAATTGTAACTTTATGGGTTGCGATTTTCCATACAACTGTTTTTTACTTTTTTCACCTCCTTAGGGGTTAAATTTCCAAAAATGTAACACATAAAAAAAGAAAAGAAGGCCATACCAGACACTGTACTCAAATTAAAAATATGGCGATACAAAGACGGAATTCTTGCCAAAATGAACATGAAGTGAAATAAAATTATTTTTGGTCTTTGGCCATGTGAACAAAATAAAAAAAAATATGAAGATAATTGATTTATTTTATTAAAAATTTGTCACAGGGGGATAAAACAGGAAGTCTCACTACAACAAAGCAATTTAATTTAAAGCAACCAAATTAGTACATTTTTTTAAGTTTCTTACTTTCTTTTTCAGCATGTTATCTCATATTTATTTTGGTATAGTGTTTTTATTAACCCATATTGATTTCATGTTATAATTTGTGATAATTATAAAAGACTGAGAGCTCTAAATTAAGGTTTTTAGTAATTGAATGTGTCTATTATTGTTTCTTATGGTTATAGATGTCTCTTTTTTTTAAAGTAATAATTTTATTAAACAGCCCTTTTGTCATTCAATAGTAGATTGTACATCCATATTCTTATTAGAATTGTTATTAATGTCCTATAACAAACTCCATGCAAGCTGTACTCTCCAGTTATTGAAGATGCATGCACAAGGATACATATGTAGTTAGAAAAAAATAAATGTTATGTTATCTTCGTTGGAGATTCTAATAATTAAAAGAGAGAGAGAGAGAGAGAGAGAGACTAAGAGTAAAAGCAATGAATGAAACACAAAATTAAATCCTACACGAAAACAACTGACTATTGTAAGAGTAAAAGAATAAAACAAATACAATGAGTAATGTGAATAGCTTAGGGCAGAACATCAAATGGTGGTACTTAATTAATTCTATGTGTATGTCTCTGGGTACATGAGTATTCCATTGGTGTTTAAATCTTTGAGTTAAACTATCAGCAAGACATTTGAATGTCGAGGAAGCAACAGAAATAGATTTTACAATGTCTTGGACTAGTACAACGCTACGTGGTGACGAAAACGGATCAGCTGATTCACGCGCGACGCAAACACTGCGGCTGTTTGACAACAACTCTGCGCTCAGCCGCCCAGTACATCACACGGCGCACACGCACATACATGACACACTGCCCACTCAGCAGAACAAACAACGCACTTAGCTCCAGGACGGGCACGTTGTTTACGAGGGCATCCTAAGGGAGCGTATTACGAAACAGCTGGTAATGACATATTGCATCATCGCGTCACCAATACGTACCACCCGAGCAAAAACTACGCTAATTCGTAACACTGCTCGTTTTCGCAACACTCGGCCTGTCCTCGTCCGGAAACCTTGGGCGCCGTTGCCTTATGCTGGCGCATCTCTAACGTCCTACGCTTACCTTCAGCATTAGTATAAAAGTAACTTACGTGCAATCTTGATTAAATTGAACAAATATTCCTCCTGCATTTGAGCCCTCAGTGTTTGGACCTCCTCCCAAACTCATTGGAACGTCGCTGCGTACTACGATTGTACTAAAATCTAATAGCTACACACGACATACACGCAATACACTTAAGAATAATCGAACACAATACAGTCTGTATCTGTAATAAGTCAATATTTGAAACTATTATTCCGTCACGAGCAACAGAAATTTTGACACAAAGAACGACCTTGTTGCTAAAAACAAGCCCCCTCCCGCACACAAAACATTCGCTGCAGCCTGCTCTGAGCTGTCCACAGGAGCTGTCTCTTCTGCAGTCCCGTCACTATTCACGTTAAACCAATTGAACGAACTTCAAGCTAATATAGAGCAAGCGAATTGCTTCCCTATTTCCATGTATTTTGAACATATATTTGCATTCTCAAAAGAAATAACGTAAATAGAGACTAGTCATCAATCATCATTATGGTGCTGTATCCGATATTATATTGTGCAGTATCAACATAACTGGGGTATGTATTTATTTCAGTATCTTCCATAGTAACATTATTATTAGCCTAGGTACATATTTAAAAGTTATAGTTTTTTTAAATATTATGTCCTCAAAGCCATTGGGGGAGCCAAGAATAGACTACTATGTCTATCTTGTCTATTATAGTCTGTGATGTCTTTCATCTGCTACACAGAACAATGAGGTCCATAGAAAGAGCCTGAAAATTACTCATATATTTATCCTGTTTTTTCCAATGGGCCAAATCATGGGAGAGAATGAGACAAATAGTATGTGCTAAGGACGGCTCATGTACACTCATGAAACGTCAAATTGCTATGTTGGGTATGATTACGCAGCCGAATTAAAAAGTGAATTTATGTCGTAGACGGAGAAACTAATAGACGGAGTCACATGTTCTATCCCTTTTCCACAAAACGAAAGAGATTTATACATAACATTCGTGTAAGAAAGAGATGCAAGCTTTTGTAACCTGTCCTTATCGGCGTAACCGCTTGACTCCAGGAAATTTGACGTTTTGGAGGCAAATATTTACATTATTTGGGGTGGCCAGCGGTCCAAAGGTTGATATTCCCTAAAACAAACGATATTAATAGATTTAAATTACATATTAAAAAACAAACTTCAATAATTATCTTTTATTTTTTAAACTTTTTCCTTATACTAGTGGTCGCCAAGCGGTCGAAATTCGACCAAATCAAGAAGAGAAAAAGTTTTTATCTGTATGATGATGTTATTCTGATAATTCGTGCACATTTAAATGTACGTATCTCTCAAAATTAGTTATATATCTTGAAGTATATGCAATTACTAAAATCGTAAACTACATTAATTGCTTTAAACCAGCAATAGCAAAATATATATTTTTCTGTACCTGAATGTTGTTATTGCAGATTGCTGCTACAGAACTTTCTTTATCCATCATCCATCCATCAGCCAAAGGAAGTCCACTGCTGAACATAGGCCTCCCCCAATGATTTCCACAGAGACCTGTTGGAGGCAGCCTGTGTCCAGCGACGTCCCGCGACCTTTACCAGGTCGTCGGACCATCTTGTGGGTGGACGTCCTACGCTGCGCTTTCCGCTACGCGGCCTCCATTCGAGCACTTTCCGACCCCATCGGTCATCAGATCTCCACGCTATGTGCCCTGCCCATTGCCACTTCAACTTGCTAATCCGGTGGGCTATGTCGGTTACTTTAGTTCTCCTACGGATCTCCTCATTTCTGATTCGATCTCGTAGGGAAACCCCGAGCATAGCCCTCTCCATAGCTCGTTGAGTGACTTTGAGCTTCCTAATAAGGCCCATAGTGAGAGGCCACGTCTCGGTGCCGTAAGTCATCACTGGCAACACACAACTATCGAAGACTTTCGATTTAAGGCACTGAGGTATTTTGGACGAGAAGACGTCGCGTAGTTTCCCGAACTGTTCGGCTGTAACTTTCTTTATACATATAATTAATGATAGCGCTCAGTATTTCACGTAGTATTCGTCAAATAAATCTTTTCTGTTCGATATTCAACAAAACCACAGTAAACATTTTTTTCTGATTGACATTCAACTACATATGTCTATAATAAAGCAAAGAAACAATTTGACCAAAGAGTATGTCTGTCTGTCTGTCTGTATCAGCCCATATACGTCCCACTGCAGGGCCTCCTCTACAATCGACAGTACGATTGTGAGTGGTTAGGCCATATAGTATGAGAGATGAGATGTATGGCCAAAGAGTATGTATACGTGTACAAATACTTGTGTATGCGTGTGTCAAATGCATGCTGGTTTATTTATTGATTTAATGTACTTTTTATGCATTATTATTAAAATCTTGTTTTATATTACATTTAATATTAGGCTTAATATTAATATTATTGCCTCATTTAAAATGAATATTCTCTTTTAATATTAATATTATTACCTCATTAGGCAAATAAAACCTTTTTTTTATATGTCTATGTCAGAAGAACAAAATGAAAAAGAAAAGTAACAATTTGACACCAGAGTATGTATACTTGTATATGGATGTGTGCGTGAAATGCATGGCAGTGTGTGTAATGTTTTATTTTTTGATTTAATGTACTTTATAAGCATTATTATTGAAAAATATTAGCATTCTCCACTTCTCCTACACATAAACTATAAGTGTGCCAAATTTTATGCTCGTGCGTTCGCGCAATTTTCGTAAAAAGGGATCCAAAGTTTTTGCATCACGTATTAATATATAGATGTTTTGAACTGTATATGGATGCACAATAGATATTGTTTTTGAAATAAAACTATTTACGAATTTTATCGCGGATTTGGTTTAAGTTTTGCTTTTTTTAACTTCTCCCCGCGACGTTTCGATTACTTTACAACTTTCGTGGTCACGGGGCGGACTAGATGTTGTTTTGTTATTAGCTTTTATTACAATCGTTTTTATTTTCAGAACTAAATATTTACTTAAATTATGTTTATGTTATACAGTGTTTTTATTAGTTCTGGGTGATGGCTGACGACCCAGGAATGTAAGTGCATTGTAGTTCCCCTCAAAGTTAAAATATCGATATTTTAGCAATTATATTTTTTTACAGAACGGTCAAAGTTTCCCGATACCTTAGGAAAAACGTGTCAACCTGGCCACACTCCCACAAATATCGCTATCTCATACTAGGTTACACGGTGGCTACCCCTGTGATTTATGTCAAATTTTACAAACCGGCAACGCGCCAACACAATTTAGTTACGTTATACTTTCGTGCGCGCTTGACATAGTCGTCTCCCGATTTTTTTAAATATTTTGTGTTATTTTAATAATTAAACAGTGCCTGTGTACTTTACAATCAAGCCAAGCGAAATACCAATGTCTTGCATTATTGCAAGATGCAGATCGCGTTCTTCGCGCACTCAAAACCAAGCTGAAATCATCAACTTCCATTTGTGAGTGGACAATAAACAAATAATATTTGCTAAAAACTTACACAGGGTTGCAAAATATCTAATTAAACTTTAACTTTATTATGTTGGTGTCATATTCTAATAACCCGCAGGCCATTCGATTCAGTAATTTTTAAATATTGTTCATTTTTATCAATTTGGTAGTCATGTTCAATAGTGATGTGGTGCACATTTTATCGATAATGTAAATAATGTATATTTTAGTTTACTAGCCATGTTACATAAGTTGGCTTGTACTTTAAATACTTACCCGGTAGTGTAGTTGTAAAAAGCGCTCGGCCACTGTGCGAGACCTGTGGTCTAAAATGCCATATGATATAATCTTAGTGTTTCATATTATAATTATTTTTCAATGCAGATTCCCTACAAATGAAGCTATGAAGCAAAAGTGGATTGATGCTGTCGCACGAACAGATTTACAATTGAAAAAACAGCACCGTATTTGCTCAAAACATTTCACCAGTGATTGTTTCATTAACAAAAATCATAAATGGCGTAGACTAAAATATAACGCTGTCCCGTCATTACATCTCCATTCAGAAATGGTAAAATTATATTATGTATGTATTTCATACGTTGGATTACTTAAAATAAATGCACATATAATAATTATATTACACGTACAGTTGATTAGTTTTGTCGTTACCTGTTTGTTAAATTCTATTTTTTCTGGCCTTATTGTATTCGTTATTATGAGTCGCTGTGATCATCTTGTTAATAATATAATGTAATACCTTGTTATATGTTAGTTAAAATATTAAACACAAATAGAAAAATATTGAATATGTTTTAATTTTTTTCGTTAAGATTGTAGGAAGTTACTGGATGTAGATCACTTCCAATAGTTCAATATTGAGAGCCTTGGGGGAGGCCTATGTTTAGCAGTGGACTTTCTATGGCCGAAGAGAGGGAAAGAGAGAGACATAATAATATCCCAAATCAGCATAAAAGTAGGCCGTATAGTTTTACAAATCCAGTAGACTGCATATTATATTCTTTATTTATCTTTCAATACTTATATAATTTAAAAAAAAAAACATTAATTTTCATACATTTCCTTAACGACCTAATCGCATTTGTTTATTGTGATAAGCTTTTCTAATTTGCCTGGACGACTCTTTTCTCTGCATTAATTTATTAGTGGAAACTACTGGATTCTGTACAACATTTATATGTAATCTATATGTTTAATTTTCTGTTTGTTTCCCAAATAATAATAAATAAACAAATTAATTAATTGTTTCAAAACATTCCTTCTAGCTACCCAACAACCCGCACTAGGCCAGCGTGGTGGACTATATGACCTAAACATTCTCAATCGTATTCTCGATTGTAGAGTAGGCCCGTGCCCTGCAGTGGGACGTATATGGGCTAATACAGAATACAGAATTCCTTCTAGACACTACCTTTCCCCAAATTTATGATCAGGAGATGGTTCTCCATACATTTATACACTTGATTTAATAGCATATCGAGAACTCGCATTTTTTTGCCAATTTTATAATTTTCGTCAGAAGTATCCACTAACATGTGAAATGGTACCCTACATAATGAATAGCGAAATGACAGAAATCCTTTATTAAATATTAAGTGTCAATAAAGAAGTTCCCACCTTACTCTTCACAAATTTCGATTTCATCATGTTCCTTGCAAAAATTGACTTTATAGAGGCTTTGCGTACTAGCAGAGTAACGCAGTCAAACATGTATTGTTTTTTAACATTTACATGATTCATGTATGAATATCTACCGATGTGTTTTATATCAAATTAAAGTTTATTTTATCATGCCTACGAATTTGCTATAAATAAACTATAAAGTTCATCTATCGATATCGATAACTATCAGACGAGATCACAGCACAATTATTTCTTGTTGATAACAGTTCAGTTTTTGTTTTTAATGGCTCTGTCGCAGACTCGACAATTTTGCCAATGTCAAGTGTTGGAAAGCACAGATTAAATAAAAAGCGTATAAATAGGGAGAATAAAAAACGGAACAAAAAATTATAAACTTAATTAATATTGAGAAAACAATAAAACATTGATGAAACTAAAACAACAACACAAAAAAAACTATACATTTAATTAAAAACATAGCGAAATTATTCACATAAAGAGAAAAAATAACTAACCATTGGACTAAATACAATTACAACAAAATATTACAGTTTAATATTATTTACTTCAATAAATTTAACAAGAGTATGAATGAATGAAGTATTGGTGAGAGTAAGAAGGAAAGACATATTGACTGGTCTAGGGATATCAGAATTTAAAAACTTATATAAAGAAGAGTGGAGATTTCTGCAGTTAAAAAAAATATGATCCACAGTGCCTTCTTCTAGACCACACTCACACAACGAGTGATCCCGAACTCTTATTTTATTCAAAAAAACCGGAGAGCAAACATGGCCCAGACGCAACCGAATGACGATTGAAGTGACTTTCTTGGAAAATGCCCGAAACTTAAAAAACCATGGCTTAACAGGAATGGAACGCTGTATATTATAATAATAATTCCCTTTAAAAACGGAAGATTCAGCCCAAATGTCGTACCATTGCCTCAACATCCGTGGTTTCGCCTCATTAGCAAGGTCACGACCAAAACTGTCCCGATAGGTTTCAAGACCCAGACTGACAGCCTCCTTAGCCTGACTGTCTGCCATCTCGTTACCAGTTATACCACAATGAGACGGAATCCACGCCAATACAACTTTTAAGCCACGAGACTCACATTTAGTTAACATTTCCCGTATTTTTAAGGTAATGCAAAAATTATCTCTACTCCGAAAAGGATTTTTTAGAAGGTCCTGGAGACAACTTAAAGAATCTGAAAATATTATACTTTTGGGTATACTGTGTGATTCAATGAAGCATATTGCCTCTAACAAAGCAACAGCTTCACCAGAAAACACAGACAATGTTGATGGACATTTAAATCTAAGTGCTATGCGAAATTTTGGAAACCATACAGCTGCCCCTAAATTGTTTGTACCCTCCAATTTGGAAGCATCTGTGAAAACCTGGAACCAGTCAGTCCAATTGGCTTCTACAAGACTAATAAATGTTTGATTAGCTCCAAGGGAGCTTTTTGTAATCCCGAAGTTTAAAATCACTTTAGGTTGGAATATAAGTGCCTCAAATGGAACACTAAAGTATGGGCTAACAGGCAGTTGACAAATTTGTTGACCTGAACTGACGAAATTGAGATAGCTTTTCAACAGACAAGGTTTTGTTTTATTTAACCAATATTGACTGATAGGGACAACACGGGATAAATTCTGAAGTAAAGGAATGAGGTTATGCGATGACAATTGTATAACTTTAGAAAAGAACCTATCAGCAAGAAACTGCCTACGAAGGAATAGAGGAGCCTCTAAACATTCCACCTGAAGAGCATTAAGAGGGGAAGAACGCATAGCCCCAGAAATCACCCTCAAACATTTAGACTGAATTTTGTCCAATTTAACTAAAGCCAATTTACTACAGGGCTCCAGAACGAAAGCCCCGTAATCAAAGTGACTGCGTATAATAGCATTGTAAAGTAACTTTTGACAATATGGATGCGATCCCCACCAAACACCTGATAGGGAACGAAGAATATTTAAATTTTTTTCGCTTTTTTCAGAAATATAATTTAAATGTTGAATACCAGATAACTTTGAATCAAGAATAACCCCCAAAAATTTAACATAATTTTGAACCGGAATAAAATTATTATTCAGTGAAATTTGGATGTTTGGAATAGAACGCTTTCTAGAAAACACAAGGGTCTTACATTTAGATATTGATAATGACAACCCATGGGACAAGAGCCAATCGTTCATATAGAAAAGAGCAGAATTCAGGCGATTGGAAGCATTAGAAAATGAATCACTAGAAGCAAATAAAACTACATCGTCAGCATATTGTAGAATAGAACAGAAACAGTTAACAGACTTGTCTAAATCATAAGTATATAAATTGTACAATAATGGACTTAGCACTGATCCTTGAGGTAGTCCCTTCCAAATCTTACGACTCGGCTGAAGATTCCCTCTATATCGCACAGAGATACAACGGTCCATAAAAAGATTACATATGAAATTAATGATTCTAACAGGGATACTTAACCGATGCAGTTTTTGCTTTAGTAATGATAGCTGTACATTATCATATGCAGCTTCTATGTCAAGAAAAACACCAATAACATGGTCTCCTCTAGTAAGAGCCAACCGCACATAAGTAGTAAGAATACTTAGACTATCCATAGTTCCCATAGACTTACGGAAGCCAACCTGGGACTTAGGTAGAATATTATTATGCTCAACAATCCATTCCAGACGATTTTTAACTAGGTGTTCAGTAATTTTAGCCAAACAAGAGGACAAAGCAATCGGTCGATATGAAGATAGGTCATGTGGATCCTTCCCTGGTTTTAAAATTGGAATTATTAATTGAGTTTTCCATGAATTTGGAATACTACCAGTTTCAAATATTTTATTGATAAGACGAAGAAAAAACAATTTGGAAAATTTTGAAGATTTGCATATAAAAGAATATGGAATCCCGTCCAACCCTGGAGTAGAGTCTCGTAGATTATTTAGAGCACATTCCAGTTCCGAAAAAGAAAAACTGTCGTCCATGAAACCAGAAGACACAGATTGTTCCGAAGATGGAAATGAACACTCTGAAGGAACAAAAGGTGGGGTCAGTTTGTCAGTGAAACCATCCAACCACTCAGATGGATCAACATGAATTGCATCATAATTATTGGTAGAGCCTCTAAAAGCCCTTATCTTTCTCCATACTTGACAGGATGGAGTACGAGGAGAAAGACTCTCACAAAAATTCATCCAGCCTTGCCTTTTCTTGTTTTGAAAAAGACGCTTGGTAATTGCTGTAATTTTTTTGAACTCTAAATAGGCCTCAAGACTAAGATCCATAGAAAACCTCCTTTCTGCCTCCTTGCGTCTTTTAACACTTTCAGTACATTCAGAATCCCACCAATGGGGGGAGGGAAGATTATTCTTAGAAGGTTTTTTAATAGGAATCGCCATATCAGCAGCTGCCATAAGAGCTTCCACAAAATTATCATAACAAGAAAGAAGAGAGGAGTCAGATAGAATAACAAGAGAAGCTAACTTTTTATCTAACTCATCAGCAAATTTGTCCCAATCTGCCTTATTTATTTTATATTTTAATAAAGGAGTAGGGTGTTCCATGGGGAAGGAAGATTCAGAATTCGTAATAACAATTGGAAAATGATCACTACCATATGAATAAGGCAAAACTTTCCACACTAGAAGAGATGCTAAATTTGGGGAGCAAAGAGATAAATCTAATGCACTTATATTCTGAAGAGGGGATGTTCTACGTGTTGGTGAACCATCATTTAAAATACAAAGATTGCAGGAATCAAACATTTCAACTAGATGAGGAGAAAAAGAATCACATGAATTTGAGCCCCACATAGAGTGATGACAATTGAAATCACCCAAAATAATCACTGAACCAGAAAATGAAGAGAAAATCCGATTTAACTCCGATATTAAAGGAATCGAAGGGTGAGGAATATATATGGAAACAATGATGGTATTCATTGCTTTCAAAGCAACAATATTGAAAAGAGGGGAGTGCGGGGGAATAGGAATTTGAGAGAAAGGAATATCCCTCCGAACAAGAAGGGCAGCTCCTCCCCTACCATCGTCTCGGTCATCCCGAAGACAAGAGAAACCAGACACACGAAAAATCGAGCCCGGCCTCAGCCAAGTCTCCGAGATGGCCAAGAATAATGGTTGAAAGTTATTTATAAGATGAGTAAGTTCATGTTTTTTCGGACGAATAGACTTACAATTCCATTGGAGAAGGGTTAGGGGACGGAATTTTGTTGATTGATGAGAGCGACTGATTAATCATTTCAATGACATTGTTCGGTATGGCATCACCAAAGTTATTAATAATGTTAACTAGGGTAGAAATAAGCAAAGAAAGTAGATTATCCTGTGGAGACATAATATTAGAATCTGACAAAACAGAGCCATTAGGCAAAGAAGATACCGGAGTACGAATTATAGAGTTGTGAGCAAATTTGTCATATGACTTGCCAAGAGTAGGACGGGAAGGACGATTACATAAAATTGTTTTTTTGTAACTTTGGATCTGCGAATTTTGTTGAAACCCTCTTGGGAGAGGGGCATGAGCGAACTGAGCTGGCGAGGATTTAGCAACGGACAAATAGGATCGCTTAACCTTAGGAAATCTTTGTGAGGCTTCAGTATAAGAAATGTTATCCTGAGACATGACAACTTTTATGGATTTCTGCCGAGAATGTTCCGGACAGTTTTTATTTATCGCAAAGTGCGAAGCCGAACAAAACAAACAAACTGACTCTTCCTCAGGGATTGAACAGGACTCGCCTAAGTGCGGTTGCGCACATTTATAACAACGTGGTTGGGATCGACACTGAGCTTTAACATGTCCAAATCTACAGCAGCTATTACATTGAATTGTTGGTAAGTTGTAAATTTCGACTGGAATGGACATAGAGTAACAATAAATCTTCTCAGGCAGATGCTGTCCCTGAAAGGTTAACACGACTGACTGTGTCGGAAACCACACAGGTGAGCCGTCGGTTATGGTTTTTCGGTTCAACCGCCTTGCTTTTATAACCTTTATATTACCATTCGAAACACTTATACCAGACACAACCTCCTCCATTGTCCAGTCAATGGGGATGTTGCGAATGGTTCCCATCCTAGTGACATGAAAAGTCGGGATTAGCGCCGTTAATTTATTTATAGTAAGAAGGGGATGCTCCAAAAAGGAATTTGCTTTATCGGCCGATGTAAATGTAACCGCCATACGATTGCGTCCGAGGGCTTTGACACCACCATTGCAAATACCTTCTACTCGGTTTTTAAATAATAATTGAGCAAATTTTAAGCTCTTTATAACTGAACTATTGGAAGCATCTGCTTCAGATTTGGTAACATGGACCAAAAAGGGCCCAGAATCCTCAGCGTTGTAAACTGTTTTTTTATTTAAAAATTCTGGATTTGTAAAAATATTTTGTATGGACGCAGAAGGGCCCACAGCAGTTTTGGATGGAATAGAAGATGAATCACCAGGACACGGACGTTTACGATTGTCTCCTGGTTGCGAAAAACCAGAATTAAGATCAGACAAACAGTCTGAAAAACAGATAGACTGAGAATCCGGAGGAACCGGGTCAGGAGGATCCGGTGGCTCATTCATATTACTAAAATATAAAAAATAAACTAAAAAATACTCCTAAACTAAATACTAAATGATATAACTATGTTATGAAATTAAAGGAAATAAATAAAACAACTAAATTTTTTATTTTCTATATCTACACTCTACAGAGATGAATATTTACATAACTACAAATGAAATCTCAATATTTTATTAAATAAAAATAACCAGACAATTTGAGAACCCCGAAATCGCGTGTGCTTCCAACAACCGTCAAACGCCCAAAAACTCTTGTTGATAAAATTAGAGTGTACGTTGAAATGTCATTATCGTTTCTTCTATGGACCTCATATCTGCTAATTATTTTGTCTATGGTAGTCTGTAGTGATGAGATGTAATTATAAAATAAAGTACCCGGAGTTCTAAATACGAGTACGATAAATACTAACGCTAAAATCTAGGTTTAAAATTCTTGGAAGTATTTTCTTATCTGATATTGCAGTTTCCAAAACACAGTCGTTTGTTCATTTACTGTCAAGGCATTCGATTTAAGACTATTTATTTTTACTTTTCTTTTCCAAGTGATTCATGTATGTTGGACAACCTGTCAAATATCAACCAATAGGAGGGCAGAAAAAGGTGGCGCGGCACCACCTTTTTTATCTACATTTTTGAATTACCAGCGCTCTGTCTATATGTAACGTGACCCGAACACGTCCCGGTTTGGGCAGGACAGTCCCGCTTTCAGTAAGTCAGTCCCGGTGTCCCCAGCAAGGCTGAAATAGTCCCGCTCTTGCACACAGACCGGAACTACTGCTAAAAAGCGTGGAGTCGAATTATTCCAGCACTTTCGTAAATACAACCTTGTTATAAAATCGTTTACATAATTATTTCTACACGGGGTTCAATGAATATGGTTGATTTCAATGCCAAGAAAACTCAGGTGTGTGCGTTCACGTGCCAAAAATCCCCGTTCTCTCCCCTCCCCATTCTTCAGGGTACTACCCTCTCAGTGCGGAATGACCTGAGTATCCTTGGTGTGGATATCTGCTGTGATTTCAATCCAAGGAATCACATCCAGGGCGTAATATCTGCCACGTCACGCAGGTTTGGAGTCCTGAACAGGGTTAGTCGGTTTTTCACGCCCGGTCAGCTTTGTGGTTTATATAAAGCGCAGGTCTGGCCAGGTATGGAATACTGCTTGCACCTCTGGGATGGATCCATCCAGTACCTGCTCGGTGCCTTGGATGGATTGCAGCGGCGGGCCATCCGCAGTGCTTTGGAGAATTGTTCAACTTGATCCCCTCCTCTCCATTCCTTACCAGAACCACGCGTGCTGGCTTGCGAAGCCATAGCTTGACGGTCCACACCATCCCGGCGCGAACCACCAAACGGTTCTCGAATTCTTTTTTGTGCCGCACCGTCAGGCTTTGGAATTGTTTGCCGTCTCACGTGTTCCCTCCTTCCTACAATCCTGGGTCCTTCCGCCGTAGTGTGAAGAGGCACCTTAGCAGGCCGGCATAATTGTTTCTATTGACATGGGGCCGCCGTCCGATGCCAATGGATACTCTGCGCAAATGGATACATTTGCGCTTACCATTAGGTGCAATGACGCCACTGCGTCGGGCCAGAGAATAAAAAAAAATTTGAGTACGTACGGTTGGCGCACCAGGGCACTATTGTATATCGAAATAAAAACCTAGTTTTAAAACTGGTATCGTAAATACGTGTCAACTCTAATAATTTGTGTCAAAAACGATACTTGTGATGACAACTGACACTTGACAGTTGACAATTCACGAGCATCGTCTATATCAACTTCGTCTATTTCAATTATTACTACTATAGTGATCTGTGATTTCAGTTTTATTTTGTATCAAAACTTACCTCTCAAGCGATGATTAAAGTATTTTTAATGTTTACACTTTACATGTATTTCGGTCTTTTCATCGGTACTCTATAGCGTCTATAGTATACTCCAATGTTGTAATAAAAATTTCTAATTGGTCAGTGAAACATTAATTTTCTTGTAGTAATTTTGCTTTTCTTAAAATGTCAAAAAAATGTGTTTGTTGTGTTTTCAATTGCAAAAATGCGCGAGAGGACGCTAGGTTATATAAAGTTCCAAGACATGAGAAACGACGCAGAATGTGGTATGAATGTCTCGAGGGTGTTAGTGACCTTACAAACTTGATCCCTGGTGTCAGCGCAGTATGTAGTATACACTTTGAGCCAAGGTTTATTACTGAAAAATCACGACTTTTAAGCAATGCTTATCCATCATTATTTACAAATGATAAGACTTTAAGTGGAACACCATATTCGAACAAAAAAAGATTTGACGGTAAGATCCATTCAATTAAAAACATTTTTTATCCTACTTTAGAAATAAGGAATAACAGGAGAAGGAATATTTTCAATGGATAGTAATATTAAATATGATCCCCATCAAGGCAATATCTAATTATGACTGATATAGTCAGTTAAAGAGGGAACATACACTTTTTAGTGTTAAAAAAATGTGAAAGAAATGCTGATTTCTGGATAAACTTATAGAAAGGTCACCAAATTTTAATACTATATTAATATGACAGTATACTATACATAGGGAATCCAAATCTCGAGAGATTATGAATAACAATATTGCGAGATCTCGCAAGATTAGTAGTTTTGTGTATTCTTGTATAAAATCACAATATTTGAATAAATTAGGAAAGTCTTTTGGGTTCCGATTTAATTAAATAAACCAACTGCCAGACCTCAGGACACTGTGAGCTCCTTCTGCATAGATCGGATCCCAAATATAGATTAACTATTTAAATTAACTTTTTAATTTAATATTTGTAAAATAAGGGTAGTTGATTTGTAACAGTCACAGAGCGGACGACCAATACCTCAGTTCGCCCCGTGACCACGAAAGCTGTAAAGTAATCGAAACGTCGGGAAGTTAAAAATGTAAAACTTAAACTAAATTCGCGATAAAATCCGTAAATAATAGTTTTATTTCAATATACAATGTGTTACAAAATACCTCATTGATTTTCAAAATAATCCCAGTCAGCCACAGGAATGTCGTCAATTGCCTCTTCGAATGATGTTTGTAAAATTGTTTGATAGTTGCTACTGTTCAGACGCGATAACATAATGACAGGACCGATGACATGGCCATCATTAAGGCCAGCCCACACATTTAGCCACCACTGGTGATGGAGCCTGCTCTTTTGTGAAACATGTGGATAGTCACGAGACCAAACCTGATTGTTATGCATATTTGAATGGCCTGACATTCTGAATGTTGCCTCATCCATCCTCATCCATCAACATACTAGTTTTCATAATTAGGGTTTTCCTCTACTACTACTTTTACTAACTTCCTCCTGAGTGCAAAATGAGAGGGTATCAGCTCCTGTGTACTGTGTAATGGAAAACCTTTAGATATTATGCAACTTTTTTATACTCTTAAGCCCCATTTACATACATGGACAGAGTTTCTTGCCTTTATGCAAGATATGCTCAGATATGCAAGGCAATAGTGTATTTAATTTTAAATTTCTGTGAATGGTACCTAGTTCACTTTAGTGTAAACTAATTATTATTTTCTTAGTTCTAAAAATGTCTGCATTTATACCCAATTCCCAAAGTGTATTTGCCGTGAACTTTATTGCACTATTTTATTCAAAAGAAATCTGCAGCTAAAGCACATATAATTCTTGTTGAGACTTATGGTGACAATGCTTTGTCGGATAAGAAATGCAGGGACTATGTGGGGAAATTTGAGGATAAAAAACATTCTGGTGCATTGAAAATATTTGAAGACAAAAACTTTGAAGATTTACTAATCAAGATCACTGTCAAATTTTAGCAGAACTTGAAAAAATATTACAAATGTATGAGTGAAATTCTTCAAAATGATTAAAAGATTTAGGAAAGAAAAGCAAGGGCATTGTGTACCATATGAATTGAAGTTTTATTAAGTGAAAGAAACTGCAAGAACTTTTTCATGTACCTAATACAATTATAATTAACTAGCTGTCGGACCCGGCTTCGCCCGGGTGCAGATAGCTTTTGAGTCCAGTATTGATTTGGCAACAACATATTATTATTTCGCGTAATAACTATATTTCCCGTCCCGTTCTATCCGGTTTATGTCCCGTCTCATTCAGTCACATGATGAAATTTTAATTATCATTTATTTTCAGTTTTTAGGATTAGCTTTATTGAAAAATTTCTTTATATACAATATTTTGTAAATGTGATATTTATTCGTTGGTGGGAGAAGTGGTGGGAGGCGCCCGACGTGACAGCCCAGTGGTGGCATGCGCGTGAGCTGCGCGCGGGCATTGCAACATTACGTTATTTTTCTAAAATAAATATTTTTTCTAAAATAAATGTAGCCTAAGTTACTCCTTGTTATATCAGCTACCTGACAAAAAAAGTCCCGTCAAAATCGGTCCAGCCATTTCAGAGATTAGCCGGAACAAACAGACAGACAGACAGACAAAAAAATTTTAAATATCATTTTCGGCAGAGGTATCGTGTATATAACGATATGTAGTAGGACATTTTTTTTTATTTTCAATCTTAAAACAGACACTTCAATTTTATTTATATGTATAGATTATGAGATGATAAGGCGAGAAACTGCATAGGAATGAGGCTTTATTCACAAATTAGAGTAAAACCAATAAATATGTTATTATGTGCTATCATATAAACAATATCCAGTGTGACAAAATAGTCAAAATCCCAATTGGCTAAAATTAGAGAAACCATGAGATATTGTAAAAACTACAATGTATCACTACATAATATAAAACAAAGTCGCTTGCTCTGTCCCTATGTCCCTTTGTATGCTTAAATCTTTAAAACTACGCAACGGATTTTGAAGCGGCTATTTTTAATAGATAGAGTAATTCAAGAGGAAGGTTTATATGTATAATATATACATATTATTGTACAGAAATCTATTTGTACCCGGGGAAGCTGGGCCGGGCCGCTAGTACAATATAAAAGATACAATTTCTAGTGACCTATTATGACTCAACTCTTAAAACAGTTGGTTAAATATTATGACTGTGTTTTATTTCTTTACAGAACAGCAAATTCTCACGGACCACAATTATGCACACAAAATGCACTTCGATCACACTTATGCCAAGCTTGTTACAGACACTGGTAAGTTGTGTATATTAAGTATTAACTTAATCAAAGGAAAATAATATTCCAATTGTAAAAATTGTATAATACCTAAAACAGTATATTCTAAGTGTGATAATGCAGTTGGGCATTTTTTTAAATGTCATGTTTTTTTTTAGGCCCTGGAGTGCTCAAAGATCCATTACCAAAAACTACTGCAGGGATGGTGCGCAGTTGTAATGAACTTTCAAATGGAGCTCAGCCAGCTAATTGCTTTGGTAATAACTTTGGTATTTTATTTGGAACCTAATACTTTACTTGGTAAACAACAGATAAAAAAAAATATATAGTAGGCCAGAATAATCATGCATTAACATGTATATTATTAAAATTACAGTATATACATATATGTAAATTTATTATACTTCTAATATATTAATTAATAATTTTATTAATTTTTAATATATTAACTAAAATTGGAATATATGCAAACTATATTTATTTTGCTTACAGTTGTTACAATAATTAATCATACATTTTTATTACATTTATTTAAGATTCTATTTTCTTACATTTTTACAGTATTTATACATAATATAGAGGGAGCGCCTTGTGCTTCAAAAACGTAGATAAACATAGTGGTGCCGGTTCACCTTTTTCTGCCCTCCTGTTGCCTGGTATTAAACTGGTTGTCCAATACATGAATTACTTGGAAAATAAAAGTAAAAATAAATAGTTTAAGGCTATTTAATTCCCCTCAAACTCGTTTTAAAAGGATAACAGCTAAATATATTATAATTTTTCGGCGATCAAAGGAATTTATAACAATTTATTGCTAAAAAACTAAATTCAATTTTCACTAATATAGGAGTGCTACCTACATTACGAACAAGAAAATATTTACGTTTTTCAAGACGCGAATGTATGACAGCAGTCTCTCTATATTATAAATACTCTAAGGATCACATCTTATAGTACGATCACGATAAAACAATGTTGTCTCATAGCAATCAATAATGCACAAGAACTTAGATCGCTCGTGTTTTGCTCTTTTGGGAGTACATCTAAAATTTCTGAAAACAATTTTTTATAATCCTGGTAAATATATGAACGTCTCAAGAAAAAAATCATCCGTATTGTTATAATATAGGTCGGTTAAATTTTATGTCTATTTCAAAAATTCGCTTCAGCTATATACTACGCGCAAAATGTCTAAAAACCAATTTATTCGTCATAAAATTATAAAATCTATGTACATTTCCAATATCAGACGTATTGCTATGATACCGACTACCTTTTTTATTGAACACAGCAGAAATAGTCTCGCATGCAATTGCTACACTTTTGACCGTTATTCCTTTACCTTTGACCTATTCGGGTTCAGATTCATATGATTCTGGTATGTAAGGTATGTACCTTATCTAACAATTTTATACAGTTTCGGCCGTTTTGCCATGATACATGGTCGTGGGCTCTGGTACTATTATAAAAGATGTTCCAAATTTGTAAAAACACAGTATGAAAACATTTTTTCTTAGTCTGTTATTATCAGTATTTTTTAATACGTTGTTATTTTTTTAGGTTTTGGAGCATTTGAAGATACAGTGCCAGAAACTGAAGCTATGGCACCAACTTATACTGAAATGGCAAATAAAACCGAAATAGAAAGCTTTTATGGTAATAACTCTCTAGTATTTTATATTTACATACATAAACTCACGCCTTTTTCCCAGAAGGGGTAGGCCTCTGCCTACCCCTTCCTGACACCTCTGTGTCAGGACACCCACATTTCGCCTTGTATGTTCCGCCCCATGATGTGATAGGTGGCGAGCCTATCGCCATAACGGGCACAAATTCCTGAGTCTGGACTGATAATGAATAGAAAAATCAAATACCACTTTGCCCAACCCGGGATTCGAACCCGTGACCTCAACTTTGTAACCGTACAGTAGTAAAACTACGCCACTGAGGCAGGTATTTTATTTGGAACATAATATTTTGCTGCAATCATGAAAAAACGAATCGGCAAAAAAAATCCCTGTGATATTTTTAAAAATACAATATGTTTATAATTCCTAACGTTTTTAATACTTTTTTGGCAAACTGTTTATAACATTTGTTTGATAGCATGTTTTTGTTTTAGACTCTGGAGCACTTGAAGATCCAGTACCAGAATCGAAAGCTGAGGTAGTGCCCAGTCGTATTGAAACGTCAAATGGAACCAAAACTTCTAATTGCTATGGTAATAACTTTCGTATTTCATTAGCAGTATTATATTTTACTGTTGGCACGTTATAAAAACAAATAACAGGTTTAAAACGTTTAAGTAAACGGCCGAAAAAAAGTAAAAGAAATTAGGTAATTGCAAGGAATTTATACTCTAACTGGAATACTCACGAAATTATATTAAACGTTGTAAAAATATAATGTTACAAAAGCACTTACGTTTATACAGGGTATATCTAGACTGCGACCGGAATTGAAGCGTGGTGGTAGGTATTTTTAGTAACAACATGAACAGAATGCAAAAAAAAACTTCGCATAAAGACGCGACTGCTATTTGGTTATATTTTATATATCAACGTGGTTGAGTGGTAAATCCAATGGTTTTGCTAAAATAAATCCGAAACGAAGTGAATCTTCGGATGATCGAATTTTATATACGATACGAACGAACTTAACGTAGGTACGTAAACTCTTGAATAAGGCTCCGGATCTAACATTTTTATGATGTGGACTTTGTACAAAAAAAAATACCCAGCAGTAGAACGCATAAAAAACATAAAGAATGATGTTATTTTAATGGAGTTTCATGTCTATGTGTATAATCAGTGATGATATTTTTAACATTACAGGATATACAAAACCGGGTTGGAAAGTACAACTCTCCCAAAATAGTTCTAAATGTAGAGTTAATGAACTTTCTCCAATGTGTAAAAAAATTCGCGAGGAATACAGAAAGGTGAAGAAGCAGGCAAGCGCTCTAAAACGAGCACTGAAAAAACGAAAGTGGTGCCAAAAAACATCGTTTGAAAAGTTAACAAAAAAGATGAATCCATATGCAAAAAAAATATTTAGCATGCAAATCGCCCTGAGTAAATCGAAGAGTAAACATAGCTTACGGTTCTCTATGGAGGAAAAACTCTTTGCTCTATCTATAATGAAACAAAGCCCAGATTGCTACAGATTTTTGCGTCAAATTTTCATTTTGCCGTCGAAAGCCACTTTGAATGCAATGGTTGCAAGTTCCAAGCCTGAAATGAATCCTCAAGTAGTTAATTTATCTGAAAAAGATGAAGGTTAGTACTTTTATTATTTATTTCAAATTTTGTAGTCCACATATTTTGATTGTTTTATTTTTCTACAGGCACGATTAAGTTATTACGATACTCCTGATGGTAGGTGCCGTGAAGTCCAGATAGATAATAATAATAATAACACCCAACAGTCACATACATAGTCCTGACCCCACACTAAGATCGAATCTTGTGTCGTGGGTATCAAGAACTACGAGAGACTTTTCGGTCTCACAAACACCCAGACCCGGAAGAAATATTTGTGGGTCGCACAAACATTTCTCTCGGTGCGGGGATCGAACCCGCGGCCTCTCGTTTCACAGGCGGCGTCTAACCAACTGCGCCACGGAGGCTGTCGGTCATAGATCATCATCATTCAGGGGACTCGGCTTGATTTGCTTAGGATGAACCACAAACGGGGTCTCTGTGATGTCTCCTCGACCAGTGTGGACGGTGATCGCCATCCAGGCGGATACGCATCTCCCACAAAACAAATTACTCGATTAACTCATACAGATGGGTTCTGACCTATGTTCCGGGGCGTACTGTAACACGTTCTCAAGCAAGCGCTCGTGCACTCGGTACTTACTTGTTACTTGTTAGTTGTTAATAGCACTCACTGCATGAATGCTCGTCGTGTACCGACTCACATTACGCGCCGCCCAGCCGGCCAGTACCCACTACACACCTATCGCGTCTCTAGTCTTCAGGGTGTTCCCCTCGCAATGCGGAATCACTTAAATATCTTCGGCGTGGATATGCGCTGTAATCTGTATCCAAGAAATCACATTCATGGCCCAATATACCACATCACGAATTGTGAATGATGAAAACATTACGAGCAACTTGGAGTCGCTTAAGCGTGATTTACCGTCCGTATCACTTTAAGTCAATATAACGTGTATTTTAGCATTACTGAGAAACGATTTCATGGCCGCCATTGACGTAAAATTCTAACAGATGGCGCGATTTTCACAGGCATCTTTTTGACGTACCCAATGTACTGAAGGGCCTATCCTTAGTTTTTAAATCAATGCTACCGGCATACAAAAAGATGTTCGCTCATGTTACAAATTTTTGTAAAGTTTATTTTTACGTTAATACTCGTTATATTTTCAAATATTTCAACCAATAATATTTTAAACCCTAATTGTTCGTCATTTATTCAATAAAATCATTTAGATTGCATGATTAACATAATCACGTGACTAAAAACAGCGATCGGTGAACGTTAACGTCACTGCTCGAGCGGCAAGCTCAATGATCACCGGTAGACTGAGGAAGTTGGTATATTATAAGAACTGACTCAAAAACAGTTATTTTGATAAAACGCGAGATTCCTGGATCGTGTAGTGACGTATATCATAGCCCCTTGCCAGTTTAGATCATTTCAGAAGATTATTATTATTTACGTATTATCTATTGCAAATTAATAAAATAAAAATATATTGAGAATTTCGTTTCCACAAAATAGACAACATTCCTATGATGGCATCCCTTGTTCTTATCAGCGGTCAGTCTTGCACTTGTCTTATGGTCGGCATGGCACTATCAGGTGCTGTGCAATCACTTGGCTGTAGAGAAAAAAAAACAATGCGGAATAAGTTAGAGTTAATAGTTAATTGGTGGGGTTAATAAATACGAATAATTTTGAACTTCATGCCTTAATTTCTTATAGGGTTGTTTGTAATTGTTAGGAAACGCTCCCGAAAATGAATACATTCGACACTTCACACTTCATACCTTTGATGATAGTTCAGACAAATAATCGATACCCGTGAAAAAATCGCCTTTTATAACGTTGTTATCAGTTTTTTTCAAGTTTGAGCGAATATTTGGATACGCCGGACAGATTTATTAGGTATCAGAAGGATTCTAGTTATCGGATAACTGTGTGTGAGTATGATGTACGGCGCCAGCAGGTCCCGCGCGGCCGCCCCGGGGCTGGCCGGGTCGGCGCCGGCACGGCTGGCCGCTAGTAATGTAGTACCTACTGCGTCGATTGTTTGTAGTCATATTCTCTGCACAATTTTGGAATTAAAGCACTAATTTTTTTGTGGTGTACTTGCTTTTAGTAATCACCCGAGAAACCAATGATTTCTATATGGACATGGCTGAGGTTTGAGAGCGCCATAAAATGTTTCAACGGAGTTGGTGCTTAATTTCGAAGATGAGGACCAGTGTGTAAGGCGCACAGTTGCACGGTGCGTCGGCAGCGCCACCGAGAGTAGACGTCGTAATGATTTGGAATGATAATAAATGATGTCGTTTATAGTTGCAAAACCTTTTTGGTGTTATAAATAAATAAGAAAATAATTATTTTTGCCGGTTAGTCAAAATATGTTAGTTTACGTTGAGTTAAAACTAATTTTATTTTTTTTAAGAAAACAGAAAGTCACTTCAGGATTGCCTTAAGAACATAAAAATTATGCTGACCAAGCTTCACCACGCAGTTGTGTAGTATTAATTTAATAGGTAGCGCTAGTCTGTTATCTAATGCATATAAACTGTATATATACTGTATATATACTGTATAATTGATTATTTTATGTGATATCTTGTAACTGTGCAGTAAATGTCAATAGTGACGTGTCGTAAACAAATTAATATTTGGAGGCCAATTTTCAAAATTCAATCCAATATTTAATTATTAAAAGGAGAATTCCCATTCATAGTATCTGTAAACAATATTGTTCGTCCCAGTGCCAATACTTCTAAAATTCATTATTTACAGCATTTTTTATGGTTTGTCGTTAACATTTTCTTGTTTTGTCCCAGATGACAGATTTTTATAAAATTGAGTAATTATCATCACATTATATATATTGCTCACGGAGCCGAAAGCACTTTTTCTTTATTGATATTGTATATTTTTCCCCACACAAAAAGTAGATTTGATCGAGGCATAACAATCTTCGCACCGAGACTAAGTTTTGTAGTGAAATGGGCATTCTCCTTGATTATGTTTTCTGTAAATATTCATTTGATTTTTAAAATAACAATCATTAAGAGTACATTCTTATTAAGCATTTTGATATTACAAAAACTGTATTTCCAAAATAAAAAATGGAAGCTTAATGTCTGAGTAAAAATATAAACCACTTATTAGTTTTTTTTTGTTTCACTAATCTACACATTCAAAATACTGTAAACTATAAAAGTTTATGGTCTACTAAGGATTAGTAAGTTGAAGTGGTAATGGGCGCGGCACACAGCGCGGAGAACTAAAGGCCGATGGGGCCAAAAAGTCCTCGAATGTAGGCTGCGTAGCGGTAAGCGCGGCCTACGACGTCCACCCACATGGTGGTCAGAGGACATGGTAAATGTCGCGGGACGTCGCTGGATGCAGGCTGCCTCCAACAGGGCACTGTGGAAATCATTGTGGGATGCCTATGTTCAGCAGTGGATTTCCTTTGGCTGATGGACGGACAGGTCCCGCGCGGCGCACCTCAAATAATATGTTGTTGATGTGGACTGGATTAAAAAACTATTTGCACCAGGGCGAAGCCAGGCCGGGTCGCTAGTAATCGATAAATCCATTGAGGTACACAACTGGAGTCTGGAGGAGACATCTAGACCAAATAATTCGGAATATTTGCAAGGGTACATGTACCCTTACGCTGACAGTCAGCCCTGACAGTTGTAATTTATGATAATTTAATTGCTTTAAAAATACGGTATTCCCTCAGAACAATGAATAACATAGAAGGAGCGCTATTGACATTTCAACGTCCATTCTAATTTTAACAACAAGAAATAATTTTGCTGTGATCTCTTCTGATAGTTTATCGATATCGATACATGAACTTTATTTATAGCTTTATTCGTAGACACAGTGGTAGATATTCATACATAAATCATTATTATTTACTTCAAATCCATAGCCATTTATTTATTTATTTAACACTTTATTGTACACCATATACATAAAAAGACAAAACTAAATGAAATAAAATATATGCACAAGTGGCGGTCTTATTGCTTGAAGCAATCTCTGCCAGACAACCATGGGATGGATAAACGAAAAGAACGAAATTTGGGGCTTCGGGTGTACGAGTATTACAATTTATAATATTGTATTATAATAGAACTTTTGTGTTATCTTTGTAGCTACAGAACAAAAAATATAATACGACGATCTAATTTTTTTGAAAAGGTGTTCTCTGGTGTCCTCAGTTGTTAAGATAAAAAAAAAACTCGCAAGAATATAATATACAGAGTAGGGGCCCTACTATATTCAACGAAACGAAGTTCGAAACTTCGGATGATCGAAGTTTATATACGATACGAATGTACCTACATATACTTATGGTCGTTATTGACTTATGGTCGTAACAATAGACTTATAGTTACGGTGTACGTTACATAAATACGAACTTCTACAGAGTAGATACATTCATATTGTATATAAATTTTCATCGTCCGAAGTTTCGAACTTCGTTTCGGATTTATATAGTAGGGCCCTAGGTTTCAAAACGAAAAACTTCACGAAGTTTCGAACTTCGTTTCGGATTTATATAGTAGGGCCCCTACTCTGTAACACGAAATTCGAATCTTCGGATCGAAGAATGAATTATTCGAATATATCGGCAATTCGAACATTTACATTTTTATTTACTATATTCATCTGTAACAAAGTTCGAAACTTCGGACGAACGAATTTTGTGATGATACGAATGTACCTTCTCTGTAAATGTTCGTATTGCCGATATATTGGAATAATTCATTCTTCGATCCGATGATTCGAATTTCGTGTTACAGAGTAGGTTTCGAAACGAAAAAGGTTACGAAGTTTCGAACTTCGTTTCGGATTTATATAGTAGGGCCCCATCAGTGAACATTAGCCGTCCTTACCACATATTATTTGTCTCATTCTCTCCCAATTTGTTGACCCATTGGAAAAAACAGGATAAGTATATGAGTATGTTTCAGACTCTTTCTATGCTTTAGTTATTATTTTGAGGGTATTCCCAACTGAGACCTATAAAAACCATTCCAGTTCATTTGAAAAAAAAAATAGAATTTAATTCCATACGTACATTAACAATAATTTGAATAAAGAAGCAAAAATATTAATAAATTACATGTTACCAATGCCGTTTGACAATTAATGTCATATTATAACAAATTATAGAATAAGATTAATGTTACGGAGAAATAGGTACATATTGAAAATTTCGTTTATGTACTTTATTTAATATATTTATTACTAGATACATTGGATATTGTAAATATATTATTTCATTATCCATATTTTTGATACAAAAGTATATTCTAGTAGGATAACTCAGTTATAGGTTTGTTGTTTTTAAAATCTATATTATAACTAACTGTCGGGCCCGGCTTCGCCCGGGTGCAGATAGTTTTTGAGTCCAATCCACATCAAGAACATATTATTTCGCGTGTCTACTAACTATATTTCCCGCGTGCCGGCGACTATATTTCCCTTCCGTAGGAGAGGACATCCCGTGCCAACAATTTGAATTTGAAAGAGTAGAAAATATGTATATTTGGTTTCCTGACTCATCCCACGGGAACACTACATTTTTCGGGATAAAAAGTAGCCTATGTGTTAATCCAGGGTGTCAGCTATCACTATACCAAATTTCATCAAAATCTGTTGAGCCGTTTTTTCATGAAAGAGTAACAAACATCCATACATACATACAAACTTTCACCTTTATAATATTAGTAAGGATAATGTAGTCTTATAAGTTATTAAAAAGGTATGATTATATTGGGTTTTTATATTTTATTTTACTTTATTTTGAAACATAAGGTTAGAAATGCAACAAATATATTATGTGTCGTATCTGCAGCGATGCCGACTTGATCTATAATAGCTAAGCGAGCACAAAAGGGGTATGCCCACTCCCCATACAGATGTCGGCCCCAGCTGCCCACGTTTCAAAATACACTCAAATTATTATATATAAGGTAGTAAATAACTTTTAAAAAGATTGGATGCAATAGAACTTGGGGGTTCGAAGGAAAAACACTTTTTATTTTCTCCTTACTCTAGTTTTGACAACCTTGTTGTCATAGTTTCTTTATACCATATTATGTATTTACATTTGCGATACTTATTTTATTATACAATAATATAATATGTTAGGCGAAATTATACATATTTGATACAAAAAATATCTCTATGTACAAGAGTAGCATCGATGTCGAACTCTTACTATGGCGTTTTATTTTATGAGCAGATTTGTTCCGTGATAAATATTGTCATTATTTGTGTTAATATTATTCCATGTCATAAACAATAAGGACATTGTCCAGTTATTGAGCAGGAGGATAAATGCTGCTTTGATATCGTGCCTATCCGAGATACCATATGACTGTCATTAGAGATGGTCAACTCGATTTACTAACTCGAGTTGTGCCAAATTCGAGTTAACTCGAATTGAATTCGAAACTCGAGTTTGAAAATCGCGGTAGATAAACGCATTTTAATACGAAAGAGTAGCAAATATGCATATTTGAATTCCTTGATTTTACCAAATGTAATGTTTCCATATTACATTTTTCGGTATACATAGTATCCCATGCGATATATCAGGGTATAGCTACCTATATACGAAGTTTCATCAAAATTGCTTTTAATTGTAAAGTAACAGACTCATGGCGGCCTCTTACGTATAAGACATACATAAGTCTCATACCAGTAAAAACTATAAAAACCTCTTTAATTCAATCCTACATATCAAGTTCAACACTCGGTTTCGTCCTTCCAACTCGAGTTGTATAACTCGAGTTCAATTCGAGTTACCTGAATTTCAACTCGAGCTAACTCGAGTCTGGTTTATCCCGAGTTGGCACATCACTAACTGTCATAACATGGGCACAGCATCCAACAGTTCTACAACCCACAAAACAATTACAGCAATACTTCTATAAGGCGTTCATACCGGAATCATTGCCATCAATTAATTAATATACAAAATATATTTTTCGGTTTATGAGCCTACTTGAAATTCTGGTTCTTAGTAAGAAGCAGCTCGGACCAAAGTTATTTCCTTCCGTTACACTAATTCTGTGGTTATTGCATACTCCTATACTGCAACAACCATTAAATCTAATATGCTCACCGTAATTTGAGTTTGCTTGTTTAACTTGGTATGTGTCTGGAAATAATTATTTTATTGGTTTGAATGCTTATTATAGAAACATCACACAAAATCATCAGCTTTTAGAGAATTATAAAAACATTACGAACTAAAATTATATATCACAACTACACCCAAAAAATTGGCAACACTTTCATGGCGTTTGATCTGGGAATGTATAAAACAAATAGTCATGTAACTGTTTTTCCGGTAGCTCCTTTTTATTATAAAAATAATATTCCCGGAGTATTTCAGTAAACAAATGATACTACAATTGTGGATAAATTGAGTTATGATTTTGTAATAAAACGGTAAAGTGGGCAGGTGTAGGGCCAATTTTGGGCATCCTCCTTTCTTCGACGTGTCCGCGTCCGCTTCACTTGTAATACCTCAATGGATAAATCATTCCTTTTGTTCCTATATACTAAAGTGATTGATGCGATTGTGGATGTCTTGAGATAAAAATGTTCATGAAAGAGAACGAAAAATGTAAACTAAAAATATTAACTGTAATCGATTAAGAAATATACACAAATGGTATCGATATCTGTTAATAATCGGATATTGTACTAATCGATTTATTTGACACATCCCTATTTCATAATGTTGTGACACTGTCAAATAGTGTTGAGTAGGACTTGAAAAAGAGAACTTGAAAAAGAGTTTGTAAGAGTAGCCTCATTTTTGTACTGAGGCAGTACAATGTCCCACTTCAATTGAAGTGAGGCGTACTGACGCTTATTTGTGGGTCATAACTTTGTCTCACGGCTCAAGCCAATGAAATGACATTACAGAACAAGTAGTACACCAAATATGAAGTAGTACAAATTAAAAAGTTGAGCTGCTCTTACATTTTGACGTCATGTACGGGACAAATGTACTGCCTCTTGTATGTCCTACTCAACACTACTGTCAAATAGTACTGCTCAAAGTACTGCTGCTGACTGCATAATGCTTGATTTTAGATAAACATTAAACGTATTGTGCTGTGTGCTGTGATATAGTGTGTTTATTTTAACTGGTATGTGAAGATAAACTAGATTTGTTAAATATTAAACATAAAAAAATGGGTCGTAAAATCCCAGCTAAGAAACATCGAGGGGTGAAAGATCCGCTCGTGCAACAAGAGCGGCGATTGCAAAGGTACGGCAGAATAACCTTTAAATAACCATGTGATATTTGTTTTCATCGCTTGTTTTCAAGATGCAATAAATGCAGCCTTCACCTTTATTTCTCTTTGTATTTAAATGAATTCGTTCAGTGTATTTTTCTAGTTTGAAGAGTAAGATTAATGCACCTCCGAAAGATCCCGACGAGCAGCCAGTCCCGCGTTCGCTGACCAGATTGTTTCAATTCAATAACACAACCAAAAATAAGAGACATAACAAGAAGAAACAACTGAAACATATTGACAATTCCAATACAGGTAAGGTGTTTTATAATTGTGTGTAGACTTTATGAAGTGGTGGAATGTCTATTTAATAAATATACGTCACAATATTGTTTTCGTACTTGATGATGAAATGAGCAAGGTCTCTATTACACCTAGCCATGAATAGAAGCATGCCACTTAGAACTTATTATGCATTTCATGGTCCTGGATTGTGCTAATCACCTGGAGACAAGTCTCTTAACACCCAGTAATTTCAACAGCTTCAATGTCCTTCATACTGGAGTATAACAGTGTTGCAAAGTAGGCAAAGGAGTGATATCCACCCACAAGGCATCTTGCATAAGAGGGGCCGGTCAAGTAGGATGTAAATGCTAGGGTAGTCAATTCATAGCAAATTTTCCATTAGTACCTATATTAGCAATTAGCTAAAGTTAATAATCTAAGCCTGCCCCTATTCAATTATTTTTATTATGCAATAATACAATATGTTCATTAGTATTGATCATATAGGGTTAATACTGGAGACAGCACATTTAATAATAGTTTGGATTTAAAGCACCCTTCAATCTTATTATACTATTGTACAATAATATTGTAGCTGTTTCTTCAATATATGGTTTTGAAAAGAAATAACATACTCCTTGATATCAAGATCTTATAAAAATATATATTAAAATAGATCTTATAAAAATAGCCGATCACTTTCAGAATCACAATCACAAATAGCAATATTTAGCTTATTTAAGTACTTAACTTGTGAAATGTTATTATCAACTTCACTTGCTGTTTGTGATTGCTATTTCTGTTTATTCCAACACTATCTGAAAGGATTTTTGGCATAGGTAGCCAGTCATCTACCTATATTATGTATAATCCAATACACTGAATATATTGTAGATAGTGGTATAGCCACGCTGTTGTCAGTCAAGACCACAATGAATAGGTAGGCTCATCTGGCCCCACTGATCACTCCCAATAGATACCACATGCAATGCAACTGTTGAGTGTTAATACTTTAGTTCTCTTGCATGTAACAATGTGTAGTGCACCTACATGCTATATCAGTAACAACCACTTGTTTGATAAATCAGTGTCATTGCGCAAATATATTTAGTTGTGTTATTTATTGCTCATTATGTTTAAATACACCAAACAAAATCAATTGTTGTGTGAGATGGCATAGAAAAAACACTATGGGATCCAGTGTAAAAAATATGGTATGGTATAGGTTTTCGTAGGTAAGAAATATTCCACATTATAAGCTCAAGTTATGCTGGACTAAAAAACCAATTTGAAAGTTGTCTCTTTCTCTCTTTACTGTAATGAATAAATTTGTCTTTTGCGCATTGCCTTGAAAATACAGTAGAAAGTGGTATTTGATTAATTTTCAATAATGGTTTTAAACTATCCTGTATCGCATATTAAGCTCACTACATTGATATTTCCGGAATATTTTACTGCATTATGAAGAAAAACAACTGTGACTGTTGGGTGTTATTTATTATTATTATTATTAATTTTCCGTGTGTTCACGGTGGTCGCGGGTTCGAATCCCAGGGCACACCTCTGACTTTTCGAAGTCATGTGTGTATTGATAGTCAATCACCACGCACTAAAACGGTGAAGGAAAACATCGTGAGGAAACCTGCATGCCATGGCGATTCATAAGAATTTCTATGGTATGTAAGTCCGCCAACCCGCACTAGGCCAGCGTGGTGGACTATATGGCCTAACCACTCTCAATCGTATTCTCGATTGTAGAGTAGGCCCGTGCCCTGCAGTGGGACGTAAATGGGCTGATACACATACATTAATTTTCCAAAAGTGTGCCAAAAACGCTGTTTTTAATGATGGCGCTGGTTGTTTGACGCATGACGTCACATCGCAGTGAACTGTTTACTAATACTATAGCGACGAAGCTTTTTTATCAGTTTTCTTCATTATTATTAAATATAGTGGGGTATAAATGGTGTGTAGTATTACAATGCACAAATACAAGTATAAAAGGTCCGAAAAAACTCTTTGTTTCAATTCCAACGAATCCGAAAAGACGTAAACTGTAAATAAAATAGTTTATTTCTGAACCAACAAGCAGTGGAACAATAAAAATATTGCCATAATAACTACAGTAGTTGTAACAGTGTCGCAGTTATTAGGCGCTCCTTATAACATTAGCTTTCACAGGTTTTATAAATAACACGGTTAAATTAACGTGATAAAATAATGTAACTGTGGTTAGAACTAGCTAGGGGAGACCCAAAAAGCATTTCATCCCATTGGCACTTTTTTATGTGTGAATATTATTTCGATGTAAATATTAATTAACGTAGTATATATTCTCAATTGTAACTAAAATTATTTGTTTTCATTAAAATAAATACCATGATAAGTTCATAACCGTCGCAATCGCATCGTCTCCATAGGATTCCCTTGCAGATATGTGAAACAAAAATATATTTCTAAGTGTTTTTCAACATAATCTAAAATTATTTTATAAATAAATACTATTACCTATAGTGCTGTTTTTTAAATTTTAAATACGCAGCATATTAATCAGTGTTATTTTTAAAGAAATGTGCAAACATCAACGCATCTCTCTTAGGTAGGTTGCTACTATCAGCTGGTACAAAATCCATTGAATCCATTCTGAGACTCACCCCCGAAATAGCTTAATAAGTCTAAAGATTTCTTAGATAAAGTTTGAAAACTATTTCAGAAAAATCGCAAACTTCAACCATAACTAACTTTGATGTACAATCACAAGTCCCAACTACTTACTACAATGAATTGAGAAAGCGTTTTACTGCGCGATGACGTCACGAGAGCTGCAACCAATCACGGAGCGTTCTGGTCACAGAGAAAATGTCTTTTTTTAATCAATTTTATTTCGTGTATTTTACAAAAAGTAAACTTAATTTAGTCCAAATTGTCGAGAAATATGCTTTTTCATGCTATTATGAATTATCTTGCAGGATGACCACAATTTGTAGTATATTTTCAATGTTGTCAAATAGCCTATTCACATACAACGACTTTGCTTATAACGACTAACCGGTTTTAACGACGATAATGTTAACTCAAGTTAGGTTTCATAGTATGGTACTGAGAAAATATCACCGTTTAGTGCGACTCCGGTTTTAGCGACCAACTGCTTATAGCGACTAATAATTATGATAATACTATTATCGTAGTTATGGCGGAGGGTTAATTTTGGTATGGGGTGGTATTTGTTTGGGAGCACGTGCGGAGTTAATACTTGTAGAAAATGAGTCTTTAACCGCACAAAGATACGTCTTGGAGATCTTAGAGTCCCATGTATTGTCTTTTGCATCATCCATAGGCGAATATTTTTTATTCATGTATAATAATGCGACTACTTAAATCAGGCCCAAATGGTGTAAATGGAATGGCCAGCGAGATCACCAGACATGAATCAGATAGAACTCGTATGGGACGTCATCGGAAGAAAGATAAATGTAAGAAACCAAGCCCCTAAGATCGTCCAAGAATTAAAATTCATGTTAGTGCAAGAGTGGGAGAATATGTCGCAAAATATGATTGATGATATCCAGACTCTTATCTGAGCCCGTGGTAGCAATACGCATTATTAATTTTCTTAAATTATTTAAAGTTTTGAAAATACACGATTCCATTTGACAATACAGAAATTTCATTTTATTGTATTTCCATTTAATTGCATTTACTTCATTAATTAAAGTATTTTTAACTCTAGTATAGTAATTTGTTATACATTTTGCATCACTTTAAATATTTAAAAATAAAAACATAAAGTTATATAAAATATTTTCTAAGAAATTCAATATTTAACGCATTTTCCTTTAATGCTGCCGGCGTGTGTAAAGTATAAGATCATTTTACGTATAAATAATGTTTATATGGTTGTTTAAGGTGTCCAAAGCGTGTTGAAACAAAATCATAATAAGAAAGAAAGAAAGAAAGAATATTTATTGCTGGCACAGTAAATAACAGAGGAGTTGACAAAAAACAGTTAAAATAAAAACAAATAAATATTGCGCCAGCAAAGGTAGCTCTCATTCAGCTAGTATGCTGCAGCACCACTCAAGCAGCACTGCAACGCTGATTTTCGATGAGAGACCTTCATGACGTAATAACAACTTAATGCAATGACATAATAACTTAATGCTACTTACGTGTCGTGGTAATGAATGGTTCCCGACCGATTTAATTATTTCCTGTGAAATTGCTCAACAAGAATATTATATCATAACCATAAGAAAAAGTAGTTTTTTAGAATAATTAAATTCTAAGTACTAAATGTTACTAAAACGGTGAAGGAAAACATCGTGAGGAAACCTGCATACCATAGCCGATTTATAAAAATTTCTATGGTATGTAAGTCCGCCAACCCGCACTAGGCCAGCGTGGTGGACTATATGGCCTAACCACTCTCAATCGTACTGTCGATTGTAGAGAAGGCTCGTGCCATGCAGTGGGACGTATATGGGCTGATACAGAATAGGTACAAATGTATAAGACTTTATTTATATATCAGATTAGGTAGGTATGACAAGTCCAGGTGTTTGGCAAATGAATCCGATTGAAATCGGATAATCATAGCAGACTCATTTGCAGGTAGCCACAATGCAACAGGAGTCAAGGACAACCCCATATCCCGGCTGCGTAAACTTCCTGGTGAGACTGGGAGGGACTTCTCGCTGCGTATCAACAGTGCCATTAAAGCACTGCATAACCCTACTGAACCACAGGACTATCCAGTGAGTCTATAAAACATATAATTTATAATTACATTAACATCATAACTAATGTTTGCAGATATAATTGTGTTGCTTGTTTGATATGCAATCATCGCACACGCCGTAGTCGCACGTCGGTGTCGCAACGCTTAGTTATGGTTCAGAAAAAACGTCTGCGCACATCTATGCTAATATTATAAAGAGAAAACTATTCAATTCTATATTTTTATTTATAATGAATGAACACAACTACTGGACCGATAAAAAAAACTGTCAACCTTTAAAATAGTACATTATCCTTGAGTAACGTATCTTAATCTAAACGTATACATATAAATATACGGTGTCATTTTTGTTGTGTTCACGAAACTCCCTCCCTTTACTGAACTGAATTTAATCAAATTTCGCAATTCGCACATAGTGTGTGCAGTTTGATCGAACTTCAGAGATAGGATAGTTTAATGTCAATTTATCTATTATATAATTATTTGTTTATTTTATTTAACATAAACTCGTCAAACCTTGTAGAACTAACCAATGTAACATGATCTGTCTTTCATTGCCCGGTAACACCTGCAATTACTATAGCCTGAGAGGATAAAATAACGAATTGATATCTTTCTCACTCTCGTTAGCAACAGGTGCAGCGTGTAATAGACGTTTTATATTCTCTTAGTTAAAAGAATGCTTCACATTTCCACATGATTCGAAGTTGAGCCATGAGAGCCTGTGTGTCGGCGTAACCCGTAAAGTATAAAACGAATATGTCATAGCATTCCGGTTGTACATATTATTTAATGTGTAATGATGTGTGTTGTAGCACGAGGCGATAGAAGAGGAGGACGAGAAGGGCGCCCGCATGGCGGCGCAGCGCGAGCGACGCGCCAGGAAGCACCGGCGCGCGCTGCGACACGCGCCGCCCGCCGAGCCGCCGCCCTCGCGAGCGCAGCGCCGCGCGCTAAGGAACAAGGACAACAAACTCAAAGCGCTGCAGGTGCGTCGCCCACACCGACACTTGCAACCTCATCACTCTCGCTGTTCTTGTGAACGACCCGTAGCTCAGGGAGATAGGACTTCAGTATCGGTAGCCCGACGTTATCGTGTCGGACGGCAAGCGATGATGATATGCTGCCAATTGGTATCCCTTCTGGACTGTATAGCGCGTAATATCGACTGCGGTGCGGTCGTCTTGCCACGCCGCGCCGGGGAAAATGTATAACATATACACTAGTGTCGATATACCGGGTATCTCAAGACTGCTACCGAAAACGAAGCCGGGTGGTAGTTTTAGTGACTACAAATGCAATGTAACTAAAAATTTCGCAAAGAAACGCGACAATTATTTTTTTATGATGTTTTAAGTATCGTCATTTTTGGGTGGTAAATCCATAGTTTTTGCTAAAATAATAATTTAAACACTTTTATACCATAGATTACTTATAAATAAAAGGGTATAAACTATTATTTTAGGAAAAAATGTATTTACCACCCAAATATGGTCATAGGAAAAAAATTACAAAAAAAAATGTTTTTTTTTTTTGCCACTTTTATCTGTTGCATTGGGTCTGAAGTCGCTTAAACTACCACCATCTTCAGTCTTGATATACCCTGTATAATGCCACATACCACGGGAACGAAGATCAGTTTGTCTCTTTTAGAACTTGCGTATGTTAGAATATTTCGCAATAATATTGGTGAAATTTTTTCCGTGGCTTCCGTCGAATCGTCGGGTACCGTTACTGTTTGTGATGCGTTCACGTAGCGCGTGTTGCTAGCGCGTGAGACGTGTCGCAGTGTGTGTGACGCGTGGTGTGTGCGCAGGCGCAGCAGGAACGCTGCGAGGTGCAGTACGAGCGCGTGGCGTTCGGCGAGGTGTGCGACGCGCCGCCCGCGCTGCGCTTCAACCGCAAGCTGCACCCCGCCGCCGCCGACAGCGCCGCCGCCAGGGTCAGTACTGCACTCGCCACTCCGGCTCCATAGTATCACACGCGCTATGGTCGAATGGCAAACGATGTCTTAGTTTGCGGGAGCCATTCGTCGGCGTATGCTGCGTAGCGAAGCGTACGCTAACGACGACGTACCGACTAGTGTGATTTAAGCATAATCGTTATCGGTTTTTTTGATGCAGTTATGTTTTTATGAAGAAGCAAGCACTGAAAGCTGGTAATACGGTTTACAGCCGGGCCGGCGGGACCTGCTGCTGACGAGGATGTTGTCGGGTGCGGGTGCGGGGGCGGGCGCGGGGGTGGCGGGGGCGGGTGCGGGCGCGGCGCTGCGGCGGGAGCGCGCGCGGCTGGACGCGGTGGCCGCGTACCGCGCGCTCAAGGCGCAGCGCCTCGCTGCACGCACCTAGCCCGTCTCGCGACACATCACTCGATTGTACATCATGTTCATTAATTAATATATACTGATATATCAATCTGACGAGTTTATTTTTTCGTTTGTTACCACTAATCTCAGGAACTTCGTCTTCTGAAAGATCTGATGATCACCCTCGGATCTGCAGAGTAGAACTCAAAACTGAGTAGGAATCCAATGGCTTTTTTTGCATTAGGTTCAATATCAACGTTAAGTTACAGCTGGAAAGACAAAAAGGAGTAGGGGCGAAGGAAGGGGGTGACAAAATACACAAATATCTACGTTAGCTTTTAACCGAATTTAGTGATTTCTATTTCATTTTAAAGAACGTTTCGAGATCCCAGATCTGATGATCATCTTCGGGCCTAGAGAGCAGAACTCAAAATTGAGTAGGAATCCAATGGTCTTTTGCATTAAGTTCAGTATAAAAGCTAAGCTGAAGTAGGGAGGAAAAAAGAAGTAAGGGCGAGGGGGAAGGTGAGAAAGTTAATAAACATGTGAATACTGCAATATCTTTGGCAGCTTTTATAAAGTACATATTCCTTGTGGGGCCACCTCTTCGTCACCTAAATGCATATTAATACTAAAAAGCAACAAACAGCTAAAAATTGTAAGAAAACAAAAACCGACTTCAAAACAAAAAACCACTATAAAGTAAAAAACAGTAATAAAAATACCACTGCAAAGCAAAAAATAATATTTCTTTCATTGTACTTGTACATGTTGGTTAATTTGCTATAGATATTTTAATGTGCAGTGTGAAATGTGAAAAAACTGTTTGCATATAAACATAGTCCGTAGAACAAAGGGCCGTTGAGGCCGAAAGGTTATGGTTGCAGAAAGTCGCTGTATTGGCCGCTTCCAACAAATAAGCGTTGGATATTTTAACGAGTCAGCTGTGATATATGCTGTACGGAAGCTCTAAGCGTCTGCTACACCTGGACCAGATGCTATTCTTGCCTACATAGTTAAGGATTGTATTTCTTCATTAGAAGCGCCACTAATGTATATTTTTACCTTTCCTTAGATCAGGGTATGTACCCAGATACTTGGAAAATCTCAAGAGTTACTCCAATACCTAAAACTGGCTCTTTTAGGGAAATTTTAACTGTTAGACCTATTGCAGTACTTTCCGTTTTCGCTAGTGTTTGAATCAATCACCAATCGCTACATTTTCAGGCAAATAGGCAACCGTTTACACGACTCTCAGCACGGATTTAGACCAGCACGATCCACTTTAACAAATCTTATTGCCTATGTTTATTATGTAGGCACACACATAAGTGGTAGCTGGCAAATAGACGTGGCGTACTTTGACTTTAAAAAAGCATTTGATCTAGTAGACAATGACATATTGCTTTAGAAATTCGCAACTATAGGATTCTGTCCAAAACTGCTCAATTTTTTCTCTAATTACCTTAAAGACAGAAAACAATATATCCAACTGATGAACTATCAATCTCCTGATTATTATACGCCGTCTGGAGTTAGCCAAGGTAGTACATTAGGTCCTGCTCAATTTCTGATCATGATCAATGATCTGCCAAAAAATCTCAAAACAGCTAAGTGTCTCCTGTATGCCGATGACATTAAGAAATTCTTGCCAATCGCAAATCATGAAGACTGCAAAGCATTACAGGAGTATATGTATAAATGCAATCTCTAAATGGAGTGAAACCAACAAATTACCTTTAAATAATGCTAATTGTTAATTTAAACTCGTTGATCAGTGACCGACAATACGGGTTTTGTCTTACAGCCGCTGCCAATAAACAAACCCAATCCAAAATTTGCCGTTTTAGATTGACAGCTCAATCGTTTTTCTGATACTATATTGCCAATAATCAACCTCAGTAGTAAATAAACTATGGCAACATGCCAGGAGACCAATCCAAAAGTAGAAAACAATTGACAACAAAACAGATTGACTTCAATCGAATTTTTTCGATTGATTATTGGCATCGGCCGATAATCGATCGACGGGTGATCTAGCGTTTGTCCTGCATCACTGGGGTGAGGCGATTGACCGGCGTGGCGAGCCTCGATGTTGCCAAGGCGTTTGATAGGGTCTGGCACCGTGGTCTTCTGTCCAAGCTTCCGGCATACGGTCTACCCGGCAACCTGTGTTCGTGGATTTCCGGCTTTCTGCATAGGCGTAGAATACGTGTAGTCATTGACGGACACGCTGCGGCGCTCATGTCGGTAAATGCCGGAGTTCCTCAGAGTTCGGTTCTGTCGCCCACCTTGTTTATTCTGTATATCAATGACATGTTGTCGCTTGGCAACATTCATTGTTATGCAGATGACAGCACGGTTCATGGGCGATACCACTGCGGGCCTCCAGCTTGCCGTGTCGAAACTGTGAAGGGACTCGAAGATCTTGTCATTGAACTCAACCGGACCTTAAATCTCATTTCTACATGGGGTTCCAGGAATATGGTTGAGTTCAATGCCAAGAAAACCCAGGTTTGTGCGTTCACGTGCAAAAAATACCCATTCCCTCCCCTCCCCATTCTTCAGGGTACTCCCCTCTCAGTGCTGAATGACCTGAGTATCCTTGGTGTGGATATCCGCTGTGATCTCAATCTAAGGAATCACATCGAGGGCGTAATATCTGCGACATCACGCAGGGTTGGAGTCCTGAATAGAGTGCGTCGGTTTTTCACGCCCGGTCAGCTTTGTCGCTTATATAAAGCGCAGGTCCGGCTGGGTATGGAGTACTGCTCGCACCTCTGGGATGGATCCGCCCAGTACTTGCTCAATGCCTTGGATGGATTGCAGCGGCGGGCCATCCGCATTGTGAATGATGCAGACGTTACGAGCAACTTGGAGTCACTACAACTCCGGAGAGATGTCCCCTCTCTAAGCGTGTTCTACCGCCTGTATCACGGTGAGTGCTCTGAAGAATTATTTAACTTGCTCCCCTCCTCTCCATTCCTAACCATAACCACGCGTGCTGGATTGCGAAGCCATAGCTTGACGGTCCACACCATCCCGGCGCGAACCAAACGGTTCAAAAAATTCGTTTTTGTGCCGCACCGTCAGGCTGTGGAATTGTTTGCCGGCACACGTGTTCCCTCCTTCCTACATTCCTGGGTCCTTCCGCCGTGGTGTGAAGAGGCACCTTAGCAGGCCGGCATAATTGTTTCCATTGGCATGGGACTCCCGTTCGATGCCAATGGATACTCTGCCTGGGCGGCATTGGCACTTTCAATCAGGTGCAATGCCGCCACTACGCCAGGCCATTGTATAAAAATAATAATAATAATAATGAAATTGCTGTTGATTACCTTTCAATTTTTCGTGTCAAATCGTAACTATATTCAAACAAATATCCATAAATCAACAAATCTTTGTTTTAATGGTAGGTGTTGTTGGTTTGTAAAATATCGTGATAAAGGAGATTTTATCTTTAAAAACTGTAATTCTGACGTGCGTACATAAGGACTTTCACGTCCTTTTTATCCATAGATATACCGATATTACTTGTGGTTAAAGAAACTTTATTCTCAAAAGAAATTTTACATTTCACTTCATGAGATATAATAATTCTATAAGTAAAATTATGCTAGTATCGGACAGAACTAATCTACAGTTTATTAATGTGGGTAGGACAGTTACAATGTGTTAATATTGGGACGATAACAAAATAAAATACCCACATGTCAACTCACAATCCAAGACTTGCTGCCAGGGCCGCATTCAAAACTTTGATTTTTGAATAAATAATTTTAATTTTCTCTTATAAACACGGAAGCTATCTGTTTCTTTTATGGTTGTTGGCAAATTGTTATACATTTGTACTCCTTCATATCTGATACTTTTTTTAATGTAATTTGTGCGTGGTGTCGGCATACAAATTTTATTATAATTTCTAAGTGCTCTGAGTCCGAGTTCTTTTTTACTTTGAAATGTTAAATTTGAATTGATTTTCTTTTCTATAATTTTTCTTATTAAAAGGCAAGTGTTGAATTTATATAAATTATCGATATTTAATATTTTTGTTTCCGAATAAATTTTGTCTGTTGGAGTTAAACGATCGTAATGAAATAATAGTTTTATTAGTCTATTTTGTTTGGTTTGCAATTGTTTCAGTATAGTTTTACTAGCACTACCCCAAACTTCAATTAGGTACGACAGGTGTGATTGGATTAGAGAGTAGTATACATTGTAACGGACTTGCTGTGGTAGGAAACGAACTATTCTATTTAAAGACCCCGTCAACGATAGTAGTCGACTTTCTATTTTATCTACGTGAAATTTCCACGTCAATCCACTGTCGAGTATTAGACCTAAGTACTTCTCTTGGGCCGATTGTTGGATTTTGACACCATTGACTGTAAGGGGACTATGATCCCGGATTTTCTTATTTTTGGCCTTAAAAATCATATAACTCGTTTTAGATGTGTTTATTGTCAAAAGATTACACTGAAACCACTTGTGTAAGATATTAAGATCTTCTTGTGCTAGTTTTAGAATTTCGTTTAAGGAGTGAGCAAAGTAGAATATGCAAGTGTCGTCAGCGTACAAGCTTATATTTCCATGTATTGGAATCTGGCTAATATCGTTTATATAAATAAGAAATAATAAAGGGCCCAGGATGGACCCTTGTGGTACGCCATAACTTATACTATGTGCCAAGCTTTGGTATTGGCCTATTTTTACAATTTGAACACGGTTTGTAAGGTATGATTCAAAAATTTTATACGCATTGCCAACAACACCCATATTATGAAGCTTTTTCAGCAGAAGTGAGTGACAAACAGTGTCGAATGCCTTTTTTAAATCGATGAATACTCCTAGTCCCACCTTTTTTGCATCTATATTTGTTTTAATCTCAGTGACGAGGTCTATTGTTGCAGATAGTGTGTTAGATTTTGGTCTGAAACCATACTGCCGGTCAAATAGGAGATTATTTTGTGTCAAGAACTTGTTCAAGCGATCATACAGTACTTTTTCAAATATTTTAGAGAGGACTGGCAATACTGAAATTGGACGATAGTTTCCAGGGTCTTTTTTGTCTCCACTTTTATAAATAGGTGTTACCTTGGCTATTTTTAGTTCGTCCGGAAAAGTGCAAGTCTCTAAGCAATAATTTATACAAACTACCAATTTAGGAATAAGAAACCGCTTAATGCATTTCACAATTTTAGTAGTAATACCATCAATACCTGCACTGCAATTACTATCAAGACTATCTATCGCTTTTCTAATTTCATTTTGATCACATGGTGCCAAATTTGATAGCTTTTCCATATTTGGTTTTATATATGAATACGCGGGGGTGGTTTCATGATACTTAGGCGGAATCTGGCTAGCAAGTTTTAGACCAATGGTTGCGAAATACACATTTAAGTACTGACATATTTCTTTTCCGTCTTTAATTATACCTTCATTAGTATTAATAATAGGTGGTTTGGCGTCTGTTTTATTTTTATTGTTAGATAATATATTCACTAAGTTCCACATGTTCTTTGGATTGTTTTTGCATTTAGAGAAAGCTTCATAATAATATTCCTTTTTTGTTTTATTAATTAGCTCTGAAGTTTGGTTTCTAATTTTTTTGAACTCGTCTCGTAGGTTTTTGTCGTCTGGTTGGTTTTTAGTGTACTTCCATAGTTCGTTTCTTCTATTTATGCTTGTAATTATATTGTTGTTGATCCAGTCCTTTTGAGGTGGATTAGCTATTTTTGTTTTGAGTATTGAGCTTTGTACCGCTATAGATGTTATGTTTGTTGCCAGTGTTTTGTAAAATTTTATATCAGGATGATCCAGACCTTCTTTGCAAGCATAATTGTATAACTTTTCATAATCTATGCAGTTATATTTTATCTTTTGAAGAGGTTTTGGCCTGTATTTTTTGATTCCGAAGAAAATCTGGTTATGGTCGGACATCGACGAGTCGGCGACCGCCATATAAAATTGCGCACCACTTATATTGGTTAAAACATGGTCTAATATTGATTGTGTTGAAGCTGTGGTACGCGTTGAATAGTCTTTATTTATTTTATTGATAATGATGTATCCATTTCCCTTTAGAAACTCGGTGTACTGTTTTGTTTGTTTATTTTTTGATAATAAATCTATGTTAAAGTCTCCAAAGACAACTGCACGTTTCTTTTGCTGTATTTGCTTTTCAAAATCTTCCAAAAACACTTCGGTATTCGTATCTCCCGGCTTGTATATTACTCCAATATCTAACTGAAATTTTTCCGTATGTATCCAAAGATAATTATTTCCGTTTAAATGTATCCCTCCTTCTGAGCTGTGTTGTATTTCATTACGTATAAATATTGAGACACCACCTCCTTTTTTTCCAGTTCTAATATTGTAGTAATGTTTATAATTAGGTAATTGTATGGATTCTGCTTCTTCTTCCGATCTTATCCAAGTTTCTGTGAGTAGTATTACATGTACTTTAGTTTTTATTGATTTTAGGATGCACTGTAGTTCGTCGATTTTGCTTGGTTTTATGATACTTCGTATGTTAGTATATAGAAAGTTAAAAGATGTATTATTTGTTTCAAGATTTTCATAGGTGTGTAAAATCTGATAAGTTATGTCTTTGCTGTCATTATGTTGGGGTTCGCTTATAAGTTTTTTGTTGCTGGAATAATTTTGGGGACTCCTTTTACGTATTTGATTATAAGATCGGTCTCGCCATTGTTTTGTCTATTGGATAGTTCTTCCTTCAATCGTTTCAAGTGTGCTTGCTGAGATGGCGTTTGGTCCGCAAAAATCTTTACATTTTTGTTTTGATAGTTAGTTCTGTTACGTAGAATATGTTTGGCATCTTCAGCAGACTTCAGATACACTTTAATTGACCGGGCTGTTCCAGATTTATATTTACCAAGACGTATTACTTTTAACATGTTAGGGTCATCCTTGGTTATTTCCTTTAAGATTGAGTTCACTTCATGTTTGTCGTGTGAATATCTTTCGTCAGAATTTTGACTATTAAGCTCTGGAATACCAGTAATTATTATATTGCGCTGTCTATCTGTACGATCATTTATTTCTCTTATAAGCTCCTCACTGGGCTGATGCATATTTAATAAACCAAGTGTAGGCCCTAGTTTCAACTGTTCTACTGTTTTTTCCAGGTTTGTGAGTTTTACATCGGTTATAGCATTTTTTTCCCGAATATCAGATACTTCAGTTACAATTTTATTATGCTCGATAACCAGATTTGCAGTGGTGTTTTCAATCTTATCAACCTTTGAGCCTATCTGTTTGATTTCATTGTGAATTGAACATAGCTGATCTTCCTGATGTTTTAAAAAATTTTCAAACATCTCTTTCATGTCATTTCTGAGTTCGGATATGGAATTTCTGCAACCACACTCTGAGTCTGGTCCTGGTTGTTTACGTTTGCGCGTGCACATATTCCATTCACGCGTTTCTGTCAACTTTGACAAGTCGGGATATGATCCCCCCGACCCTGTGCCCGCGCTGGCTTTTGGAGACCTTATTGTCGTTGTCATGCTCGTTGGAAATTGCGCTTTGTTTAGATGAGATAAGACTTACTTACTTATATTAAATATCATGATATTCATAACAACTTTTCCATGTTGAATAAAGATGCCCTTACATCATTTGATTTCATTGAATTTTGAGGAAATATAACATATGAATAAGACAGGACAGAACGAGTTGGGACAGGAAAAGTAAAATAATACGTAAAATATTACATAGTTGGTACGTGAAGGAAGATGTCTCTGCTGGGGACTGGAGTAAAACAAATCTATCTGTACCCGAGTGGATCCAGGCCAGGCCGCTAGTATTTTCTTGTCTTTGTGACGGTTTTCCGCTAAGAGAATGCTGCTAAAACTATTTATATATTTAGAACAAAAGGGATAAACTTAAAAATAAAAACTGATTGCCCGATGCTATTTGCCCGGTTTTAAGACCCGCTGGAACGTGTGGTTTCTAACGGAAGCTCTTGGGTTCCTCGCACTAGCACCTCGCATTCCTAATTCTTAAATGTTATACTTTCAGTGGGTGAGATTGGTAAGTTAACAAAACTGTTTAATGATAGATACAATGATTAAAGAATAGAAAGAATTTATTCTTTAATCATTGGATAGATATTAATGTCTAATATTTTACGCCTGATGTGGCGCGCGAGCATCAACTGTGCGTTGTGTAACATAACTATTAATTTTATTATTTGAGTACGTCATACTCGCTTATAATATTATCAATTATGTCTGTACCTACTTGCAGCAGCGTCGCGTCGTATGCCAGGTTCGGCCACTTCCTTGTAACACGGTTAAGGAAGCCGATTTCTGACACATGCGTAATCCTCGTGAACGGGTGCTACTTGTGTAGACTGGTCTGCTCAATTTGCTTATAATTATATTATTTAACTACCCAGTTTTTTTCTGTTTATACCTTTCATTGCTGAACAGTAAATTCCGATTCCGCGGTCTGAGCGACCTAACTTAACTAACCTTTATAAAATAACTTACACAGTATAATTATTATTTAATTACTATTACAAATAATTCATGAACTGCTCTGAATTGTAACTCCTGTATGATCCCTGTATTGTACCTAAACTTATTTTGAAAGGGCAACGCAAGAGTTCCTGATACCCACGACACAAGATTCGATGTTAGTGTGGGTTCAGGACTATGCATGTGACAGTTTGGTGTATTTATTTATTTTGTTTCAGCATGGCGAGCGCAGTGTAATGCCAAGCATTACTTTATAATTCAAAGTGGTATTTAATGTTTTGTTTTGCACATAAGCAATTAAGATAACTATCGAATAAAGAGTATCAGTACTATGTATCTACTCTGGAGTTGATCTGTGACTGGAGTACAGATTGTACAGTAGGTACTCATGGTTGAATAATTTTAGTGTTTAGAGGATTTTTGGCCAATACAATTTGTCTGACGGAAATAAGTTTATTTATTATTTGTAGAGCTTTATACCTAGTATATGACAAGTGACAAATGTTCTAGTTTATGGAAAGCGTCTGACACTCAGAATAATAACTAAAGCATTATTATTATGAGATCTGACACTTTTGATATTACTTCAAAGAATATTCTCCAATATGTATTAAAAATAAGTCATACATATAAGTATATTACGTAACCTTTATTTTTAGTTACTTTTCTCACTTGGGACTTGGCCAGGGGTCATCGGAGCTAATCCCAAAAGCATGGTGGTATTCAAATTACACGAGAAACCATTAAGAATCTAAGACTCCATATTTTCAAAAATAAGTTATGGTTAAGGCTTGGACTATAGTTTGTTTGCGATAGGTTTGCCGTCAAGTATTTTTTTTTATTTATTGAAAAGGAAAACTTACAGCTAACAGAACATTTGAGTTCTTAAAATAACTTACTGATGCCTAATGACAAGTTTTCACATATTATAGTAACTGAATACAGATAGTAGGTGAACAACTTATGGTTTAAATCTTTAGTTCGCTCGCTCATATCACATTAGGTACATTATAGCTTAAGAGTAAAAAAGGTGTTGCTCATTTTTTTTTAGTTCGAGAGTACTAGTTTGTATATAATATATACGTCTGCGGAGGCAGGCGGCGCGGCGGCGGCACAGCGCGGCGGGCGGTAGCCACACTCTCACCAATTGTTACCAATTACAATATCATAGCATGTGTTATTCACTCATCAATTACGTCAGTCGCCACTCACTCGTTACTCTCTATTACCGAATACAAATAAATTACTGTATTGCTACAGCCTACAGCTTGGCAAAAAAGTTTCTAACTTTTCGAATGCTTTTCGAGTTATGTTTGTATAGATAGTAACAAGAAGCTATGGAAAATTACGAGAGAAATATAATATTAAGAAAGAAATTCTACAATAAAATATGTCATAAACACATACGTCAACATTCACTTTGAGCAATCAGCTGTCATCAGATGAGATATTTAAGGTTAGATAAACTGCTATCAAATATTCCGAGATATCTTTTGAACCGAATGACACAATACTATTGTTACAATACTCTACTCACGTGTCGGTCTGGAAGTGATAAATGGTCTATTTAGAATTTTAGAACTTACTTTTAAGTTCTTTAAACAGAGGCGGAAACTCTCCTCACTCCTAGCTCGATTTCCGAGGTTGGACATCCTAGCGGATAAGGATGCAATCACATACGCGCGAATTCGTACCGTCCGCCAGACGAGCCAAGACATACCAACAACAATGGCGCTGGAAGTTTCGACAAGACGACAGGAACATTTGAACACAATCGCGTTGTGGCACTCATGACTTTGTGAAGAGCCTTACGTGCACAAACGTGTCATCGAAGCTATACCTGCCGGTCTTCGAAGCCTTGATGCAACGAAGAGACGGACCACTCACTTATCTACTTACTCAGGTAATCACCCGGTAAGGGTGTTTTGGTGATTACCTGAATAAGATTAGGCGTGAAACGACGGCTAATTGTCACCACTGCAATATCCACTATTGCACATTGAACAGGACTCAGCTGCATACACACTCGCGTAATGTTCTGCGTGGGAAGTGGAGCGGTCTCTATCTGTACTTTGCAGATAGAGACGTGGGGTTTTAGCCGGTAAAAGTCCAGCATGCCGGGTCTATCCAGATAGTCGAGTATCCAGTGAGAATTTTACCCATAAGAATTATGTATTTCCGTTGCCGCTATAACAACAAATACTAAAAATAAAATTAAAATATTAAGGGGGGTCCCCATACAATGAACATGCTCTTACTCAACATTAATAACGGTAAGAGTTAGACGCTTAAAATGTTCATAGAATATTTCGTTGTACATTAACTTTCAAAATAAATAAAGAAATAAAAATAAAGTAAATATTAAAGTGTGGCTGCCATATAACAAGTTATTTTTTTAAGCACTTTTTAACTCGATCTTAATAAACAGGAACAAACGTGGTTTTTTGGGTTTCATTTATAGATTATGGTGCGGAACCCTTCAGGCGAGTCCGACTGGCACCTGACCGTTTCTTTAAAATGCAATATGCAATTACTTTACTGTATTTTTTCCTGCTAGTTATAAAATCAAGTATCCTGTTGATGCCCTTCGCTGTTATGTCGACATAGTTTACAGAGATAACTTGAAGATCCCACGTACCACGTATAGGACATTAAACAATTAATAATTGTTATAGCGTGTAATGCCGGCACATGCAGCAATATTAGTACGGCAGGCGTCTTATACAAAACGATATTGATATGTGATATTTAATTTAAACCCCACATTCCGAACTACTCCTGTACGAAGTTTTAAAAAAAATGTCTATTAGTTTTATCAAAAATCGCGATTCTCATTTTGTATCAACCCGTATAGGTATGAGTCTTTTTACGACTCGAGCAAGTTCCCGAACGGAACTGAAGTTCAGTTAAGCTCTAATAATACTCGTATCAATACAAGGGCTTGTAAATCACGAAAACTAAAATGACGATGTTTTATAAAAAATCTGATCCGGAGTAAGAGAAACTTGTGGTTAAATTAAATACTTATATGGTAATATCAGCCTGTATTTGCTATGGGAAAACAATACGTTAAAAGGAAACTACTAAGGTTTGTAACTACAGCAAATACTGGATATATTGAGACTTCTTTTGTCTCTATAACTTGAATAGTGAGCGCAACGGAATATCAGGCCCGGCTTTGTAATAAATGGCATTGTTTGGTTTTGCTACTGTTTATGGGCGGTCGTGTCGCTTACCATCAGTCGAATGGCATGATCGTCTCGCCATTCATTACAAAGAAAAAAAAAACATAGGTATCCCTTTCGGGCTCCCCGGAGCACCTTAAGAGCTCTTCCTCTTGAACAAAATATCGTGCTGATACTGATTGTCTAACTAACTCACTGTTTATTAAATAGCAACTCACAATAATTAGGGCAATTCACGTAATTTCTTGACGCGCCGATCAAGTTGCGGTGCGGTTACAATTAGTTTACGATTTGGTACAAAATGGTATTCTTGTAAATGTTTAACTGCGCGTCAACTGTAAAACTTGGTTCGACGGTTACAAATTATATGTATAACCTATACGATCCTTATATTGTAGTGCTGGTCACATACTTCTCCTACACTGAGGTTGGCCAGTGCCCAAATATCATGAGCATTTAACCCTAACTCTGCTAACGCTCGCACCGCTGACTACAATCTGTGGCACATATTGAGAGTGAAATAGCGACGGTGGTCACTATGCTTGATGTGTGTAGTTTAGCAGTTCCGTGACGCACGTGATACACCTTATAATTACTTATATTAGTTGTGTAATGTCGATCGCTTCGCTAGGGAATCGAAATCGAGTGCTCACTGTGCCACAACCTATTTACGCCGACACTTTGTGGGCGGCTGCCCAAACATGTAATATAGGTACGGCTCTATTAGCAAATAACTTTAAATCATTTTCAATCAAGGCGCGGCAAAATTTTCATTTTATTTTACATAGGAGTTATTTGATTTCTTGACAATATTTTTGTGATAAAATTCATTTAGTTGAAGTTGAGTTTGTTTAATAGTATTTCAATGTGAAATAATATGCCAGGCGGGGCTAGTTCGCGACGCTGTACCAATGCACTGCGTATAGATACAAGGAGCGGTGTACACAGTGCAGTGTTGACTGAGTTGCGACTATCTGCTATCTAAAATCAAGCCAGTAACCCGAACCACGGTACCGCGCCGCTGCTGTCAACGAGTCAGGAGTGCGATTCACGTATTTTAACAAGTTCAGCTGAAGTGCAGTTGCGGTTAAGTTTCGATCAAAACAGTCCTTTTCGTATTCTCGTAATTTTGACAACCGATGTCAAATACGCTCGCGTCAAGTTCGCGTCACGCAAACGTTTTAGCGTATTCTACTGCTGCGCGCAAGCTGCGCGTATATGTCAATTTCAAACAAATTTGACAAGTCTGACGTACAGTTGACGCGCAGCTCACGCGCAGTTCACGCGTAGCTAAACACTTACAAGAATACCATTTTGTACCAAAGCGTAAACTTAATTGTAACCGCACCGCAACTTGATCGGCGCGTCAAAAAGTTACGTGAATCGCACTACAGGACGGGTCCGGCCCCGCCCTGCTGCAGATAGTTTTTGAGTGTAGTCCACACCAGTAATATTCATATCCTACGGGAACAATATATTTTTAGGTATAAAAAGGCGCGTTTGTTCGTTTTTCGTGGTCCGATTGGTCGATATTCTAAATTGATAGTCAGAATTAAACATTTCGACCGCCATTTTAAAACGTGTATGCACTCGGGCGGAGCCTGGCCCGACTGCTAGTAGTTTATAAAAAACTAAATTCTAACATTTACTTCTCTACTATATCTACAGGCTTGTATTGTACCTATGGAAACCTGCGCGAGACCGCCTTTTTTTTCTCATTTATCATCCATGTACGAAGGTACAAATGTTAATCGCTCACAAATGTATAATATGTATCAATATAAATTTACTATATGTATAGATTGTTTATTGTTCTCAATCGTTCTTACAATTGTAGAGTAGGCCCGTGCCCTGCAGTGGGACGTATATGGGCTGATACAGATACAGATAGATTATTTAACCCTTTAAACCCTTTTTTGTCACCCTCTTTGCTATTGAAGGAAGTGGACGAACATAATTTGGTTTAATTTTATGATTGGTTTTGATGCGGGTTAAAGAGTTCGATTCCCGGAGATTCGCTGAGCTTCAATACTCAGTGCTATTAAAATGCCACGTTCTTCTCTCACGAACTTATATACTTTATACTAATAACTTAGGCACTTAAGTACCTATAGAAATTGGAGTTGCGGGGGTGTGGGCACTGGGCAGGACTTCCATTCGCATTCAGTACTAATTGTACCAAATACAATTTATATCGGAGCGTCAATATAATAGAACATAATCAAGTTCAACCAAAAATAACTTGTAAAATATGTCCTACAAGTCACAAGTATGGAAATAATAATACAATTCGAATTATCCTCAAACATAATGTAAAATTAATTAAGTGATAAATCGATAAAAGATTCCTACCGTGCGTCTGAAGAGCACTTTGATAATCCTTGCTATAGATTAGCAACATGACACTTGCAATCACTCTCGACGAGTCCAACGTGATGCACCATTCAACTTTATTTTATCACAATGACAAAGCATAAACATTATAATTTATGTACCTACGTGCCTTCAAAACTAACAAATACCACAATCGTACCGGCGCGGTTTCTTTTTCCTATTTGGATTATCCTCAACGGTCAACCCTGCTCGTCATTTGCTGATTATCGGCAGGACGTCATTATTGAAAATATACTCGGTAAGTTCACCTCGCCACAGTTAATGAATCCGATTACTTTATAATAATACAGACGCAATTTTTTTCCAGTACGATGCTTTTTATAACAATGGTATTAGTTAAATATAGATGTCGAATAGTTCAGTCAATATGTAAATTGCCCTCCGAATAAAGACCTACCCTTATTAAACATAACAAATTGTTAGGAGGGCATGTCAAGAGGTCACAGAAAAATTAAAAAGGTCGCGCTGTTTGCTGATCTTGAGAGATTCAAAAAATGAATAAAAAAATATTTAAAATCGTTTTTTTCTTGGAACTATTTTGGTTTTAGGAAAAAGTTTTTTGTATAAAAAATATAGAGGGCATTGCGAACTACATTTTTTGTCATTAGAGTGACGTCATCCGACTTGAAATACAAAAAGTAGAGGACGTTAATGGATCAAAAAGTGTTCCAACGTTATTTTCGCTAGGAAAAAATAATGTAAATTAGAAAGTTGTTCGTCACAAAATTAGCTACAACTTTTATTAAAACAATTTTTTTATAAAACTTACCATTTTCGAGCTGGAACTTGTCGAAGTGTACAAATTGTACATACATACAAAATAAGTGAACCGTGTCTAAAAACCTATTTATTTACCGAATGTTCTGTCTCTTTCGCTTCTTTCAAAAGGGGTAAAGCATTCTATTACTAAAATGAGCTTATTAAATGTGTATCAATAAGGTGGTGGTACGTATTCGCATCGGGTCTAGGTGTTTGTGAGATCGAAGTCTCTCGTACTTCCTGATACCCACGAACGAAACTAGATCTTATTGTAGAGTCAGCACTTCGTATGACCGTTGGGAGTATTTATTTACTTATTGTGCTCTTGAATTGATTACCATATAAGCACTTGTTAAACTTAAGTATTACACAATAAATATTGCAGTTTTCTTCTCTGTAAATAATTGCTCTTCATGTTTGACATCCTTCTGCTATATCTTTCGCGATATCGGTACGCATAAAAAACATCGAGAAAGCGACAATATCTTAATGAACATCATACACCAGGCATGCGATGTGTTGTATTTCTGGTTGCATATTATTTGTCGATCGTCTTGTATGGTACAGATTGGCAAAAAAGTGTAGAAAAAGAACTAACCCGTATTTCACCTGGCGGCACTATCACATCTGTCACATTTGTGAATTTTGATTGTGTCTCAGCAATGGCCTCAGCATAGAATTCCAATTTTCATTTTTACTGAAGTATTTCCATGTGACGTGATAACGTTTTTTTATAATTTAAAATTGGTTAACCTTTAATACGCGTCAATCAGGAAGTTATTGCGTCACTAGACGCTTTAAGCTATTGACATGGCTAATTTCACAATATTGAGCTTTTCAACGATAATTATAAGTCTAATATCTTGAACTGAAACATAATCGGAGCATACGATTATTCTATTCAGATTATTATTCTACGATCTACGCTTTTTCTATGTGTCGAATTAATATCATTATTTGCATGAAAATAATAATAAAAAAAAGATAAGCTTAAAGTACTTAAATCTTCAAGGATTTTTTTGCTCTTTACGAAGGATCTGTTACGAAGGAATTGTTGGTGGTGCAGTAATACGGCTGACCCTGGTTCCCAGAGGCAGACCTGGACATGGTAGCGGACTTCCTGAGCTGAACATTTTTATAATGAAAAATCCTATGTATATACCTAGTCAGGTCATAAATTCTGTCACATGTTTAATATAAAATAATTGAAACAAGTTTATTCATTATGTAACCATTTATATGCCAAAATGAACTTAACAAAACGTAGATTCTTATGACACTAAAGTTTATTCAAAATGACCTCCGTGATTTTGAGCACGCCTTTTCCTCCATGTGTTGCCATATCTTGTAATCTTACGGATTCAAATCTGGACTGGAGGAGGGCCAGTCTTCGTGCCGGGTGAAGTCGATTTCACGCGCCGCCAGCCAGTCTTGTGTGCTCTTCGCTCTATGAGCTGGCGCCGAATCTTGTTGGAATACCCAGTGCCTGTTATTGAACATGGTATGAGAAACAGGTTCCACAAGGTTCGTCAGGACTGTATTTTGTTACACAACTGCATTCGTTTTTACACCTTTCTCACAAAAATGTACCTCTGTTAAGCCCCAATAAGAAACTCCTAACCATACCATGAGCGAGGATGGAAAATGACCTCGTTGGACACGCGGAATACGGTTGCTCGCTTCTTCACTACTGTGTGCGTACACCTTATCATTTTGTTTGTTGTAGCTCTCTTCTACGGTAAAAAATTTTTCAACTGAAAAAAACAATTCCCGATCTTTTTTACCCGCGTACCGCTTCAACAAAGCGCGGCATCTCTTCAGTCTCAGGTCCATTAGACGAGCATTCTAACGATGTCCTGTTTTTCTTCGATATGCCCGAAGCCCTAAGTCTTCATTTAACACCCTTTTCACCGTGGTTCTGCTTAACCCCATCTGAAGGGCCAACAGTTTCTGCTTACGTTTAGGATTTCTTTGAATTCGCGCCTTCACAGCTTTTATCACTGCTGGAGTCCTAACAGACCGAGGGCGACCACTTCTTGACCTGTCATCTACACTAGATTCTTCATTGTATCGTTTGATGGTACGATAAACGAATCTTTTGGTTATATTCAAATCAATCTCAATGCTGGCCGTTCACTAAACTGCGCTCACAACTGCGCCGCATGGAAGCGGCAAGCGCTTAGGGCAAATATTCAATTAGTGCAAGTAGATTAATTACCACGTCGCGACCTTTCGTTGTTCGCCGAAGGCTCGTTGCCATGGAACTGGATGATGTCATCTGTAAATAAAGTATATAAGGACGTCGCAGACGCTTCTGCCTTCTACGCCTCCCTGCAAGCTGCGTCTCACTAGCTACTACAAATATCCCATATTACACTATGTGGTTAGTTGCATAAGTAACTTATCTGTATTTAAGCTGTGGTAGTGAGGCGAGGTGGCGTGTTGTAAACACAGGTTGTAAACATCGCGCCGCTGCACTGCCTGGCCTTTTTTCGTTTGACCTCATTCATATTGCGTCGACTTGTTAGTCGCGATAATCGCTCAAGTTGTTGTTTATAAATTTAGTAATGACTTCCACAGCTACAGGTTATGGTAATAATACTCAGTACTCTATAATGGCAAATGAAGAAGCGCTATTGTTTTGGGAGGATTGTTCTGACAAAAAATCATGTGATGTTTGTATTATCATTCTAATTTGTGTTTAGGATGCTCTAGCAGCTCACTATATTCTGGCGGGTGCATTGTTCGCAAATATAGCGTCCAAATCAATATTCCAATGTCATTTACAAATCACAAAAAGCATTTACGTCGGGCGGCGCGGCAGGTGGCTGTGTGCCGAGCGGGGCCCGCGCGCTCACTTGCCTGCTCTCTGCTTTCCACTTGGCTCAGTTGCATGCTGCGTACGAGCGAGCTGCGCAATGAATCGACGATATGATTATCAACACCTTCATCATTTACGTGTACTAAATGGCATTGTGGCACTTCATACTTCAGATCAGGCGGCTGCGTAGTAATTTTCTCCATGTATCTGACATAGCGCTGCCAATAGGTAACAAGGTATCTTATGTACCTACAAAGCGAAATAAAGTTCAATTTGCGTATAGCGAGACCAGTACGAAAGTAAAACGAGGTGAACTGAACAAATTCATTTGTAAATAAATTATGTTGTCTACACGGATAACTAAATGCCTGTATGTATCACCACCACAAGTTATCTTCCACCCTCACTTTCATTACATTACGTTTCGCTCGCGGCGCTGTCACATTAGGTAGCGGTTGTGGTGAATCAGTGCTGCAAAAATAAACCCAAAGTAAGTTTCGGCCATTTTGTTAAGGGGGGAAGTTCATGTAGAAGCCTCAAAATCGGTCATTTTTAAACGGATTTTTAAAGGTGATAAAATAATTACATTATTTTTAAATTTTAGCGCAAGTTTATTTGACCTTTTAACAGTACATTTTTTTTCCTAAACGGCGGCTCATGATCATTTTTTGTCGGCTGCCTACGGCGCGAGGTCCCAAACTGCTGCATTTATCACTCTTAATCTATCGATTTGAAACAACAAATTGAAGTGTTTTCTTTTTATAAGATATTAACGGAAAGGATAAACCTACAAAAGTAGAAAATAATAATAAAATTTATTATAAAATAAGCCTTTGAAAAAAAAGTTAGTATTTAGGGCTATTTTTGTGACATTTTTAACCCCTAAAAAGTAATTAATCAATGCGAAATATCAAAAGTTTTAGATTTATCCTTCCGGTAGTAATGTAGAGAAAGGCCTCACCAAATTTCAAACAAATCGGTCGATAACTTTTTGAGTTATAACACGAGCAGTTTTTTAAAATACTGTTTCGAGATAATCGCGTTTAAAGTTTTAGTACAGGAAAATAACTAGTATAATTTACTTACCCATTATTCCATTCAAATAGCTATAACTCAGCAAATATACGAAATTGTTCTTCCCCCTCTCGTCAGTACACGCTCAATATAACATATTTTCAGATTATCGAAAAAAAACAAAGATTTTTTGAAAATTTTACATGGACTTCCCCCCTTAAATTGCGTATGCCTTAAAAGTGTTGTTAAAGAACCCATTTAAAGAAGAAATTTAAAAGGCAATTTTGTGCGTGTAATTTTAGATGTGAAAAATGGTTATAAATATGTTCAGTTTTTTGTTTACAAATTCTTAGGGGGAGTAATTAGCAATAGCAGAAAAACAGATTATATGTAGATGGGACCGTAATTTGAAATAGTACACTTGTTTTAATTATTATTATTTTTTTGAATATATGTGTAAAATAGCTGAGAGACCAGTCAGTCTACCATGTAAGTTCATTACATTTTTGGGATTCAAAAAGCTCTCTAAAATTTCACGAAATTAAAAATTGTTGCTTTGATGCCTGGATATGCTATACAAAATTGCAAAACTGTTATAATTATTACGTGTAATTTGATCACTATAGCATCGAAGAGGAATGGCTCGTATAATGAAATTAATTTTGATACAACAACGTACGAGTATGCAAATACGTACTTTGCGACGGGTTGTACAAGCGTGACATAATTGCCTTGTTATTGCGAGTGAATTTATTAATTTATCCACACACAAACGGAGTTTATTTCCTTATTCCGCACGCGTTTTCATTACACTTAATTGGTTGCTTAGAAGTTGAATCTGTGACGTCACCAGATTAATATTATTCAGTCAATGACCAATATTCTTATTGGTAAACGAACGGAATGGCAATTATGAGCGAACCTAAACATCCCACGGATTTAGGAGCTGCCCTACTTTAGTTGAGGTGATATACAGTACACACCTGACACCTTCATTATTGCTTTTCAGTTTTTTTTTTTAAATTCGTTAATGGTAAAGCAGTGTTGAAAATATAAATCGACAATATTGAAGAAAAAATATCGAGCTGAGGGTAACAGGCACAGCGAGCTGCTCACGAATAACGCTAGCTATAAGTTGTTTCCTCGTGACCAACATCTAGGAAAAGGAATTATCAACTAATTGATATTAGGGTTCCGTTCGCAGCGACCACACTGTGCAGCCTCAACTAAACGGGACTTTTTACCATTACCATTCGACCAACTGGCATACAGCATACTGTGTATTTACCTTTTGTGGTCATTGAGCCTATTCATGATTTGAATTGATCATAGAATATAATTTTTACCATCGTATATCTGCCGAATGCTAGTTATTTAAAGTTATATTGGACTGTGACTAACCCCAATAATAATTTCTAAAGATACGGAAGTAGTGCAATTAATGATCAATTGACGCTTCAACATTGATAGTTCTATCTTTTATAGCCTTGAAAGGGTAGACGGAGGGGCAATTAGTATCTGCACTTAGACCTTACTTACACTTATTTGCCATTGTCAATATAAAAGGAAACTATTAATCTCGCCTTCCGGTAACCTCTGAGGTACTCGACAAGTTTTTTGCTGGTGGTCCTACCGTACAACTTGTAATTGGTGGAACGCAGGAATCCCCCATTCTATATTAGGTAAGTATATTTGTTGGAATCCTTCTTGTACCCATTATTTATTTGTGAAAACGTTGAGACGAGCACATTGCTTTTCTGGTGTTAAGCCTCATGCCTAATTATAAAAACGGAACTCCAATCAAAATTTTGAAGATCCCGGAAACCCGAAGCGAGTCCTTATTTGTGACCCGTACATCGGCAGGTTGGAAAGCCTCCACACTCAACATGAAGGTCTAGAGTGTACGGCAATAAAGACTGATGACCACACTGTCGAATATCTCGGAGTTGCACTGTAAGAGCGAGTGTTGGGTACCAGAAGTACGACGCTCCCCCGCCGAGTTATCCAACATCGTTAAAATTATTTACATTATATTAATTAAAATTATTTACATTATATTATATAGATATTTACATCCCTCGATTAATTTTGAAATTCTAAAGCAAAGCGCTTACTTTTCTTATAAATTTTTAGTTGTACCCACTTGATACTTTAGTTTTAACGTCCTTAAGCCGCTCCTGTACCTTAAAAAGATAACAAAAGGAATCCACTGGCTTAAAGATTAACGTATGGGTAATAATAAAATGTCACACGTAATACACATATTTTTATGACTAGGTACGATGACTTTAATACGTATGAAAATATTCTATGTTGACACTTTGTGGTGTGTAATTATATAACAAACATCATTTAATTGCTTTCACGTGTGTAAGGAACTGTGTATGTACGAGTGTTCTCACACGTAACCGGTTTTTTAAATTTGGAATCATAGTTTTAACCTCATTCAAGTACCGAGTACGAGAGCAATGCTCGATCCGTCACATGCATGATGCGGGCTTGTTATTGTTTAAGACCAAGTATACAGCGTGAATTATTCGGTAAACAAAACACCGTCATGGGTATCGACATGTTTGTTATCCTCGGTGGTTATCTATGTTTTATTAGCATTATCACTGCGGCACGCGGCACGCGGCCGGCGTGCGGCGCGGCGCACAGAGAGCGATTCCAACGTAACCAGCGTCAATAACATCATTGTATCTCCGACGATGCGGTATTATTTATCTACTAGAATCTAGATACGTCGCATTTCGGTTAATGTTATTAACTTTATATTCAACCTTCGCTAGAGGTCGCAGCGCGACCCTCCGCCTCCCCGAACAATAAATACCCAGTGTGCTCCAGGTCTGAACAGAGCTCAATCCAGAGTTCCGCGACCATACACGGATCGTAACATTTACTACTACCTCTGGGTATTATTACTATTGGATCGGAATTGAACCAAGTAATAACTTTAATAGCAACTACATGCTGTAGATATACGGTATGCTTCAAGGGCTACGTGATGGTACGTAGTGACTTGTGCTGGTGCATTCTCAACATCACGTCCGTTTGTACAGCACCAGTCATTCTGCATGCGCTGCCGGCCTCTAGGGAAAGCGTAAGCCCTTTTGTTGAAGCTTTCTAGTTTGGACTGAAAACATCGCAGGAGAATGATGCTTCCACGGAGATGTTGCACAGGCAACAACACTCCGTGTGATCCCCACTATTAAGGATTCAGGCGCTCTGTTTTCGTAGTTGTTCGTTTGTTATTAGATCTATACAGGAACTACATAAATGTTTTCTCATTTTATTATCAATAGAACACACAGGTCAGAACTACAATAGGACATACATTTCTTAAGTGGATTTATATTGTTAGAACATTCGTATTTCTGTAATCTAGACGTACTCAAGTATATATAAACTATAAAGTCTATAAATATGTATAAGTCGGTGCGGCGGCAAGCGTCGCTAAGGCTTGATGAAGTCATTGCAACAAAACCAGCAGTCAGTAAAAATAATATTGTTACCCCATAACATAAATGTTGTTTTTTAATTTTGAATCTATTCGGAATGTATGTAGTGAGTTTAGGTGTTGCGTCGCCCACTCCGGCGTGGCGGCGCGAGCCTGACGCCGAGGCCGGGGGCCGCACGGCTCGTGCTTTAGGAAGTTGACCTGTGTCTGCGATATATAAGTGCGATCGTCTATCACCGTGATTAATATTTCGGCGAGGCGTGGAGGTCGCCGCGCCCGCGCCTGCTCCGGTATCGCAACATTCTTTATAAGGTGTATAATTGTAAATCGCAGACCATGTCGGTAACGTCCCGACTCGGTCCCGCGCCGTATACCCTGTCAAGAAGTGCGCGTGTCGGTGATGCCGTTCATTGCGATAGTTGTCACGGCTCAGTCCTCGGATCTCTTTTTACTGATAACTCTCTTATCTCTGGGGTTTTAGATATCAATCACATGGATTTGTTCCGAATTACACGCAGATACACGTCAAATCTCGAGTAGGCATCACTCGAGAGCGGAGCGACGCAGTTGATATCAAAGGCCAGGCTGACGTCACGCGCGTCCTCAAAAGATTTCCCACTTTCAATTTGGTAGTAAACAAAGAAATGTAAGGAAACGTAATGTTTGTAGGTGGTGGTCGTTTGTCGGGCGGTTCACCTCCGCGCGGCGCGCATGTCGCGTGCGGTCAGTTCCGCGGAGCACGAGCGCTCACCACGTATCCTCCGCCGCCTCACGTGACGCTGTTTTCCTCACCAAGTATTCAGGAACGAGGACGAGCCTGCGAGCCTCCGGCCGAGCCGCGCCGCCGACATTGCTCAGTTTACATGATTTGCGCCAAAACACCATTACGTCACCAAAATTTCCATACTCCCACAATAAACTATAAACGAAACGAGTTTTAACTTACTTTAAACTCGTTTTGTTTATAGTTAATTGTGTGTCATTTACAAAAACACAATATATATTTAAAATACGGATAATTTGACGAGGCACCTAAGGGGGCGGTAGGCGATATAATTTGACTCTATTCATAGCTTCTATAAGTAGTATTGATTCACAGGATCCAGCTCAAGATTTCTTTAAGATTTGTTCGAGATTTCGCCAAGATTTGTTCAAGCAAGTCAAAACTGAATGACACGAAACTAAAAAAAAAAAAAAAAAAAAAAAAAAAAAAAAAAAAAAAAAAAGTTTGGTGTCAAATTGGGGGTTTTCGGGGTCGTCCGATCCATCTGTGCTATCCATTTTCTTCTAACTGTAACCGTTGCCTTTTTAGCTATTTTATTTCACCAGGTCCACTACCCCTAATTAATTAGCTAATGTTTTTAAGGTGATTACCTTAAATATCTCCTCGACTGCGCTCTTAATGACGGTCACTTAATGAATCATCACTCGATGCTAATCACCCTATTCCTCATCAATAACAACACGTTGTTTCAATAGTTCATGTTTTATTCATTCAAAAAATTGATTTAAACATCATATGCAATATCATATCATTTTTAAACGTATCCATATTAAAATTATTTAAAAAATCACTTAATGACTTCCCGTTAAACTTATACAATATGTACAATATACAGTACTCTCCACAGACTGAAGTCCAATCATTTTGTATTCTGCTACTACTACATTTCCATTGTTTTGAATTCCTATTCAAGAACATTCTGTGATAACCAGTAGGAGAACGTCCATAAGAATCAAAATATTCTCCAACACCGCAACTATCTATGTGTATACCTATCCAGTGAGATCCTGGCTTTGTGTCCGGGTCCAAATTGCTTATAACATACATAGGAACTTGAACATTCATTGGTAATTTGTTTGCAGCGTATACATTATACTGTAGACTTGGATGAATTTTTCCTAAACATTGTTGAATTTCATTGGTATTCATTGTTGCATTTAAGTTCCATATGACTGAATACTTCGTAGGATTACAGGTGAGTGAAAAGATCAAGATATGATACATATATTTAAGAGTGAAATAAGGTGCAAATAAAACGGTGAGTATATTGTTACAGTAAGTTTTATTTTGATCATAAACTTAGTACTAAGTAATACAGAATTCATTATTCTAGTCTTAGCTGCTATAGTCAACAGTAACATTACGATTTTTATCTATTTCGATAACGTTATCAAACTCAGCATATACAACACAGTTTATTGTTTGAGTAAGAGTGGATTCAAAACGAACTTCTAATCTTACGCTACCATGCTTTATAAGATTCCAATGACTCGATGAATTGGCTGATAAATCAGGAGTAAGATCAAAAGCTAACAGACAATAACCATTGGAATATTTATCACGAGATATCCCATTACCTTCATTTAGAAAATGTATTCCCGTTCCTGAGAATAAGGTATGATATGTTGTAGTAAACATTTTATTCTCAAACGATGGTTGCAAAGCTTTTGAGGGTATTTGATGACCATCTATGTACAAACAAAATGAATTCATATCATAGTTTTCAAAGTTAAGTGGATTTTTAGTGAGACTACCATTGAACGCTGCATTATTAACAAACCCAACTATACATCTTTTAGGTACTTGTCCTAGAAAAATATTATCAAGCGTTTTTCCTTGAACTCCTGATGGTATTGTTAAAACTTTAACTTCAGCTCGAGTTATGGGATATTTTGCAGTGGTAGATGCTAGAACTTTTTGATGTGCAAGCAAAACACTTGGATTAATTTTTGCTCTTCTTACAACAAGAGTTGCATCTGTTATGCTAACTTTAAATTTCATATCATCTGTAGAAGCCATAAGGTTGAACGATTCACGAGATCTGACTAACTTTACACTCATTTCAACGCCGTTGATTAAAAACTTTTCTTGATTAAATATATCACCGTGAAGATGACCAATCATTTCTACTTCCTTACTCTCGGTTACTAATTCTTGTCTTTTAGTAAAACCAATATTTGTTCCATCAGTTGAGTTCATTTTTCCTTCTGTATCTTCATACCAAAGACTGCATGTTAAATGTGATTCTTTTGCAGCAGGAGCATAGTTTAAGAGAGTTTCTATATAGGCGCGATATGGGTATGTATTGTTAGGAGGTGAAACTAATTTTTGGTTCAAGTAAACATCTAGTTGACTAAAAAGTGAGTGCAACCAATTATTAACAGGGGCAACAATGGTTGATGCATTTAGTCTTGTTGAGTCTTGACTTAATATCTTTGCTCTTATATGAATAAGAGTATGTGACAAATCTATATAATCATCCCCAGTTCCAGGCACCTGAAATTCTATAGGACCATCATCAGCTAGAGATGATATAGGTTTGTAATGTATCCACAATCCACTTTCTATACTTGTTTGTGTTGATGGCAGAGCAAATAAATCTAATTCTGATTTGATACATTCACAAGAATGACTATGTAAAAATGACATTTTATTTTATGAAAAAATATCTTTGTACTTTCGTGGAGTCTTTGTTTTTATTGCTTTCACCTTAGCAGTTGGTGGTGTAATGAATGCAGATAGTCGTTTTCTTTTTGTTATATATCCTGAACCTGACATTATTTTATCTATTTTATCATCAGCTTTTCTTTTTAAATTTGAACTAGCTTCTTTAAGTCTCGTCTTGATTGACTCTTCCATTGGCCGTGCACTGACCATATCTGATAAAAGCCCTACACCTGTATTTAATGCTTCTTTTCCTATAGTCCGTGCTCCACTTGATATTAATGGTAAAACTGAACGAAACAGTCCTCCTAAAAAGCTACCAATTCCATGACCACGTTGATAAGGTGCTCCCTTGTAAATTACTCCTATTCCTGAACCAGCTTGGTGAGTATAGTAATGTTCATATGGGCAGGTTATGTGATCTCGAGGATACATTATAATTTTCTAAAATGTAGTTTAACACACACCGTCCCAAATTGGAATGGTATATTACGACCCGTGCTTGTTCTTATATCTATCTCAATCGTATCAAATTCTCTGCGCATAACAGGTATATAGTGAGGAGGTGAAAAAACATGCATTTTATTAGCACCATATATATATTTGGCTGGATCTAAAGGAATTATTCTTAATAGTGGAGTAATCACGTCTCCTACAATTTGAGGTTCTACTATATCACAATAAACAAATAGTTGAGATGGTAATCCTAAATGTAAATTTGCTGGACATTTACCGAACCCTTTTTCTACAAGATTTCTATTGGGTTCGTATCCTAATTGGATTGCCAATTTAGGTGATAACTTCAGTGATACGATTGAGTCATCCATAACTGACACAGAAACAAATTTAGATATTTCATCATAGCGAAACTTTACCTTTTCTTTAATATTATTTAAGGCTGATAGAATATGATTTATATTATCATAGTTTGTGGCTGGAATGTGAGTTTTATAGTAAACCAAGGATGCTGTTTCTTCATTTGGCATTAACATTCTTTTAGTTATATATATTACATTTTCATGCTCTTGAACAGTGAACATAGTGCATGGATATTGAAATTCAACCACACCAACAATCCATTCTCCCTCTAACTTCATGGGTTTTGGTAGTTTAGTAGAAAACATAGTTGTCTTATTTTCAGGAAAATATTCCATAGAGCTGTTGCTTGGTAATGTTAAATAAAAATTATGTTTTATCATATTGTTTGCAATTCCGATGCTAGTATCCAACTGTTAAATTTATCAGGATAACCTTTCCACTTAACTAGCAATTGCTTTTTGACACCTGAATAACGAGATCTGAGAATTTTATCAATTTTATAACTGGAGGTGGGGTTATAATTTACTTTTTGTAGTTCTTTTTCATAAAACGTACCTTCAATTACTTCATCTTTTAAATCTTTCAAAGTGTAGACAACCCAGGGTGATCTGTCAATGATTGAAGATATAACAAAAATTTCATCACTCCAGTTAGACTCGTACCCCTTTTGAAATACATGTTTATATTTTGTTATCCGTACATGATCACCGATATGAAACTTAGGTAATGGGATATCTTTCGTGGTTCTTACTGTTTCTTTATCATACAAATTATTCCAAACAGTAATTATATTGTTAGAATTTACATCACAAGGAGCCATTTTAATACTCGAATGATAACTATGGTTATAGGCATACAATAAATCTTGTAAAATATCAATGTATTTATAAGTATTTTTATGAGTAAAATACCGCCACATTTTTGTTTTGAGTGTCCTTTGAAATCTTTCAACGACACTAGCTTTAATATCAGGATTATTTGTAGTATAATAATTAATATTTCTTGTTTTAAAATAATTTTTAACATCTTTGGATGCGAACTCAGTACCTTTGTCAGATTGTATGTGAGTCGGAGTATTACATGATTCTCTGAATATGCTTTCAAAACATTGTTTTATTGTAGATGAATTTTTGGTTTTTATAGCTCTAACATATGCATACTTACTAAAAACATCAATAACACACAATATATAATTGTAACCATCATTATATTTACTATAAGTTCTCATGTCACTCAAATCTGTTTGCCAAAGTACATTTAAATTTGATAAAATATATTTGTTTCGAGGGAATTTCTTATATATCGGCTTATGAAGAGTGTACGTTTCTTGTGATTGCAACCATTCTTTAACTTCCTTTTTAGTCATTTTACCTTTCATAGCTCCGGCAAGTTTGTCAATACTACTATAACCAGCAGGGTGTGATGCATCATAATAAATATTGTGAATTTCTAATAAGGGGTCCATTTTTCCCAATCTATTTTTTTCCTTACTTTTCTAATGTACTTTTCAGTAGACATAGGAGTAGTAAATTCCTCAACAGATGGCTCCTCAAGATCTTTTAGTTGTAGTTGATTAATATATTTACTTCTCTTCGGATTACCAACGTAACTAAGAGGTACTTTAAGGTCTTTTAATACCTTTGCAAATTTTTCCCATCCAATTGGATCATTTCGTTTTAGTGGTCTTAATGCATCATTTATTAAGTCTATAATATTGCTTCCAATTACCTCGTTGTTATCAATAAGAACTGTACCTTCACCATTCCAATGGATTTTTGTTTTGTTTAATGACAACAAGTTTAGTAATAGCTCACCTTTTTTGGAATACGTCTTTGGTATCAAACTTAAAATTTGTTTTACTGAGTAAACAGGTTCTGTCTGAACAGTGTTGCTCTCTTGGTGAGTATCTTCTTCGTTTGATATCTGATCAACAACTGATCCTTGAATATTTGTTTCAATATTTTTATCGTCACGTTCTTTTTTAATAATTGTTTCAGACGAATTAGGTGAAGTTATTATTGGCAGTTCATAAGGTTGGCGATCTTCCCCAGTAAAGTGTAAATATCGCTGTAAAACTTGTAAGTACAAAATACACTTCTTTCTATCATCTTCTTTGCTTTTTAAAATATTTTGCATTTCGACATCTAGTCTCGATTTTGGATTATCCAAAGAATCTCTTTGATTTAGTTTATCTATCAAACTCGGTTCAACAAGTATCATTCTCTTAGCATGTTCCATTTTAAACAATACCGCTTATTAATCCACTCAGTATAGAACCCAATATAATAGGTAGAAAGGCACCGCCTTTTTGGATTATTATATTTTTTCTCACTTTATTTGTAGTTTTATGTACGAGTTTACGAAGCAAAGTTCTATACTTTTTCAGATTTTTTTTTTCCTTTTCATTTAATGGAACTTTACCTTGTAAAATATTATGAATACACTCACAAATACAATTTATTTCATCTTCATCACATGATTTTAATAAGGCTTTTTGATATTTTGGTTTTAAAGTATGTAATGCAGAGAGTAAATCTTTATGTGTCTTCAAGCTTCCCTGCATTATTGGTAAATGACGGACATTTTTTGATTCTTGTCGTATTTAAACCCCTTCTTTGGTATGTATATATAACAAAATCCATCATTAGGAAATACCCTTGTTTTAATACGACACTGATCATTAGTATTTTGTTTAAGATCTACCATCAAATATCCATGAGCATCCTTAGTAGAATCTCTGTACGCTTCTTCGATGAATTTAGTATTTTCTGGTGAAACTTGACGTGCTAAATATCGAATTTGTGTTTTATCCCGAGGATTTTTAAAATAAATAATATAACTTGAATTTAAAGAAATATCCCTCTGTCCTTTTCCTTGATGAAATAAATTTTGTGTTATGTAGAAAACGCTTAAATTTCTATGATGACTACCTTTTGTAAATATGTCAACAATGCGTCCATCAGATTCCCTCATGAGATCATCTATTATGATTAGATTGGGCTCTTTACCATCAAACATGTTTAGATCTGGTAAACCTTGAAAGTAGTTTACATTATTTAAGTTATATAGAGGTTGCATTTCATCAAAACACCAAGTTATTTGAGCAAAATCTATGTTGCATACTTCACTCTTGTATTTAATGAAATTTGTTACAAACTGAGATTTTCCACATCCACTAGGTCCTGCAATTATTGCAGTAAAAGGGTGGATAAAATGATACATGTTGTCAACGTGTGACATATGCGACGTTCAACAATAAAATAAACAACATTCATATAAACCACAACTTTATTTGTTTTTCTTCAGTCAGGACATATAATCAAATATAACCTATTCTTAAATTTAACTTACAAACTAAATAACACGAAATTTGTATGTACAATTATTTTTTTAATTTAGTATTAATAGTTCAGTGAATTATTATTAACTAAATTGAATTATAGTAACCAACGGATAATGAAGATATTATAATTAATTCTTAAATTTAACTTACAAACTAAATAACACAATATGTATGTACAATTTTATTTTCTTAAATTTAGGTTTTTATTTACAACACTACATTTAATACAAAATATGAAGATTATTGGAGATACTCTAAACATAATAGTAAAAAAAAAAAAAAAAAAAAAATACACATTACAATTGATATTTTATCTTAGTTTATAGTGACCCCATGCTAAAGTATCTACAAGATTTGGTAAAATGTGACGCTTAGTATCATTATAAGACAAAGAAGTTTTGTTAATTTGTTGAGTAAATATTGTATGTTTGATAGATTTAAATCTATACATACTATGATATTGAACATTTTTATTAAAAAGACATGATTTATAATTATCTAAATTTAATCGTTTCGTTACACTTTTATTTACTCCCTTAGCTTTTGTTACTATTTTGTTGCCTACCTTGAATGCATACATTTTTGATCGAAGACCAACAAATTCTTCTAAAATTTGTCCATTATTTTCATCTTTGAAAAATCCTAACTTTTTTTTATTTATTCTAGGAAAACTGAAAATATTATCAGGTGGGTAATCGGAAGTATCAAACCGTGCACCTAAATCAGGTTTGATGTTTTCATAAAAATTATTTGTGAATATTTGATAAATGAAACTATCAGTATCAGTGTACAATAGTTTAGTTTTATCACTAAATTTTTTTAGCATGTAATCATAATGAAATTCATACATTAAAGTCTTAGAAATATCTAAAATGCAAAATCCCAGATAGATAGGCTTATTGTATAAAATTTTTGTTTTCCGTAATTGAATTGCAACTAAATTTTCAGAAAATATTGAAAGGCTATGAAATTCTGGTTTCGCGATCAAATCTTGTGCTCCCAGAGATTTACCTCGATTTTCCCAATGCGTTCGCAGTTTTACATTAACCCTTTTTTCTATATTTTCCATGGTTTTACCAAATACTGAATTATTCATCAGTTTATAGAAATCTTTTTCAAAATCTGATACCGCTTTTGTTCTCATATTTGTATTTAAATCGATATACTTTTGAAGCCAGGGACTTTGTTTAAATTTTAATATCCTATGTATCTTTATCAACTTCATACCTAGTTTGAGACATTGTTTTAAATTTCTGTAATGAATTTTATATTTGTATTTATTATTAAGATTAGAAATTAATTTTGAATCTTTACAATTATTGATACAAATGTTTTCTGGACAAAGAGGTAAATCTGAATGTATGTCATGAAGTTCATCAGGATACTCTAAATCTACTTCTAAGATAAAACCATTTTCTGATGTATCAGATACATCAAAACTACTTGTAGGATCTATCCATTCAAATCCTCCTTCGGGAAGGTATTGGGACATAGCCCATCCGTATAAATTATTAGCATCAAAATAAACAAGATATGATTTAGCTGTGTTGACATCATAATTGTTTAAATATTCATTATTGGCTTTGGCATAACGATTACTACATTGAGATACACCACCACGAATACCAGCCCTTATGAAAGCAATTTTATCAAAATCTGTCAATAATTCTAATTTTATTTTGGTGTACTTTAACATAGCATCCCAACTTAAGCCTGGGGCAGTATAATAGTGGGCGGGATCAAGATTATAAGTAGCAATACAAAGATCTCTAAAATTTTCAAATATATCTGTTAATAGCAAGACATCGGTTTTTAAATATAAATTGGAATAATCAAGCATATTTGAACATTTAAAGTGATTCCAAACATCCTTTGCATGATTGTAATCGTCATCAGATACATTTGAATTTGTTAATGTGTTGTAAAATTGTTGTTGGTTGGGTAAAGATGTTACTTTTAAACTATCAAAAGAGGTCATAAACTCATAGGGAAAAACACCTTTTTTTCTGAGACGCATAAAGTCTTCATTGATAGGAAATTTGTGTTTTAGAGTATGAAATTGATCATCTTTTAGATTTTTAGCTAATTGATCAAGACTACATGGTAAAAATTTTAATGAATCTATAAACCTTAAATTTATTCTTTGATTATTTACATACAAAGTTTTTGAAAACGAAATATACCTTTCTTTGTTTTGAGGAATTATATCTACTTGACCATCAACAAAATTGAGTGCATGAACAATAAAATGTGAATCATAATGACTTAAATTATGAAGAATTACTGGTATAAAATTTGGTGCTCTAAACTTTTTTGCACATATTTCATGTGCAACACCTCTAAAATTACCTGTGTACCAGTCAAAGTCTAAACATTTTCCTTCTTTCAAATCAGTCTCACAAATATGACAACATTTACAATTGCTTACAATTTGTTGATCTTCTACAGTCAATGGTTTGGGAGGGCTTTGAAAATTATTTTTGCTACAAATAGATTTCAAGTCATTGTAAATTCTATTCATAAACACTTGTGCACATTCGGACCCACAATAAGACTCAAACTTTGACAAATTGTCATTATATGAACACTTTATGTAATACCCAAAACTATACGGTTCGTGTTTTTGAACGTTATTTGTATATGATTTGAATGGATTATTGGAACATGAATTAACAGGACTTAAAAATGCTTCAAAATCTGCATATATAACAAAAGGTACTTTTAATTTTCGTTCAAAATGATCGAACATTACCTTATCATTAGATGTTGACTGACCAAACCAATTTTTAAATGTTTTATCACTAGTTGGTAATTCAGTAGTAACATGAGAGCAGTCATATTGTTGGTGGTTTGACAATCTTTCAATAGTTGGAAAATACAATAGACATCCATCACAAATATGAACGGCATGATTTTGGTTTGAGAGTTGCTTGCTAACTAAACGAGATAAATTTTTGATAAAGCAATAATGACTATTTGTACCATTACTCAAATGCAACAAGTTTATATGACTACTCCTACGGCTTTTAGTAAAATAAATAGGCCCAATAATACTGTGCTTTTTAGTATTTTTATTCCATTCTAAACCAAATACATTTATACTAATTTTGTTTAATTTTTCCACTTTTGGAATGTCAGTTAATTTAACAGGGAATGATACACCATTGAAATTCAATTTATCAGAATGCATAGTGTATGAAGATACGCGACCAGCATTTTTACTAACTGGATAAAGAGCGGAGAGTAAAGCCCATTTGAAACATAAATAATCTGTGTTTTGAACATTAATAACGGCTTTTTTTGCACTAATATCTCTGGGTAAATCAATATATGAAGTACCACGAAGAGGATTAAATTTATTCACATTCAAATCTATGCTTTTTATGTGTTTTAGACTCCATCCACTATCTTTTTTCTCAAAGCTACTTATTTTATTTACCAAAGTATCACATAAAGACATAAAAAATATATTTAAATCATCCCCACGACATATGATAAAATTGCTAGTTTGAAAATCAAATGAATTCACTGTATCATCTTTACTTTGTTGAATGAATTCAGCATGTAATATGAAATTAACTTTAAAAATACTATATTTTTCAATTGACTCTTCAACTAAAAATAATATGTCATTTTTAATTGAATTCAAAAATGATTCCGGAGTTTGAAATAATGGTTTAAAAGTTTCGTTCGCTTTACTACAAATTTTATATGTTATAATTCTTTGTCCAAAAGCGGTTTCAATAATCGATACGTTTTCAAAAGTTTTGTGTAATTTCAGAGCGTTATTTTTATGGATATTACTTTTTAAATGGTTGGTAAAATATCGTTTACTAACTGTAATTTTACAAGCGTCACAATTTACTTGGTTTAAATGATCACCTGCGTGGGGTCCTTCTGTCACACCAGATGAAGTTGACACCATTTCTTCAGTTCTTGGACGTTTCACATTATGAATGAAAGGTTTTGGATCATCGCGAACTATTGTGCGTTTGAGTGATCCTCCTTGTTTTGGTTGACTATAACAAAATAAAATATTATTGTAACTGTTAAAACATTTTTTTTTTATTAAGCTTGATATAAAACTCGGTACTTACTTCGTGTGGTTTTCATTCGACACACATGTAAATTCATCATCAAAACATGATTTCAATGATTCACATATCTCCACTTCTTCACAAATCTTAACCATTTCATTTTCATCGAGAATTTCGTCAACTTCCGAACTAAAAAAGGCGCTTTCAACTGTATTGGAGAAGTCCATTTTGTAGTTTAATTTGGAAAGTGAATTAAAGTTACACCACAAACATCAACATACAACTGAATATAAGTCAAAAAAAATTTGAGAACTTATATGAAATATGCAGGTAAAGAAATTAGGTAATGATGAATCCATAATTAACAAAGTATGTAATTGCCTAATGGTTTCTTAGTACGTTTTGGCATCGTCTGAATTGCGTGTGATTAATGTTGTGCCACCATCATGAGTTCGAGACACAGAGCTTGATGTCTTTCTTCTTAATCTTCGGGAATTTGATCATCACTTTCTTGTTTTTCACTTTTTTTCTCTTTTGATTGTTTGTGGTGGTGGTGGTGGCAAATTATATACTTAGTTCTTATTTGGAAAAGAAATATTTTTTACAAGTTTCACTTGTAGTAATATCCTTTGTAAGGTGATACATTAATTTTTGAATATTGTCATATTTTTTTGTTTTGTTTGTTGTATAAAACTTGATTCTAATTTCACTATTTTTCCAGTGCTCTTTCACGGGAATTTTTGATATTTTTTGCAAATCATACAACTCGATCTTAATAAGATGTGTTGCATTTGCTGAATCATCTGAATTGCTAGTGATAAACGTTGTACCACCATCTTGAGTTCGAGACACAGAACTCGATGTCTTTTTCTTTTTATTCTTCGGTGATATTTCGAACAGATCATCAATTGTTTGATTTTCATTCGATTTTCTTTTAATGGGCTGTGGTGGTGGTGATGTAATTATTTCTAATTCATTTTCAGAATCCGGGGGTGTGTTATAATAATATCCTTTATATGTATTATCTTCCATCATAGAACTGAATGAGTTCTGTAACAATACAACATAATTTACACAATGAGTCTCTCTGAGTAAATCCAATAATAACCTAAGAGTAAATCTAGTAGTAATGAAAAGTTTATAAATTGATAAAACAAAAAAAAAGTACCTTACCTCCATTTTCCTTTGGTCACTATAATTCACTTTAGTTAACAATACTTCACCGAACTACGACTGCTAGTTAAATTAACATACCAATAATATTGTGGACTTATATATAAACGTAAAGCACTTAGCAATCTTGTTTCAACACATCATTAACTATCTAGTTTTAATAGATTATTACATTAACACAATCTTGTTTCAACAAATCATTAAGTATCTTATCTAATTAGTTTGTAATTACATTTGCGCATTCTTATATTAAGAAACCATTAACTATCAATTTTATATAGATTATTAGATTTGTGTTCTTACTATTCCACAGCAACAGAAAAATATAACTCGAGCTGAAGTTAAAGTTTTAACAATACCATCAGGAGTTCAAGGAAAAACGCTTGATAATATTTTTCTAGGACAAGTACCTAAAAGATGTATAGTTGGGTTTGTTAATAATGCAGCGTTCAATGGTAGTCTCACTAAAAATCCACTTAACTTTGAAAACTATGATATGAATTCATTTTGTTTGTACATAGATGGTCATCAAATACCCTCAAAAGCTTTGCAACCATCGTTTGAGAATAAAATGTTTACTACAACATATCATACCTTATTCTCAGGAACGGGAATACATTTTCTAAATGAAGGTAATGGGATATCTCGTGATAAATATTCCAATGGTTATTGTCTGTTAGCTTTTGATCTTACTCCTGATTTATCAGCCAATTCATCGAGTCATTGGAATCTTATAAAGCATGGTAGCGTAAGATTAGAAGTTCGTTTTGAATCCACTCTTACTCAAACAATAAACTGTGTTGTATATGCTGAGTTTGATAACGTTATCGAAATAGATAAAAATCGTAATGTTACTGTTGACTATAGCAGCTAAGACTAGAATAATGAATTCTGTATTACTTAGTACTAAGTTTATGATCAAAATAAAACTTACTGTAACAATATACTCACCGTTTTATTTGCACCTTATTTCACTCTTAAATATATGTATCATATCTTGATCTTTTCACTCACCTGTAATCCTACGAAGTATTCAGTCATATGGAACTTAAATGCAACAATGAATACCAATGAAATTCAACAATGTTTAGGAAAAATTCATCCAAGTCTACAGTATAATGTATACGCTGCAAACAAATTACCAATGAATGTTCAAGTTCCTATGTATGTTATAAGCAATTTGGACCCGGACACAAAGCCAGGATCTCACTGGATAGGTATACACATAGATAGTTGCGGTGTTGGAGAATATTTTGATTCTTATGGACGTTCTCCTACTGGTTATCACAGAATGTTCTTGAATAGGAATTCAAAACAATGGAAATGTAGTAGTAGCAGAATACAAAATGATTGGACTTCAGTCTGTGGAGAGTACTGTATATTGTACATATTGTATAAGTTTAACGGGAAGTCATTAAGTGATTTTTTAAATAATTTTAATATGGATACGTTTAAAAATGATATGATATTGCATATGATGTTTAAATCAATTTTTTGAATGAATAAAACATGAACTATTGAAACAACGTGTTGTTATTGATGAGGAATAGGGTGATTAGCATCGAGTGATGATTCATTAAGTGACCGTCATTAAGAGCGCAGTCGAGGAGATATTTAAGGTAATCACCTTAAAAACATTAGCTAATTAATTAGGGGTAGTGGACCTGGTGAAATAAAATAGCTAAAAAGGCAACGGTTACAGTTAGAAGAAAATGGATAGCACAGATGGATCGGACGACCCCGAAAACCCCCAATTTGACACCAAACTTTTTTTTTTTTTTTTTTTTTTTTTTTTTTTTTTTTTTTTTTTTTTTTTTAGTTTCGTGTCATTCAGTTTTGACTTGCTTGAACAAATCTTGGCGAAATCTCGAACAAATCTTAAAGAAATCTTGAGCTGGATCCTGTGAATCAATACTACTTCTATATCAGCCCATATACGTCCCACTGCAGGGCACGGGCCGACTCTACAATCGAGAATACGATTGAGAGTGGTTAGGTCATATATAGTCCATCACGCTGGTCTAGTGCGGGTTGGCGGATTCATAGCTTACTTATCAAAAAATCAGTGGTGCGTTGGTTATCTGTTGGAGACGCGGCTATCAACATGTTCAAGGTGGTCGCGAATATGTATTCCTGGGATATTATCCCATTATATTTAGGGATCAGGAATCCTCTATTATGTTTGTATGTAAAGTCCGCCAACCAACACTTGGCCAGCGTAGGGCCTTACCACTCTCTATCGTACTCTCGATTTTAGAAGACGCCCGTGCCCTGCAGTTGGTCACGTATTATATAGGCTGATACAGATTATCAACAAAGTCCAAAGATAATGGTTTCTTAGATTTACGCGAATGTTACACATTGAAATAAAACTATTATTTACGGATTTTATCGCGAATTTAGTTTATTTTTTTTTTACATTTGAAACGTCGGGAAGTTAAAAATGTAAAAAAATTATACTAAATTCGCGATAAAATCCGTAAATAATAGCTTTATTTCAAAGTCCACAGGACTCAAAAACTCGTAAAGTTATTAAATATTAAATTCAATGAAACACAATTAGTTATAATGAAACCTTCCTAGTTTCCGTGATGAAGGGCGGCTAGTATGTTTGAGGACTCACGGCATTGTTGTCAATCAGTCTACATGATATCACACCACACAATCACAGCGGATATCCACATCAAGGATACTCAGGTCATTCCGCATTAAGAGGGGAGCACCCTGAAGTATAGGGAGGGGAGAGAACGGGGTTTTTTTGCACGTGAACACACACACCTGGATTTTCTTGACATTGAACTCAACCATATTTCTGGAATCCCATGTAGAAATGAGATCCAAGGTTCGGTTGAGCTTAATGACAAGATCTTCGCGTCCCCTCACAGTTTCGACTCGGCAACCCGGAGGCTCGCAGTGATATCGCTCATGAACCTTATTTTTACCATATTCTTGGAACAATACTTGCACTTTTTATCAATACTACATCTTTTGCAGTGGCACATTATAAACCCTTGCTTACTTCCAGATGATAACATAGATGCTGAGCGATGTGTTAATGATGAAGGGCATATCACAAATGTAAATAAAGTTGGTTTCAGAAAGTGCACAAACTCATTACGTGCGTAAAGTCTATCGAATGTACTTTACTTGATTCCTATCTGGTAGAGAGCCACACCACACCGAAAAATTATAACCAGACCGTCGTGATATGGTTAAACCAATGCTCAGAACGCGTCATGGCTTTTCTTCATTGCCACAATGCGTTGAGATCGAATAGCATGTCAGCCACGACACGAATTTCGCGATTTGGTCTTTCTGTGATTGCCACAACGCGTCGTGCGCCTTTTCATGATAGAGCCATAATACGAATTTCGCCATATGGAATTTTTGAAGTGAAAACTTCTTTAGCGGCGTTGATCACTTTTTCTGTAATGGGTATAAAATCTTAAACTCGCGTCAGGACACGTGACCTGATCGTAAGACGAAAAGCGTAAGACGGATGGAGAGTAGACAGCTGTCAGTTAGCTGTCAGTTTATAAAGCTTTGATGAATTGCAAATGATTTTGAGTGGAGATTTCAACATAAACTTCGCAGACGATAAAAATCAACTATTAATTGAATTTTTAAATAATGAATTTGGTTTAACTATGTCGAATGATCGCAATCTTAGCACAACGAAATACAAAACTACTATTGATGCGGTCTTTATTAGACATTTAAATAGGTTCGAATCAAAACTGTTCGTTTCTTACTTCAGCTACCATAAACCTATCGTATCAGTTTTAGAGATTGGCGATGATAGTTCTGGTAATGATGATGGTGAAAAAGTCGTTGAAATTATGGATGAAAGTTGATTTTTCGGAGAGATAAACTTTTTAATGTAAAATAATTGTAATAGTTTTAAAGTGTCAAATTTTTAATGTAATATAAATTTTCATGTTTGTGTACGATAGCACAATAAATGAATATTGTATTCTACCACATAAATGATAGTACTTTTATACTGATAAAGCAATTGGTGCAAAATTATTCCCTAACCATTCCAAAATATCAAACATGCTCAACGTTAATAATCAAGTTTTCACTTCTGCCGGCACTCCCGGAGTGCAATTTTTTTACTATGACCACGTTGTGTGTTGTGATCTATTTTTCCGCTCATTGAGCGTTTTCGATTTTTATGCGTAACATATTGATATGTAGTCATCGTGAAACCAAGTTTAGTGTTACAGATGAAGGTCCGACGATTTTGGAGAGAGCGGTCAAAGCCGAACAATACGCACACGGCGACGCTCAAGGCTCCGTCATATATGTATATTTACATTAAATCGATTTTGAATATCGTGTTATTGCTCCAAAATATCATATTACCTCCATGCAATGCCGTAAACTTATTATAACTTTAAACGTAGCCGTTTCATATTTGTAAGTTTCCATTATCGACAGTAAAACAATTAAAGATAAATTCCAATGGTGTAGGCCCGCGCGCAGGACATGACGTTATTTATGAATACATATTTAATGGAAGATTCGGAAGGAAACGTGCGTGCGGAATTGTATTGTGCGGAAGTGTACAGCCGGGTTTACGTAGTGGTGAATGTGTCCGGCGTGTGCAGTCCGGCCGCGCAGATAAACAAGCCGGAAGTCGATTAGAAAAATGTCCTCATATCGAGACACTGACGGACACACACACACACAAACTCACATACACAGCTGCAAAAACGTGACACAAATGTTTATTGTCATTTTCCATGTTCCGCAAGCTGTCGAAGCTCTCTCATTCTACTACACCATTTCACAGCATACGATATTCTCCCACATGCAACTTTCAAGCAGCGCGCATAAACTCTTGCAATGAATACATGGCTCCCATTTATTAATTTAGCTTACTTTCTACATCGCATTTTTGGAGATAAATGTTTATCGACTTCTATAAATGAATGTCGTTGTTTACTTCAATATAAATCGCGGCAGGCATGAAAAGGCTTGTGTTACCACTACGTATTATTGGCTCTACCTATGAACTCTAGTAATATCCAAAAGGCTATTTATAGTGGTGCCTGGAAGATATGCGCGGACAGTTTTTCTGTCACCTGTGTAACATGAGCGACGGATTGCTGGCAGACGGTTATCAGCTACAATTGCCTTGTTGCAGACGCAGCGTAGTGTTAATTTATTTCATAAGTTTTTATATACGCCGCTTCCAACAGCTCGATGTGGAGATCCTTGGAGAAGCCTATTTTCAGCAGTAGACTTCCTGTGGCTGAAGAGAAATACATTACTAATTTATTGAGTAGGTTTGTATCAGCCCATATACGTCCCCCTGCAAGGCACGGGCCTCCTCTACAACCGAGAGTACGATTGAGAGTGGTTAGGCCATATAGTCCACCACGCCGGCCTAGTGCGGGTTGGCGGACTTACATACCATAGAAATTCTTATGAATCGTTATACTCGTAGTATGCAGGTTGCCTCACGATGTTTTCCTTCACCGTTTTAGTGCGGGTTGATTGACTATCAATACATACATGACTCCGAAAAGTCAGACGTGTGCCCTTGGATTCGAACCCGCGACCTGTGTGAACATGCAGGTAGCCGCGTCTAGTCCGTTTACCAACAGGCCACTACACACGCACTGAGTATAATTGGTAGGCCGGAATAAGTGCACTTCCCTATTAGCGTATTACAGAAGAAAGTATATACTAAGAAACAACAGCCTACATACATTAATTATTTTTATCCTTATTCTTAAAAATCAATTTAATTAGCCGCTCAATGTTTCTGTGAGTGCCAGTGAGGGTGTCAGATTGAGAGACGCAAATTTCAGAGTTTTCCGGGTTACTTTGGTATACGTTGATACCTACAGCGTACTTTAATGAGGGAAATAATGACCGTCAGAATATGATGATTAACGATTATACCAGTGTGCACGCGTTGGCGTGCCCAGAAACATGTCCCATTGGGCATAACCGCTTATACCTACTCTAACTTTGTAAGTAACAAAGCCTTTCTGTAGGCTATCGGGGTAATACCACTGCATCATATAAAACCGACTTGTAGGAACAGTTTTCCTGTTGAGTTACTCACGATGAGTTAGATTATCTAAAATATTAAAATCAGTGGCAGTGTTTTTGTACCCGCGTGGATTGCGAGCACCCTGAACGATGTTGGCAGCGCGCGTCCGCCACCAATCTTAATGTGCCACTACAAAGTACAAAATATTGTGTTTCAAACCATTTCCAGAGTATAAACCAGTTCCAAAAGTAGGCCCGATGATCGTTCATCACTAAGATTGCGTGCTTCATCCCATGCTACGAACCTTGTCATTCTGGAGTATTGGTTCCCATCTGGTGAATGGCATTCTCGTATTGCCATTCATCGCTATGAAAAAAAGTGCGCGCTGCAGGCGCTGCTGGCCGGGCGCGTCCCGCTGCCTTCAAGACGCTGTCACTACTGCACAGTAGAAGGCCGGTTTCAGTATGATATTTGCCACTGGACGCTTGACTCGGCATCAGGCGGTGCGGGCGGAGCGGCGCGGGGAGTGCGGGGCTACTAGTCGCTATTTCAGGCTTACTTAGTTTAAAGTTCTTCCGCGATAATAAATAACTCGACTAAATGCCTTCCAATCTACATAAAAAACATTAGCAATTACGATGGAGACGCTCATTTGCTTAACAGATTAATTAATTAATTATGATGGCGGTATTAGCGTAATGAGTCCGCAATGTTGACGTCACGCGGCTGTGGCACTGCGTCGCCGGCTCGCTGAGCGGCTGCAAGCAAGCGACCATCGTCACCGCTATTGTTGGTTACACAGTTTTATGGACCATTGCATCATCTCAAGTAATGTACACCCATGAACACGGTCAGCCACTGAGCCTGGTGTGTGGCGCCGCGCGAATACGCTGCTAGTCAGCACCCACCAGTGTACAGCGGAGCCCTGTACATTGACGCGTGTTTACTCGTTAGTGTACAGTCGTTTACCGAGTCAGGGGGATTATTTTTGGAAGCGATACGATCTTCGAATGTTCGAACGCCGTATGTGGAACTTTACTAACGTCCTTAGACACTCTGCAAAATGTGGGTTTCTTCCATCGGATGTCGCAACCATAGACTTAGTTCGGGGAAAATGATAAGTATAATAGAGAATAGTATTGATTTTAAGAAGTGGAAACCTTGATATCTTACTCCGGACGTTGAACATCCAAACATTCGAAGTTCCTATCGATTTTATACAGTAGCCCCCAGTTTACTTAACGGCAAGTGCTTACTGCCATCTATGACGAATGTGAAGGAATGCTAGGGCGTTATCGCCCATCAATGATGAACGCGCGAAGTTAATATAAGATTGAAGGGTGTGCCTTCAACTATCTCACTTGGCCTAGGAACACTTACTCCTGACACTTCAGGTCCACTTGACGTGAATCTAAAACCAGCCTAAAACAAAGGCGTTTTAGGCTGGTTTTAGATTCACGCTGATCGCGCGCTGACCGTCAGCGCTGACAGTTGAAATGTATGAGCTTCTAAGGAGCGTTTTAGAACAACGCGTAGTTGTCAGCGCTGACCCCCGACCGAAAGCTACGCGCTGAGCTGGCAGCGCTGACGGTCAGCGCGCAGTCAGCGTGACTCTAAAATCAGCCTAACTCTTCGCGTTATCTCGGTGTCGGCCGTGGGTCTGTGCTCCCTGCTCGGTTCCCCGACACATTACCTTATGACGGTGAACTGGCTGCTATCTAGTTGTAAACTATGCATTCAAAGCCATCATGATCTCTTGTGTAATGTGCCGGTTATGAGGAAAACGTTGCATATTGAAATTCGTTTAGAGAGCTATATATGTTGGAATCCTGTTTACGTATTATAGCATGTGCTTGCAGTCCAGTACAACGCACTCGTATGGATTTTCGTACTGTCAGTAGAAGAGAAATAATAATCCGCACCAGGGGGGGGCACGAATATCCTCAACGATTGAGAGTTGAATCGAGAGTAGTTTGGAGGGCTTCACGAACTTTATAAATTCTAGGAAATCTCTTTAGCATCAAGGTTGCCTCACAATTGTTTTCTTTTCGTTCAAGTGCGTGATAATTGATTACCAATATATACAGGGTATATCAAAACTGCTACCGAAAACGAAGCCGGGTGGTAGTTTAAACGACTTCAGACACACAACTAGGTTCAATTCACCCCATTCGGAGGCCCGCCCCAGAGAGCTCTCGACTTCAGACACAAGTTGACACAAGTCTAGTTCGTTTACCAACAGGCCACCACGCACTTTAATATGTATTATAATATATTAATTTTATTATCAAGGTTGGGATGTAATGGAGTTATTCGCATGTAACTTCGCGGTGATGAAATGAAGTTGAGCAGTAAGCAGGCCTGTAGCCTGGTGGCGCGGGCGCAGCTCACACGGCCCACGCCGGCTCTCACTCGTGCGACGCTTGTTATTGATGATATATAAAAATATACTCTGTATTTGTTACTTTTTAGTTAATCTGCACGTAACGAATTACAATAGATTGTCTCGTTCCGCATCACCGAGCGCTCAATATACTGCGCCACGATTAGATGCTCTCGGACGCGATGTAGCGCGCCGCCCCGCACCTCCGCCCCGCCGCAGCCGTTCTACAAAACAAACGTCTATTTTACCAAAACTATTCAGTAGGCATAAACATATAATATCCTTATTTATTAATATCCATATTCGTTTGTCGCAAGAAGTGGGCTAATTGGCCCGCATGCGGCGCGTCTACAAGGAAAATGTCGGCTCCGACGAAGAGCTCGAGCGTGGCTAAATGTTATTTTCTTGTTTTAGTAAAAATACTCGTAGATGGCAATTAATGAACGTTTGTATCACTTCCGCAGTAGGAGCGGTGTGAGAGCCGCCGGGGCTGGCGACCCACACTTGGAGAGATCCAGTATTGCCATTCATGCAGTCGTTCGTAGTCCGTAACTGGTGGACAAGTTGCAGCCGCGTTCGAAATCAGCCGTCAGATTGCGTATCGCGTAACGCGTCAAGATACCGTGTTGAAGTGGTGTTGGAGATGTGAACTTCCCATCGCCGATAAGATTGTGCCGGTGTGAGCGAGTGGCGAACTGCTGTGGCCTGCAACAGTTATTGCAACCATGCGTCGTGAACATAAAGATGTTACTCGCATTTTACGTCATGGTAATAAACTACCAGTAAACGACATATTAAAATTAAAATATAGATCAATTATAATTTATAAATATATCCCCCCAAGAAGACTGATATTCAATGCTGATATTGAAAACAATTTATTTAATGTAAATGCCCTTGACGAGTGCGGAGAGTAGCGACGCAATCACTAGTGGCACTCAGTACATGCAGGTCTCTATCGAACCAGAATGTTACAGTGTTATGAATGCATTAGCATATTATTTGGCATAGGGCCTTGGCCTTCAGTCCCCGGCTACATTAGAGCATGCATATGCATTTCCTGTATACACACATACACGCACACGCACACACACACGCTGGGGCGCGGCGAATGCGTTCAGGCATGGCTGGTTGGCTCTCAAGTGTCAGGCGAACATCATCCCGCCCGTACACTGCAAGAGCTTCTGGATCCACTTGTTCAGGAGAATTGTTATATTTTATGATAGTTGATTGATTGATTGTGGGCACACGCGGCAGCCAACTACGACTTCTGCATGAGCTGTAAGTTTGATAGGGGCCGTAAAGTCTTACACAAAACCTATATTATTAAAAGGTTTGTTAACAAGATATTTTTTTAAAAGACTACGGGAAGCGAAATTAATAAATGAAGCTTCATCATTTCTTTCGTCCATCCCTAGCAGCGCCGCAGCGGCTCTGTGACTGTAATGAGTGTTGAGTGGGGCGGCGAGGCCGAACCAATTCCACGGGCGGATTCGACTATGTGCTGTACACAAACGAGGCTGTACCTGTTGGGTAATGAACAAGTCGCATTATTATGTGGCGTGAGTACTGTACGACTGATCCACCATCTTAAAGACGCTTAGCGAGCTATGTCGGAGTCTCTGTGGAGGATAGGATCCGTAACGATTTTATCCGACAGAGAACCAAAGGTGAAGATAACACATAGGATTAATATGCTGAAGTGGCAGTGGGCTGCCCACATCTGTCGCAGAACCGACAACCGCTGGGGTAAAAGTGTTCTTGAGTGGTGACCACCACGTCTTGGCACGCGTAGTGAAGAGCGCCCTCTTTATAGGTGGAGTGACGATTTGCGAAAGGTTGCGGACAAATGCTGGATGCGACAAGCCAAAGACACGGTGAAATGGTGCAATTTGAAAGAGGCCTAGGTATGTCCAGCAGTAGACAACAATATAGGTTGATGATGATGAACGGTGTGAGTGGAGCGTGTGGTGCAGGGAGCGGACGCCACTTCAGTGACGCTACCTCGCTAGGATCCCAGAAACCATCATCAAAATATTATGATGTCGCGATTCGTGCAGACATGGGGATGAGCTATTGTTACAACCTGATTAAATGTGTACACCATAACCTACTTTCTGTACCTACAGCTTTTATATTATTAAAATAGAGAATTGGCGCAGTAAAAGAGTGAAGGTTATTCAAAGTAAACGTAATCGTTGTTAAATTAAGTTCTGTTATGAGTTTCGCCGTACACACGTGTTCGTGTTGCGAGGTGAGCGCGCTGCTTCAAATCCTGTTTAATTTTTCCCAAACTGACGTATTACGACTTGAGAATTACGACACATTATATACATTATACACAAAATACCGGCCGAGCGCCGCGCTGCATGTACCCATCCACTCAATACTACACAATCCTTCAGCCTTCTTCACCGCGACCATTTAAATTCAATACCTATGCAAAAACGGTAAGGAGCTGTGTACGAATCACGAGGTTATAAATGCACAAATGTAAAATACGTCAGTAAATATATGTATAATTTTACGAGACGAGCATGCCGTTCGCCTGGTGGGAAGCGATACGTTTACTCATGAAAAGTAGCAGAACCAAACAACACCTTTAATCCAGTAGTTTTTGTGGCTACAATATCTTTTAAATCGAAACACAACAGTGTACTGTATCAGAGATTTTAAAATTTTATTATATTATCTTACATCCATAACTTTATAATTTTAGTAAGGATTAATAGTCTAAAATAATGATACGGCCAATTGTGAAACTATTTCTAAAATATATTGTTGTTATTGCTTATGTTTAATATGTTAATATGATGAGGCCATGAAATGTTGAGACTCGAGAACTTAGAGTGGAGACGTAGCGGCAGGCACTTGCACCACTTGTACTTTCACTCAACATGTATGGCTCGGTTTGTTTGTTTACATGCTCGTTGCTCACTACTCACCACTCAGTTTCGTGACAAAGCGCCACTCAATTGTGATGTTAAATTATGACAAATAAACCTGTCTCGGAAACTGGTTTCGTTAACACTACCGAGTACGTACTGGTTGCTCGCTCAATATTACCACCAAAACACAAGCTTAAATCAAACTTTATCAAATAAAAATTATTGAATATTAGGTCTTATGTTATGACGTCATACATTTACACTCGTTACGCAGTATACCAACACATGTGATCGTTTTTGGAATATATGTATTAATTACATAATTTTACAGATAAAGATCTCAACTCAAATATATTCTAGTATGTACTAGAACTTTACTAGTTTTATTTTTTTTGTTTCATTGGTTAAGCTGCTACACTACATCCTGTGTTGACATCGGAATACTTCGTGTGGCTGGCACGTCGTGGGCGGGGCGGCGCGGCGCGGCGGAGTGCTCGCTCTGACAGCTAATGACATGAGTAGCAAAAAATAATTTTAAAAACTTGAACCGACTTCAAAATTGTAATAAAAAGAGGGCAATAAAATTAATCTTTTAATAGATCTAAAATACCTAAACAGGATAAAGGTGAAATCACAGTATAGGTTTTCGTCTTACGCATAGAGTAAAGAAGCGGCCATAAATACTAGAGCAACGCGTCTTACAGCGATCTGAACAATGGATTCTTTTGTTGTGTGCACCTTATAGGTCATACGCTTAAAACGTGACCACAGACATTGTCCTGATTGGTCAGTTGGCCCCGTACTTACCCCTCTTTACTCTATGCGTAAGAGGAAATAATATAATGTGTATACATATAACTATCCATCCATCCATCCATCAGCCAAAGGAAGTCCATTGCTGAACATAGGCCTCCCCCAATGATTTCCACAGAGACCTGTATATAACTATAACCTTTATATTTTTTTAAAGTTTGTGCCAGCTAGACACGTATTAAACTTTATAACATCACGCTACGAACTATGCGAGTAAAACCGCGGGGCACAGCTGATCACAAACATTAAGTCTAGCACCGACCTCAAAAAATTGTTGGCCTATTTAGGTATTTTAGATCTATTAAAATATACATTTTATTTCTTTTTTTTTATTACAATTTTGAATTCAGATTAAATATTTATTTTTGTACATTTTCGTCGTCCTTTCTTTTAACTCTTCTGTTGTACTTCTCTCGATCCCATTTAGACAACTTGAATCTTGTTTAAATGCCCAGGTTTGGTACCCGTATTATAAACATGTACATAACAAAGTACTCTGGGTAAACATGGTGAAATACACATAATATACCTTCTTATTTCTTTCATAGGCATTTCCCTGTTCTTCATTACACGATAAGCGACCAGTATCGTTTCCGGTATTAGCAATATTTTTCTCTACTTCTTTTTTCATACAATAATAATAATAAATAATAAATAACACCCAACAGTCACATACATAGTCCTGACCCCACACTAAGATCGAGTCTTGTGTCGTGGGTATCAGGAACTACGAGAGACTTTTCGGTCTCACAAACACCCAGACCCGAAAGAAATATTTATGGGCCGCACAAACATTTCTCTCGGTGCGGGGATCGAACCCGCGGCCTCTCGTTTCGCAGGCGGCGTCTAACCAACTGCGCCACGGAGGCTGTCAATCAACAATCAACAATCAAGGCAACAATCTTTGGTAGATATTAGCTGTCCCAAGTATATTTATTCATGTACGTAGTCTATGTTTGTTATTAACAAATATTTAAAAGCAGATATGGTAGAGTCAGGAAAGTAAGAAAAATCATGAAGAAACTGCGCGACGGTACTCCAAGCGTAACCCTCCACAGTATCTGCCAATCCATCTTGCAGTACGGAATTTTCATATGGGCTGGGGCCTGCAAAACCATATTCCTAGAATTAGAACGGCCACAAAGTGCCCACACAAGTAATGCTAAAAAACCCTAACCTCTTCCCTACTGAAGATAGAAAAACTGAGCTGCGAGACTTGGTATTTTTTTTTATATATGCAACCTGATCGTGTCTGTATTTGTAGTCAGTTTGGACTTTGGGCTATTGATTTTCAGGCGCCAGTAATATGTTGTACTTATAGTTTCTGAACTACTATTGCATCTTCTTTCTTTGCTTGTTTTCTAAGCAGGTTTTCGTTAAAATCGACAAACTCTAGGTAAAGATTCATATATTTGTAATATTTGTCTAAGCGAGTGTGGATAAGATCTATTGTTGAAAAGTGTCGACACAATCCAGCTTGTCCTTTAGATTGATTTTCGTCAAGAGTATTAGTGATTCAAGTATGAGTTGTTGTTGCTAGCCAGCAAGGGTAGGGTCGACGACCGATATGCGTATCATTTGCAAACGTCTTCTTATAAAATATATTGCTATTTGTCAATACCCTCTGTAAACAACTAGCCAAATACAAAGAGTCGAAGATATTAGGCTCATTAAAGCTACATCAATCAAGAAAAACTTTCTATTCGAATAACGTTCCCCTACTTAACTTACGAGTTAGTAAGTATGGATTCTATTCTTACAACGAATATTAAAATGCTAATTGTCAACATATCATAGGGGAACTACTATAATATGATGTGGGTTTAGGCACCGGCGGGTTTGTGGTTTTTGAGTTTTGATTAATTAATCTACTTGGTAAGTATATGATAGACATGCTATTCGTATACCGAACACTGTGTTGTAAACTACAGTTAAATCGTATATTGTGCGTAGTGAGTGGTGTCGAGAGCGCGTGGCGTGTGCCGGCGCGGCCTCGCGCAGCGCGCACTGCCAAGTTCAATGTGAAGGCGGCGCCGCCCCGCCCGTGTCGCTGGCATCTACATCCCGCACTAGTAACGGCAAGCCCGCAGCATCACGTGCCATGAACTTCCACGGTCGCCGCGAGGATTATTCCCACTCTCTAATGTTTTGCGTATTTTTCCGACTAGATCGGGAGATCTCTCCGCACAAGCCTATCTCAGTGGTGAGTGGCGACTTGCATCTGTATCGACGGTGTCGACAGTGAATTTACTGTGGCGCATGTACAAGGCGAATATAGATACGTCGGATTAAGTAAATGCATAGCATCATATGCTGATTAAGTAGTCTAAGTTCGTAAATAAAACGGTACCTATGTCAATCATATAATGTATGATAATGAGGTGGAATTGATGCGGGGCGGCCGCAGGCGACCCTCCCACCGTCCTCCCTTCCCCAGCCGCGAGAGAGCCGTGACGTCACCCCAGCCACGCGTCCGGGCTGTCCCGCGGCCCTGCGCCACAGAATATGTGCCTGCGCCTCTGTGTATTTCTCGGATACATATTATCTATGTATAAACTATAAAAGACTGGTTGCGGCGCATGTAATTGTGTAACTGAATGCCATATTTTCCGTGAGACGTGTTGATAACGTATACTTTGTTTGCGCCGGTGGCAATTTGCACGTTGTAGTAGGTACCTATCTAGCGATGCGCGCCACGAGGAAAACAACTCGAACATCCGCGCCGCCGCCACGCCACGCCGCCGTGCCAGCACACACTGGCAGCATGTTGCAAACCCGTGAGCCGCTCGGGTCAGTGTATATGTATATTCTTCATTATATTACGATGTTATTATTGTGGCCGAAAACTATAATTATATAAGTACTTTGCTTACAGCACCACATATAAAACTGAGTTATACCTAAGACGCAAACAAATAAAACTGAGACGTAATAATTGGCCTTTTATCACTGAGAGCGATCACTTGCAAACAACCAACGATGACTTTTACACAATGCAAGGAGAAGAATAAAACCTATTACTAAGGATTTAAAGTGGCGAGGCCAGATATCGCAATAAAAAACACGAGCGACTGCAAACCCTCGCCGCGCCGTGCGCCTCGACAGTGGAGACGCGCCGCACGCCAGCCCCTAGTGTGCATGCTAAATACTGTAATAGATAATCAATTTGAACTAATAATAAGCGCTTCCTCCTCAAAGTACAAGTTATTTGTACATAGTTTTAGATATAATTAACGGCGCTGATGTCGGCGCGCGGCCCAGCCTCGTCGCTGTTTTCATTGTTCTGATATTACACACAGTGCAAGAAACACCTCGGCTATCAATTTTGATCTAAAAACCATTAATGAGTTTTTTTTTCTGTATCCCGGTATGGTAGTGTTACTCTGAGGTTGCTCGATGCTTCACAGCACCAGCGTGGACGTGCTGCTGGCCAGGTCGGGCTGGTGCCAACTGCCGCGCTCACAGCACTCTGCTGCCTACACCAGTTGTACTTGCATCTGTACACAATACAAGCAAGTAACAACAACAAACATTGACAATGTCACATACTCGCACAACACTACTACACTAGCTATAACAAGCTATGCATAAAGATAGTTTGTACTCACCCGCGTGGCGAACACTGCGCAACTACCGATGAGCCACGCGAGCGTCGTTGTACTTCGAGTACAACCAGGTAGTGTGTATCAAGCAGGTATAGAGCAGGCCGGCATTATATCGACGAGCGGCGGCAGATTCATTAATCTGTGACAGTTTTTATGGATTGCAGTATACTTCGTATTATTGTAGCGAGCTTATGGTAGTCAGTGCAAACATATTGACAGCCTTCGTGTTTGTGAGACCGAAAAGTCTCTCGTAGTTCCTCATACCCACGGCACATTTCTTGATCTTTGTGTCAGTACTTGTGGGGCAGGACTGTGCATATGCCTGTAGAGTGTGTTTATTAATATTTATGTATATATAAGCCAGAGGTTTGGAGGTATGACGCTCGGCGTGGTCGCATTGCCGGCGCGGAGCTCGGCAGCTGGCGCCGTGGTGTAGGACCAGGGCTGTCGCAATATTATGCGCGTATAATATTAATCATGCATTGTGTTTGCGGCCATTGCTCCAAGATAAGTCGGGTTTCGACAGCGTCCATTACGATAACAGGACCGCGGGCTATGTGCACCGTGTACTGTGCACCTCGTAATATATTTAATTATTTACACACAGAGAACAATAGGCAAGCGCGACGTCGCGTCGCACCGCGCCGTGCGTCGTGCGCGCAAACAACCTCTTGCGAGTCACATGACTGGCAAAACCAACGCCGCGCCGCGCCGAGCCGCAGCATGCAGCCAGCTCCAGCCCCGCACCCCGCGCACCCCGCACACGTGAAGCACACTGCAGGCCCTGGACTCCAACTCGCCGCGAGCGCTCGAATTATACCACTTCAGAGAACTCATTATAATTATGGAAATGTGTTTTATTGCATAACTTGTATAATGCGCAGCAGTTAAGTATGTTTTCTTGGAAAAACATCAATAATATTTTTTCGTGTGCCGCGACAAGGTGACTGCTACATTGCATCTCATGGTAAGTGCAATACAATAGCGACACGAGGGGCATCGGCGATACCTGCTTGAAAAAATATTCATCTATGAAAAATACGCATAAATTATGACTTAAAATAATGTTGTCTGGGTGCATTAAGATAGAAGAGAGATAGACGAACGGTTAAGGGGCGGTGTAAAAAATCTTCGATTAATACTACGTTCATATAAATACCTATAGAGATACATGTGTTTCGTTACCCCGCCCCCTCCCCTGCCAAATCTCCTTATCATTTTCGTCGTTTAGTGAACCTAAATAGTGCGAATATGAATGAGCTTCGAAGGGGCACTTGCTTCGGCACACCGCGACCCGCACCCCGCGCGTCGCACCTCGCGTCTCACTTCTTTTTATAAATAGAGACTAGAGTACCACTTGAACTCTGTTTTTGTTCTAGTGCCACACGTTCAAAACACTATTTTTATTTATATTATATCTATACAGATAAATTGTTTCGTCAACTATCTTCAGTTCTTTTTAGACAGCTATAGAGAACGGTTGCGTCGTACTGTTGCTCTAGCTCTTACTCGGGTAAAGTGCTGACGCAGCAATCACGCCGTCGCGACGGGCTGCGGACCGCGATCGCCGCGATGACCCAAAAATCATTTCTGCAACGCATGCGAAACATCGACAAAAACAACTAACAACTGTTAAGGCCAAGCTATATTAGTTAGATCAATTAATATGGCCAAACCGAAAAGCACTATCACCATTAAGACTGAAACGGAACAAGTGTTGTACCAGCTGTACAACGAAGAAAAACATCTCCGTGAAAAATTGGAATGCTTAGTTAATGAGCTTCAAATAAAAGTAGAAAATCTCCAGCAACAACTGCGTAAAGCTGAGGAAGGCAATAAAAAAGAAGCCTGCGTCAAACCAGGAGTCAGTAAAGAAGTCCCCTCTGAAGTTCAATACGAAACAGACGATGAGGAACTCGCGAGAGAAACTGAGTGGATACGACAAGAGAGTAGGAAGAAAAGAAAGCGGAACTTAACACCTTCCCCGTCACAACAAGTCGAGCCCAACAAAAAAGTCCCGGAGAAGCCAAAGGAAAAGAAGGCACTTCTACCGCCTCCTATCGTTGTAGAAGGAATCAAGAACTTCCAGAAATTTTACGATTTTCTCAGTGACAGTATTCCTAGTGAATCATTCACTATTAAAATGATGAAAGGCGATATGGCCAAAATTAATACCAAAAGCGAGAACTCATACAAGGCCACCACTAAACTACTAGTAGACAATAAAAATCACTGGCACTCCTATGAGAATAAACAAGACAGACCGATCAGAGTAATGGCAAAAAATCTTCACCACACGTATGTACCGGGAAGAATTATTGAAGACCTTAAAGCTAAAGGCTTTAAAATAACAGAAGCGGTGAATAAATTAAGCTGGAGGACTAAAGAACCTCTCAATATGTTTATGCTGTCATTCCAAAAAGAAGAAGACATAAACAATATCTATAATATCAGCTCAATTCTCGGCTGCAAAGTGGAAATACAGCCAATCAAAACATCTAAACTGATTCCACAATGCAAGAAATGTCAAGCATACGGCCATACCCAAAAATACTGTAGTAAGGAGCCTAGATGCGTTAAATGTACGGGTAAGCATCTTACTCGTGACTGCCCAAAACCAGCGGATGCCAAACCAAAATGCATACACTGTGGTGAACCACATCCTGCTAATTACAGAGGGTGCATAGTAGCCAAGGAACTTCAAAATATGAAAAATAAGGTGATGAAAAGTAGTAAAAATACAATTAAAACTCCAGACACTAATAGACCTAAAAAAATAATAAACTCTCAAAGTATTAAAAAAGATGTGACTTATTCACAAATGGCAAAAGCTGGACAGATGCAAATACAGCCACAGGTCCTGTCACAGTCACAACAGAAACCACAATCACAAGAATATAACATTGAAGACAAAATCAACAAAATTCTTAACTTTATGACTTCATTCGATAATCGCTTGAAAAAACTGGAGCATAGCACCAAAACTGCTATCTTACCAAATACCAAACAATGACGCTTAAAATCATAGCTTGGAATGCCAATGGACTACTTCAACACCTAAATGAAATAGAATTCGTCCTAACCACTGAAAACTTCGATGTCTGCCTCATATCAGAGTCGCACTGTACAAAAGAAACAATAATAAAAATAAAAGGATACAAAGTTTACCATGCCTTGCATCCTTACAACACACCAAGGGGTGGCAGTTCTCTCATAATAAAAGACAACATTTGTCACTACGAAGAATCCAAGATAGAGGATGAAGACATACAAGCTGTGGCGGTTTGTATACAGACAAAACGCTATCCTGTTACCATATCTGCTATATACTCCCCACCTAGGTATTCACTAAAGGCTGAGCGGTATATACATATGTTTAAACAACTTGGCTCCAGGTTTATACTCGGTGGTGACTTCAATGCAAAAAATACCTTCTGGGGATCTAGACTCACGACAACCAAAGGTAGAGAATTATTATCAGCCGCTAGAGAACTCAAATGTGATGTGATATCTACAGGGAAGCCTACTTACTGGCCTACGGATACCTCAAAGATCCCAGACCTAATAGACTTTTTTATCTTAAAAAATCTCCCCCTCGATACTCTACATATTGAGGAGGGCTACGACATGAGTTCAGATCATTCGCCGATCATCTTAACTCTATCCGCTGGAACAATTCAAAAGGAAAGCCATCCCTCGTTATCAAATAGATACACTGACTGGAAAAGCTTCAAGTTAGATCTAGAATCTATAATTGATCTAAAAGTTCCGCTTAAAAATTTTGAGCAACTCGAACAAGACTTGAGACAGTTTATAGGGAACATACAACAATGTGCCTGGCGTAACACACCTGTGGCTAGGTTAAGAACTAGAGGCAACTCTTACCCAGAAGAAATCAGGGACCTTATAGCTGAAAAAAGGAAACAAAGAAAACGATGGCAAACAAACAGATTTCCTAAGGACAAACAAATTTATAACACACTCGCAAAAAGGCTCACAAGAGAAATAAAACGCTTCAAAGACGAATCGATGAATACCTATCTTCGTGGGTTATCTAACGACCGTATGTCAGATTATTCTCTGTGGAAAGCTACCAGAAATATTAAAAAACCAATAATGCAAGTCCCTCCTATCAAAACAACAAATGGAAACTGGGCCATAAACAATGAACAAAAAGCAAATATATTTGCTGAACATCTAGAGCACATATTTAAACCAAATGAAGGTGCTGTACTGGACTTCACCCTAGACTACGTTTCACAAGACAACCATCCAATAAAATTTGTTACACCTAGGGAGGTAACAAATGAAATTAAAAAAATAAATCAAAAGAAATCTCCGGGATACGATCTGATTACAGGAGAAGTACTGATAAATCTACCGCGCAAAGCAGTTGTCAAACTGACTACTTTGATAAATGCTTCGTTCAGACTGAAATATGTACCTGACATTTGGAAATTTGCTGAAGTAATTATGATACCCAAGCCTGGTAAGCCTCCTCATGACGTGAAATCCTATAGGCCGATTTCCTTGTTGCCAGTAATGGCTAAGCTATTTGAAAAAATACTTTGAAAAGGCTTAAGCCTGTTATAGAAGAGCGGAAATTAATCCCAGACTACCAATTCGGATTTAGAGAAAAACATTCAACAATAGACCAAATCCACCGGATAACTAATTTAATAGAAAAGGCTTTAGAAGAGAAAAAAGTTTGCTCAACGGTATTCCTAGACGTGGCACAAGCATTTGACAAGGTTTGGCACCACGGCCTCATTTACAAACTTAGGAAAATGCTTCCCAAGCAGTTCTCAGACATACTAGAATCTTACATTTCTGATAGAATGTTTCGTATCAAACATGAAGATTCTTATTCAGAAATTAAGCATATAGAAGCTGGAGTACCACAGGGAAGTGTACTAGGTCCGGTCCTGTACCTATTATACACCTGTGATATTCCTAAAATAGAAAACAATGCCATTGCAACTTTCGCAGACGATACGGCAATTTTAGCCACAGGATCGACTCACGAAGAAGCAGTGGATAAAGTGCAAACAGCTGTCAATACCATCTCCAATTGGACTGAAAAATGGCGTTTGAAAATAAATGAATCAAAATCAGTTCATATTGACTTCACCAACAAAAAGCCAAAGTATGAGCCTGTGTTTATTAACGGTAAAACTATACCATATGAAAATACGGCTAAATACCTTGGCATGACTCTGGACGCAAAGCTACGCTGGAAGGCACACGTCAAAAAGAAACGCGAAGAGCTAGAAATTCGCTACAGGAATATGTATTGGCTACTTGGTAAACACTCTTCGTTGTCAGTACACAACAAAATACTTTTATACAAACAAGTCCTTATGCCTGTATGGACTTATGGTATACAGTTGTGGGGATGTACCAAACCAAGCAATATGCAAATAATACAGCGTTTTCAAAACAAAGTACTGCGGAACATAGCAAACGCCCCATGGTACGTAAGAAATGAAGATCTTCATCGGGACCTCAAGGTAGACTTCGTTAGAAATATTGTAAAAAAGTATGCTGAAGCTCATGAACATAGGCTTCACCATCACGTGAACGTCGAGGCTATCCAGCTCCTTGATAACACGGACTTAGTGAGAAGACTGAAAAGGACAAAACCTTTCGAGTTAGTGATGAACAGTTAGTGAAACATAGTGCAGTGAGTGCTAGTGAAAAAGAACACGCGAACATTGTGTCTTCCCCTTAATAGAGACAATAAGAAACGTGTTATTGGACATATTCTTAGTAGTAGTCTCTTTAGAAGTTTAGGTTAAATTTAAATTACTTATTAGTCATAAGGCTAGATCGTTATTGAAATGATGTATTACGGCATTCGCCATAACACAACATTTACAAAAAAAAAAAAAAAAAACTATCGCGTACTTCAATGATGAAAGAACATGTGACGAAACCTGCTTAACACAGAGAACTTTACCAGAATGTCTATGGTATGTGAAGAACAGCACTCTGCAATAGACCGATCACCGACCGATCTCTGACTTGAGATGTGCTTATGGGTACCCTGACCCACATTTCACCTCGTGTCCCTTCCCACAATATGATGGAAAGCGAGCCGAATGCCCATCGCCGTATCAACCACAAACTGACTCCAGGCTGATAATAATAGAAAAATCCAATATCCCATCAAGACCCCGTTCCGTTTGTCTTCGTCGGTTTTTTGTATTCACATATTAAATACATGATAATGTATACGACCGTGTGATATTAATAATTGTATTGTCACCCACCTCAACTTGCATATAACTCTGTTAATGGTACTAGTACATACTATATTTATATGTCAAGTCGAATAAAAAACCGGCGCGGCCATAACATTATTTTCTCGAAGCAGTTCAGGTCATTTCAGACATATAAATATGAAACCACGAAAACACAATGTATCTCACAAGTAATTGATGATGAGATTTTGTGCGATGGCCAAGTCAATCTATTTTATTTAAAACATAAAATATTTTTATACTCGTATTGATATGGTCATAATGACTTAAGACACCTCACAACATATGATAAGTCAAGTGGGGACGGAATTAATTAACCGACTTAGTATTACAAAGATATCACAACTTGTTTGGAAGTAACTCTTTTACGGTAGGAGAACTGAGTTGCGCGGCTTGTTCTTTTTTTTCCAGGTTTTGTGTTTGATGGGTAATATATTTAATGAGCACCAGTTTGCGGAGAGCGCGGCGTGCCCGGCGCGCGATTTAGAAGGTGACGGGTAGACGGGATGGATCGTCATTAATAGATTCAATAACACGTCGGTAGTTCCGAGTGAGTGCTACTTCAATAGTGGTAGAGGCGGGGTCTATCCGAGCGTACCAGTAGACTTCACTCGGAGGAACAGTTCTACGAAGGTTGTTCAACTTCTCGTGAGCTCGCTTCAGGCACGGCGCTGCGTTTACGAGTCCAGTGTGATGCAGCTGCCAGCTACACTCCGCCGCGCCGCGCCGCGCCGGCTCGCTACACGCGCTCACCTGCACCACTACTCATCCGTTATGCATTCGTGTCATTTTTTACAACTCATTTCAATTGACTAAATATTCTCGTTGAATTCGCATTTTTCATTCAGGTTGCAAATTCATGATTGGATATAATTATCTGTGTTAGCCGATCATGGCGTGAGTTAGTCGCCGCCTCAATTCCATTCAATACATTGCGTTTTTACTATCCGAAGCGACAGGACACTGTAAAGATTATAATTATTAAAATTAAAATGAGCCAGAATATAAATGTCTAATTCAAAATTGTTTATGGTTGGTCCAAGTGTGGCGAGCGAAATATTCGGCGAATTCTGCCACGTCGGTCGTCTATTCAAAAGCATTTTTTTAAATGAATATATTATGGCTTTGAGGACTGTTCCAAACATGGCGGCGCGGCGGGCGTTTATCTGCGAGCCGCAGATGATTAGTGGAATTGTACTGAAGTGTTTAAGTTTTTATGTATCATAGCCACATTGAAATATTTTAATTATGCTTATCATCGGCTTAATGGATAGTAGAGGTCGGTCGCACTTGGTGAGCCTTGAAGTGACACGTTGCCGGCGAGCTGCGCAGCCCGGGGAATACCCGCGCCCGCTGAGTGGCGCCACGCCACGTGCCTCGCGCCACACGACCCTAGCAGGAGCCAGGAGGTCACTCTATACTCCGACAGTGATCTGTGCTCCGACACGACGAATGTTCGTACAACGCACAACTCTACGAATATGCCTATATACATTACAAAATATTCGAATCCTGCATCACACGTCGTAATATTAGACTAAGTTCAAAGTGAATGATAAGTTTCATAAAGAATATTGATTTGAAGAAGTGGAAAACTTGTATGTTATTTCTATTTGTTATTGCTGGTGCATGATATTTTGAAATTTGGACTTAACTTATCAGATTTTATTACTACTTATTGCCTACAGTCTACACTATTTATTTACTCCTATTTACAAAGTCTTTGTTATTACTGTATTTGTTGCTGGGCTAGCTTAGCAAGGTAACATCATCAGCGCTGTGTGGTTGCTCCTGTTGTCACACAGCACCACGCTGAGGTGTTGACTGTTGTCGCGAGTGAGCTGCGCAACATACTAGCCTAACGGTTTTTTTTCTTCTTTTTTATATTTATATTTTTGTTGCATTATTATAATTGTACTGTTGTATGCGGCTTATACATACATACATAAACTCACGCCTTTTTCCCAGAAGGGTTAGGCAGAGGTGCCAGGACACCCACATTTCGCCTTGTATGTCGGAACATACATAACATATGGGACGGATCCCACGATGTGATAGGTGGCGAGCCTATCGCCATATCGGGCACAAATTCCTGACTCTGGGCTGATACTGAATAGAAAAATCCAATATCACTTTGCCCAACCCGGGACTCGAACCCGAGACCTCAGCTTTGCAACCGTACCTTAGTACAACTACGCCACCGAGGCAGTGCGGCTTATTTGTGCGATAATAAAAGCATTTTTCTTTTTTTCTATCTTATACATAATATCGACGCAGGAAAGCGATTTTGTCGTATCTCGAAACAAGCAATTTTGCACCAGACCAAAAAAAAAATATTTAAAAAATTAATAACCTCTAAACTAGAATACTTAGGAATACCATTTCTTTAATAATGAGATTTTTAAATAAAACCTTACATTTTCAGGAAATTCAATGCGGTATTTTTTTTATGAATTATTTAATATACAAAACGCATATACGCATTTTTTGAGATACGACAAAATCGCTTTCCTGCGACGATATGTTGACGTTCATCGTCCGAATATTCGAACTTCGTGTCGGAGTACAGAGCAACCCCCTGGGTTCAGGGCTAAACGAAGAGTCGTGGCATGTAACACTATGTCCAGTAGTTACTCTGGCTGCAATGTCCTTCAAACCGAAACACAACAGTGCATATACCCTACTTCTTGGCGGGAGTAATAGACATTGCGGTGGTGTCTACCCAGCCGGAATCTCACACATGAGAGACCTACCACCAGTAGTGTAGAATAGTGTTGTGTAATGTGTGTCGAAAATGAAATGTGTGTATATAGATAAAGTATTTTGTTTTGTTCTACTCTGTTCGGGATACCTCTGACTGCCCACACCACAGGCCACGGCGCGGCACTGGACAGTGGACACTGCGCCGCGCCTCATTGCACACGGCTTAGGTACTTTTTATTATAGCGCATTCACTTGCGGTTACAATGCTCACTCGGAAATATATCTCAAGTAGGCACCGGCCGACAGGTATTACCGACAAACGGACTTCACTACACTCGTAAACATACCTATCGCTTTCTGACCACTTGGTATTTCCTCACAATCGCATATTTTACCGACAAAGTATCCTTATAGAGTTCATCGCGATCACGTCGCGTCGCCCGCTGAGCAAAGGTCTGCTCGAATATCCTTTAAACTCATATTTTTTCCGCAAATATAAATATATCAAGCATACTAGGTATGTACATGTACACTGTGCCGGATAAATAAAAAAAAGCAACGCAACTTGTTTGAAAGATAATTGATTTAATGAGCTATTAATTTATCTATTAAAATGAACTAGGGAAAGAATAGATAGGTATATCGTTTATTACAAGGTGTTATTAGTCGGCAAACAATTAAAGTAAAACTAAGTATTCAGTGTTTAAGCACATAATAGTATAGTGTATACCGCCAAAGGACCACTCCAATGTCCACGATAGCAGCTCGACGTTCCATTGTGGTTTCATCGCAGGGCCCTGTGCACACAGGGCACTGTAAGTACACGCGGCCGCCACGCCGCGCCGACACTTCCCCGACTACCTCTAACCTCTGTAGTCTGTACTCTACGGGTATTGTTTTGCAATATTGGTATTACATAATATTTTTTTTATCTTTATTTGGTTCACACGACTAGTCATTACAATAGAACATAAAATATGTAAATAATATATTTTTTTAAATACCACATATATAAAATTTATGCTCCGTTGCTGACTTACTAGGTGTAAACACGGCAGGCATCAAGTAAAATAAATATAAGAGAAATGAAAACTATGAAGTTATAAAGAAATATAACAGATAAATATGCAGTTAATTAGATATTTTTGTCATTCGAAATTGTGAAAGAAAAAATCCCTTGATGTTTTTGACCGATGCATTGAATTTGTCAAGATCGATCTTGAGGAGTATGATGTTGAGGTGCAGACTGTAGGGCGCGGGGGCGCGGGAGGCGCGGGAGGCGTCGGCTCGGGAGCGACGCGCTGTCTGTCATTACATCAAGTGTTAATTAGACAAGCCGCGGCGCGGCGTGGCTGACGCGCCCTTGACGCCGCGCTAGTGTGCGTGCGCGCGGCACGCTGCTGCCCGCGCCCCGCCAGTGTGCACAGCGCTCAGCACTGCTTGCCTATTCATAGATTTGCTTTGCCTGGGACACCCGTGCACTGGAAAACAGCACGTGACGCCGCCGCCCGCGTCTCTGCGCCCGCACACACTCCATCCTTTCGTTTGAAAGTGGCAAGAGGAACGAGCGGCACTCTCCCGGAGAAAATATACCGGCAGCTACGGCGTGACCGTCGTCGCGTTTCGTCGGGTTAGTGATATTGCCGGTAGCGGGTAGCTCAAAGCTTCTCGAGACCCTAAGATTCATAAGACCCATTGGTTCGCTTGCAAAACTATGCAAAAAGATTTATATCATATTTATAAACAGAGTTTAATTCCATAGTGACTGTAACGTTCACCAAAATACCGACACTCACCTGCGCAACTGCACGGACATTCAGCCGCGGGGGTGTGAGTAGATACTGAGGAGTGACATCAGACATTTGCGGGCGAGGACTCGAAGCGATGAGAGCGAGGTATTCCTTATTGGACATTAACTATGACTACAATACAAGTAGGTACATGCTGCATAGGTACATGCCGGCCTCACTGGCCGGGACTCACTCGAGGCGCACCGGGGCGGGCGCGCGCCCCCTGCCGCGTGAAGACAGGTCAGGTATTATGGTCTCTTTTGAAATATGTAGGCCTATATTTTGATGCATTTGATGTCGCGTCAAGTGGAATTATTAGTTGTACCGTCAATTCGGTTATTTAATACTGACCGATCACTGGAGACCGGATTATAACTTATAAGCAATATTAAAAGCTCAAAATAGGCTTGCAAATATGCACGAAAACCAACAAAAACCGGTAAAATATACGACATAAGTGATAAGGTTAAGGACAGTAAGAGAAATAGAGTGCTATATCTATTTTTTGAACATTAAATCTACAGAAAATAAGTAAATTACGTATTCATTCAAAATATAGCCCCTTTATGAACCATAAATTAAAGTGTATACTATAAATAGTAAGCTTGTTAGTGCGCTTTACAAAACGTACGGTTAGTTAATTTTATTCTTACCAATGGCGTAACCTACCGAAAAATGTAGTAATAAAACGGGGCAAATATACAATTGCTTATATAATCCAGTCTTCACTGGCACATTGTTTCGTTTGTTTAGACTTTAGAGGCTTTCAAATTTCCTTGCTTCTTGTACAGGGAGAGGATCTATTACTCTAAGCTCTTGTGGACGTTTAGGTACTAATTTTTTAACCGAATTGAAAAGGATGTTCTCAAATCTGATGAGAAAATTAATATAGTACTTGTAATACTCAATATAATCGGCAAATTAGCATAGATATGATTTTTTACTTTGTAGTGTTTTTTTTTGTGTGTTGAATTCGTTATATTGTTTTAATAAAAATAGTTATTTATATTATATATGTAGGCAGTATACTCGAAACATTCGGATAACCTTTTACGAGTCACATGACAAGGAAGGTAACACTGTGGTAACACTTAAGGTAAATCTTGTAATTGCGTATAGGAAAATATTTACATTTTACTTAACACAATATAACAGATACCTCGTGACGTGCGTCGCATAATCTCGCATCTGTGATCCGCGCGGTGTGCGCTGATCTGTTATCAGATAGCGCGCCTCCTCACACTCCTGACTCCTGACAAGTCGGGGGTTCGATGCCCGCACTGAGACAAATTTCAGGATTGGCTGTTTTGGTTTGTGTTGGGGTCTCTGGGTGAGATCGAAAAGACTCTAGTATTTTTAGGCCAAAACACAAGACTCGATATTAGTGTTGATGGTGTTGGATCAGGATTATATTTGTGGCTATTGGGTGTATTGACCTAAATATATATATATAAAAGTCGTGTTAGTTACACTATTATTTATAACTCAAGAACGACTGAAATGATATGATTTGCCGTGACATAAAACGTGGTAGGTGGTTAACAAAACGCAAGTGATGGAATAACAAAACGCGGGTTTGTAACTGTTCATTCGCGTCGATATGGTAAACTCTTCCCTCAAATTAAAGAACGTATAAAGGTTTCGAATCGACAACATTCATATCCACAATATTCGTTTAATGGTGCATTTATGATTTTATAGAAGTAAATTGTGGAAAGGGAATTGACATTTAAATTGGTTGTCAAATATTAATGCATGCGTTCAGAAATTTATTTTGTGTAAAGTAAGGAGAATATATTATCAAGCCACATAAAAAGGCCAATTAAATAAATAATGTTCACACTTAAGAAGTTTTATTTCTTTTCAAGGTAAAATTTCACTTTTATCACGATTTTTTACTGTAGCCTTTCCTTCGCTATAGTTCACTGATAGAACTGTATATCTTCCATGATATCGTTTCTAAGTGAGATATAGGTTATTATTTTGAAATGTTATGGCGAAGAAATCGAAATCACCGAAGTTATTTCTATAAAAATTAATACTTCATCTCTTTGTTACTAACAACAAATAATGGCGTAATATTTTTGGAAAAACAGCATAGTGACGGTGAAATAAGAGATGGAATATTGCATAGATAATCAAAATCGTTAAAGATTGTAATGTCAAAAATTCATAAGGTACACTTTTTGGATATGGAGAGACGGTATAAAATGGAGTGAGAGGAACGGGAGAGGACTAGGATACCTGGCAGATATGATAGGACCAAATGCAAATGCATATAACACGGGATGGATAATAGAGGTTTTTTTTTATTGCGGTGAATGGCGAGACGAGCATGCCGTTTACCTGATGGTAAGCGATGCGACCGCCCATGAACAGTAGCAAAACCAAACAACACCTTGAATTACAAAGCAATGCTTGGCATTCCACTGCGCTCGCCATCCTGATACATAAGATCTTAAGTCTCAATATGTCCATTATGCATTTAAACTGGTGTTTGACGGGAGAAATAGACATTGCGGTGATACCCACCCAGGCAGCCTCTCATATATGAGAGACCTGCCACCAGGAGACTGTCCCGCCCTCACACCCGCCACTGCAACTCCTGTAAGCCAGGATCAACAGTGGCACGCAATGTAATGACACCAAGCATTGAAGACCTACCACCAGTAAAATAAAGGATAAAGGACGGGACGTATCGGGAAGTATCTGAACCGACGGGATGGGATGTAATTGAGCAGGACAGTGGGATAGCTACGTCAAGTTTAGGTATACAAGAGCATATACGAAAAATAACATGTATGTGTGGAGTGAAATCAAAAAATATCTGCATCCAAAGGAGGGTCTGGCTATTTTGATATGCTAAATAATTTAATATAATATTAATCATATAATAACTAAGCTACAGCGAAGCGTGGCCAGGTCAGCTAGTTTAAGTAAATTATAATCAATAACTTTATTTATTGCACTCACATTGTCCGGCAAACGGACAAGTTTATCTCATGCTACATTATTACAGTAACTAGGTATCTTATGATGGTATGCACCCTCTTACCGCTGCATTGGCAATCTACTTGGCATTTGTGTTGATGAATTGGTGGTCTTCAAAAGAGGACGGGAGCAAGAAAGCTAGCAATCTTACTCATCGAACGAACAGCGAAAGATAGTTTCCTTGACATGAAGGTAGTCCCAGTGAAGCTTGTTCTTCAGTAGTTCAAAGTATCTCCTTTACATCTAAACATATTTCGGGCAGCTTCAATCAATGCAGCGGAGCGAATTGCGTGATGAACAACGATGGGTAATGTCAACATCTACATGACGGTGTAATAACAGGAGCCTATCGGTTCCCAGGCCTGGTCTAGCCAAGCATGCCATGAATACTGCCAAATAAGGCACCTATAGTGATATTGGGAATTCTATATATTATTTATGTACTGTATTGAGTACGGCGGTGAAGGCATATGCAGGAAAATGTACAATTACTCAATATCATGTCTGTGGCTAGTGTTGTTGACGCAGGAATTATTGCCATATTTAAACGTACACATTCATTAGTGAGTAAATGAAATGTAAATGAAATAAAGTCAATTTATATATTATTTACCCGCTTTGGACAGCCGAAACTCGTGAATGCGTTGTTGGTGTCAGCGGATGAATATCATAAATTAAGACCATTTGGATACTAAACTTGGGAATATCAGCAGTTAAACAATTACACTATATATAGCAATTCGAAGAGAGTGGTGACACTCGACTGTCGTTATTGTAATGTATAATAGTAATGGCATTGCGAGAAAAGCATTTGTTTGCTAGTAATAACGCATTCAAATCATATCGAGTATCAGTGTAAGGTGTAAGGAACACGTGAGCATTGGCATGCGAAGCGCCGCGCCGCGCCGCCTGGCAGTCGGTACTGTGGTCGGTACGTATGGCGCGTGTCAGTGGGTGCCGCTACTCGACGTGCCGACGCCGAACCACCGGCCACGAGCCACCGCGCCGCCCGCTCCCCGGATACACGCATAATATTATCCTAATCCATTACACATATAGACAATTCAAATCCGGCTACAATCGATTCGCCACGTCGCGTCGCCGCTCACGTGCACTCGTGACACAATAACAAACGACTGGCGTGTGTGGACCCAGCTCCTGACACTGGTTGCTGAGCGTGGTTTCGACTACCTACTCATAAATATAATCATAGTTTAAAGTAGCATTCATATTGAAATATTAAATGAAACTGACGTATATTATTCGAAAGTAAAAGGGAAAAAATGAAAAAAACAATCCAGTAGTTTTGATTTATATGAATATAATTTCGACGGTGGAATTGATCGAAAGAAAGCGCCTGCGTCCAGCACAGCGCCGCACCCGGGGCGGCGGCGACGCGCCGGTGCTGCGGCACTTCCACGAGCCTGCAGTCATCATGTGCACGGCCAAGAAAGACGGCCAGCACAAGGCAAGAAATCCCAGATCAAAACAATACTCCGCCAAGATTTTTTAAATACATGTGTGTGCCGCCGAGCCCGCATGCTTGGAGATGCTTCGCGACACTCGCCCTCAAGACACTCGCGCACATTACAGCATTTCTTACTCACACCGAGACTAAGCAGATGACGCAGTGTGCGTGCGACCCTTTCACTTTCTAATAAGCCATGTTTTCAAACTCGGCCGCGTTCCGATCCATTACCGAGGACCCCATCATTTCACTCACAGAGACAAACATATTGTTACGTTAATCCATTAGTTATTAGACATAATATGTACTCAGTTCCTACTAATAGAAAACACAAATACACTCAATCAAATATTATCGCCGCGTCTCTTCTCGATGGAAGTAATCCTTAAAGCAAGGCCACTTTGGGTCATAACATTACGGTGGAGGTAAATATGTAAAGTTGCAACTGAATCGACTGGTGGTAGTGATTGTCGGCGTCCGTGTTCGTCTCCCAGTAGTAGCGACAAGAAGCTGAGACGAGCAAGACATGATTATGTGCCGACACGTCTCAGTGGTGGAGTCACCGGTCGCTATTAGTGAAGCGGGGCGACGCTTTGTGTGGCGCACGTACTGAGCCCCGTGTCTGCTCTGTTCTGGCGGTGTAGTTCCCCCAAAACTACTCAGCTAAGGCGATCCACTCCACTGCTTCCCTGCTGCACAAAGCTGAACAATAACTGTGCTTTCATAAGAACTTCGAGGCCTGCGGGGAACACCATTGCCACTTCACACCTAGGTGTACCATGAACTAGTCATGTAGCACCAATGTCCCGTGTAATATTTAATTGTTTCTATCGGAGCGCGAGTGTCGGCTGCACCTTCTCTGGTCTTTTCACGGGCTGATGGCCCTGTATCTCGCCGTGCGGGCATATGATGAGCGCTTCCTCGGCCGCTCACATACTTGTGCATATGTGTGTGTGACAGGTGTGGAAGATTTCCGCCGTCACCGCGTATCTCGGGTGCTCGGCGCGCCTCATGCTGCGTAATTCCCACTCGTCATGTTTGTTATCTGACTCTGTTCGAATTTGCTGACTGAGTATAATGTGAAACGCGCAGTGTGCCCACGTCAGCAATTACTATTGGTCAGCTTGTGCTGCGTAAAATTGTCAACAGTGATACAAACCATAGATAATACACTATATGGGTAAATACAAACGATCGTAAGAGTATCGGTCAATTCCTCGAACAATAGCGAGTTGCGGTTAAACTTCACATGCGGGGTAGAATGTGACGCACACTCAGCGGTATTTCAATTTCCAATATTGGTATCATTAAATTGTATTACATTTTTATATTGTCATGAGAGTAACTGCGGCCACGTGAATTAAAATTCTAACGGCGACTTTCATCAAGTTTCGTTCCTTTGTCATTAGGTATGAGGTATCAGATGAGTTTTGTACAATTGGTAACTGGTCGGCGTGCTCCAGTTGCCTGTAAATTCATTAGTCACTACAGATACATATACACTAACTGCGTTAACGGTACAATGAATCAGATTCTTACAACACTTTTTCTACTAACCATTTTCGGTAAGCAAATTCGGGATCAATTTCGGTTAAATCTCGTATGGAAGTATCTGATACCCTGGTTATATTTTTATCCCGAAAATGAACCGACCGTCTGCAAGACTCCACCCCTTCTGACCCGCTTCATTTAGGAGTTGAGGCGCCGCGCCGAGCCTTCGCGCGCGACCTGCACGCCAGCATGTGCAACTAATACGCATTGTCTTTGTATATTTTTACAACTATATAGTGTGCTATTGTTTCCCATTTAATATTGCTCTATTGTTTCAATAATAATAAATTTGTGTTGCTAGAATAATGACGCGCATGTTGCATAGCGGTCAGTACATAGTACATGCTACATAATGTTCTGCGTGAGTTGTGTCGCGCGTGGCGTGCTCGTCGCGTCGCTCGGTGGTCGACTGCTCAGTGCTCGGTAATGTACAATAAATGATTTCCGCACAGACATCACATGCCGTCGCGTGCCTCTTGACTGTTTAATGTTTATGGACTATTGTTTAACGATACCCTCCACGCGGTTCCCCTCCACCCACTCCACTGTCCAACTATCCATCAAACTTTGCAAGAGTAAATAAATGGCATGACGCTTATTATTTTGTCACCGACGCGACGCGACGTGGCGCCGCGGCGGACCTGTCTCGCCTGAAGCAACACGCAAACTAACATCAATTGTTGAGGAATTATTTTCCGCCTAAATTTCAGTCGATGAACGAATTTTAGAATTTTAAATAGCTATAGATATACGCAATTCATTTACAGTCATGGCTTATACTACACAGAAACCATAAAGAAATTGACGGAATAGTGTAACGCAATTAGAGTGTTCAATGGTTCTTACTTCTAAAGCTCTCTTATGCACTATCAGGTTATCGCGAAAGCTCGGAGGGAGCGAGTTCACGCTTAGTTGGAGATGCACGTGAGCCACACACACGCGCGCCACGCGGTGCGGGGTGCGGGGTGCACGACCTTGCCCGAGATCTGAGCTCGCCTCCACTTGCCTGCTGCAGCGTGCCGGCAGAGCAGCCGTGCCATCCCGCAGCTCCTGACGAGCCGCAGCCATCCCTCCGAAGCACTCTGTGCCCACTGCCTGCAGTCGCAACGACTTGCTCCTGCTCTACAATCATTTACTACCTATTCAGCAATTTAAACTGGAGAAGCAAAACAACCGATTATTATTATGTTTTAAAGCAAAAAAATAGCGGTTAACAAAGTAAAAGTTTTGTTTTCTTAATTTTCCCACTTTTTAAGCGGAAGTGGCAAGCGGCAATGCTTATAGATTACAGTGGCGTAGAGGGGGTTCCTCGCAGTCGGCCTGCCCGCGCTGTTGCCAATGTCGGCGAGTCGATACTCGATACCAAATGCCTCTACTTTGTAATAATAACACCACCCAATTCTAAAAAAAACCGAATGCTCTCAGTTTGTATTAAATATCAATCAATTTGTTCTAGCTCGGTATTGCAAATGGTGCGAGAAATTTACTTCATACAAGATTCGACACTTGTATTTTTTGTATTGAGGTATCATACTAGAGCAGACATCGAGAACATAATTTCTGCGCATTGTACAGGATTCCCGTGCGTGTGCACTCGGGATCCCACTGAAGCGAGAGCGAAGATTACTGCGTAGGTCTGACAGAGACAGAAAACAGAGCAAGTGGTACGATGCGTTCATTTTGTTACAAACATTTTGCTTGCAGTGCAATATCTCAGTTATTTTTTTGTGTTTATTTACATTATCAGCTTCCTATAACCACGCATGCTGAGCGGCGGCGCGGGGAACCGCTCTACAACGGAGAGTTTATTGAAATAGTGCTTCGCGCTGCCATAGTGTGGCTAAGCGAATTCCTCATACCATTGAAACTCTTGCTAAAATGTCTATACTGGGTAGGTACTGCGTATATGTAAGTACCTGTTTATCATTTTGGGTGGTAATTGACTTTCAATACCCACAAGACTCTAAGAGTCAGAGGTGTGCCCTGGGATTTAAAGCTGCGACCACTGGTGGTTAATAAATATGTTTTCATTGTTTTCACCATCCGGCAGCCGCGTGTTTCTTTAACATAAAATATTACCAATGTTTGAATTTAACGATTTAAACTGAGTTGTTAATCAACCAAGTTAAGTTAGTCTCGGTAAACTAATAGGGAACAAGGAATAAACGAATGTTCTACTGCTTGTATTAACATCAATCAAAATTCAAAGGAGATAACTTTGCCAATTGTTATACACTGCACTTAAACAATTTCTCCATTTACACATGACTCGTGTGCGCAGCATTCTCGAACACTCATGCTGTGCTTCTGTGCACACTGCAAACTGCACACGACGCGTCGCCCAGCCAGGGACACGACATCACATACTTGATACCGTGTATTGAGCTCAATAATTATATTCATGGTGGATTATGTAGGCACATCAAGACTGCTACCGAAAACGAAGCCGGGTGGTAGTTTTAGTGACTACAAACACAATGCAACTGAAAATTTCGTAAGGAAATGCGACAATTTTATTTATTCTTTTTTAAATATTGTCGAGTTTTGGTGGGAAATGCATAGTTTTCGCTAAAATCATATTTTAAAGCCTTGCATACCATTTGTATTGTATTGTATCAGCCCATATACGTCCCACTGCAGGGCACGGGCCTACTCTACAATCGAAAGTACGATTGAGAGTGGTTAGACCATATAGTCCACCACGCTGGCCTAGTGCGGGTTGGCGGACTTACATACCATAGCCCCTATAAAATTAAACGGGTGCATACTATTATTTAAGATAAAACTATGTATTTACCATCCTAATAGAAGGACAAAAAAAAAACAAAAAAGATTGACACAAATTTTTGCACAAAATTTTTTGTTGCATTATGTCTGAAGTCACTAAAACTACCACCCAGCTTCGTCTTCGGTAGCAGTCTTGATATACCCTGTATAATTATATTCCGGCGAGTATAAATCGTTCTCACACCGGCACGAGACGAGCCATACACGTGGTCACAGCGAGTACAAAGTCTCTTTAATCCTTACACACAACAAGATATGACAATTGGACGCTTCGGTTTGCCCCACGCATCACGCACTCCGCAGCGCATGTAAGTAATTCATGTAAGTGATGCGGCTCCGCTCGACCTCCTCCCATATTGATCCGTTATCGAGACGAAGCGACAACGCATCGGGACTCGGCCGCCGCCTCTATGCTCGTAACGTGCTTTTAAGTTGTCCTGATGCCTCCCGCTGCACTGTCAGTTACAATTACGTGGTGTGGTGTAGTCCCCCAGGCAGCATGCGTGCTAATCGCGCGTACGAGAGGCGAGTACGTGCGTACAGTACGTGTGTGGCGGCTGACGTGACCTACGAGTGGTGCCGTTATCGACACATTGAGCGCTATCTGTATCGAAACAGATCACCACGCGTCAGCACCGAGGGGCTGGCAACCGGCGCCGCGTGCTCGCACCTGGTCATGTCCGCCGTGTATGCGTCTTGTTAGCTTTAAGTGGATCAATTTATTTACTCGACATGTCCTCTTGCGCTACTTTTGGACCGTCGCCAGAGGGTGGTCGGGCGACCTTGCCGAGGTCACGACCTTGACGGCGTCGCCGACTAGACCGGGCGTAGCGCCGCAGCCTTCTCCACAATATGTCATCTCGTTCGTCAGCTCGTGCAGGACGATGGACCGGTTGATATGAAGTAGATTGCATCATTGTACGATGGCATTGTGCTTGGCTTTTATGATATGATAGGAATAGGGCGCGTGGGCTGGTATGCCGCACAACAATAAGCGCTGCATCCCGCGGGTGTGCGTCACACACGCCAGTGGGCGCGGGGTGAGGGGAGAGTGTCCGGTGCCTTGACGGCGTGTGTTCGAGGCGAGTTTCTCGAAGGCAGAACAATGCGATTGTTTTGAAGCACCTCGCTTGAAATGCCTTCCCGGCACATGTTTCTGTGCACTCGCGGTATCGGACACCTCGCGTCGCGCCGCCGCGCTTGCTCAACAATGAACCAATAAAAAAGTACACGATAACTGCCGCTACTTCACGTGCTGTTGCCTTCCTTGTTTATGTTTTGTATATTTATACACAATTATATGGTCGTATTAATAACATAAAAGTATCAGCCCATATACGTCCCACTGCAGGGCACGGGCCTACTCTACAATCAAGAATACGATTGAGAGTGGTTAGGCCATATAGTCCACCACGCTCTGGCCTAGTGCGGGTTGGCGGACTTACATACCATAGAAATTCTTATGAATCGCTATGGTATGCAGGTTTCCTCACGATGTTTTCCTTCACCGTTTTAGTGCGTGGTGATTGACTATCAATACACACATGACTCCGAAAAGTCAGAGGTGTGTCCTGGGATTCGAACTCGCGACCATCGTGAACATGTTGGCAGCCGCGTCTAGTCCGTTTACCAACAGGCCACCACGCACTTCATGATAAGTAAGAAATATAAAGATTACCAAATTGTCCGCATTTGTCATAACATATGCATTAAAGGGCATTAAAGATGCGTGCGTCCGTCGCATGCCGCGCCGCGCCGTGTCGCTGGCTGCGGTCGGGCCCGTTCCTACGGATCGGTTCGAGGAGCACTAAGCAGTGGGGCGGCGCCGGGTGCGGAGGTGTGTCGGCGTGCGTGACGTCACGCGAGCGGGCTGTTCTCGTTGTTCTATTTATAGTGAGGCGCCGGCCGGCCTCCGCGCAGCTTCTCTAAATTGGAATTCACTTAACTCAACGAGTGTCGCTCGTGTTTTCAATGCTGTATTGTGTATCGGTATTCTATGATCTCCATCTTATGTGTATGTGTGTGTGCATCACGCTATAGACGCGAGGAGAGGCGCGGAGCGACCCACTCCACAATCACCAAATCAATGGTTGCTCTTTTATCAGTAAATTTCTTAATATATTTTTATAATGTTACAATTTGATAACAAAATATGTAATAGCGATTATGATATAATGAGGTACCCTAAGTATGCTACATTATAGTTCTGCTATATTTTGTAAATGCCCATTGTATGCAATTATTGCTCATTGATAAAGAACAATCCGAATCTGAGTCGATCCATCACTATACTGCGCGACACTACGCGGCATTACATATTACATGCGGACTGTTCTACCAGCTGTTTTCGTTCGATAATCATGATCATTAATTGTTTAGTAAAATATATTCAAAGGAACAAGAAAGAAAATGAAAATACTACCCTACGGTAATAATAATAACTCTTTATTATAACACCATGTAACAAAGGATAAACAAAAGACAAAAAAAGAAAAAAAGTTTATACTTTCTTAACAAAATGTACATTAAATGCTTGATGCAAATTATAAAATGTAAATACATTAATTACGTAATAATAATAATAATATACTTCCCTCTGTGGGTACATTTCGTTTATTACTAAAACTGTTGCATATCATTCCAAAATTGTAGTTTCAAGCGGGGCGAGTGGATATTGCAGATTATAAGGAAAACATCGCTGAAACTTCAAGTTGGAATTAATCTTATAATAATACTAGCTGTGCCCGCGACTTCGTCCGCGTGGAAGTTAACAAAAAAGTTAATTAGTTTATTTAGATTTTTTTTTTGGGATATTGATTCGTTGGTGGGAGATACGAACATTTACAGAGTAGGTACATTCGTATCGTCACATACGAGTACTTCGTTCGTCCGAAGTTTCGAACTTCGTTTCGGATGAATATACGTAAGTAAATAAAAATGTTCGGATTGCCGATATATTCGAATCATTCATTCTTCGATCCGAAGTAGTAGGCTTCGAAACGAATGACGTCACGAAGTTTCGAACTTCGGATTTATATAGTAGCGCCCCAGTACTCGGGTATTGCAATTTTTTTTGCTATTTTCCTAAAATAAATGTAGCCTAAGTTACTTCTTATTATATCAGCTACCTGAAAAAAAAAGTCCCGTCAAAATCGGTCCAGCCATTTCAGAGATTAGCCGGAATAAACAGACAGACAGACAGACAAATAAAATTCTAAGATCATTTTCGTTATAGATATCGTGTATATAACGATATCTAGTTGGACATTTTCTTTAATTTTCACTTTACAAACAGACACTTCAATTTTATTTATATGTATAGATTATGTTCAATTATTTCACGTAATAAGGATTGGTGACTGAATACGGTATTGCACAAAAATGGATTATAACAATGGCACTGCACTGGAGACGACTCCCGCCGCTGGCTGCCGCACACGCACGTGGTGCTCGCGTGTGGTGAGGACAGCGGACACCCGGTGACGTCACGCGCGCGCCGCTGACTCACCGCGGCCGCATGCGCATCAATGGGCGGTGCAGGGCAGCTGCACCCGCGCTCCGCCGCACCCCACCGCGCCCCACCGCGCCCCGCCACCACCGCCGGTCACATGACGCGCCCGCCGGCCGCGCACCCCGTACCCCGCGCCGGCCCTTCACCGGCCCGATGCACCTTGCGCCCACCGCCGCGCCGCCGCGCAGGGTGCCACGCACGCGCCGACCAATGCGCCCGCGCTGCGTTCGCGGTCGACGACCCCGCTCAACCACTTTCCGAACGCGTCACGTGAATTTTCAGCGGTACTGTCGGTCCCCGCCCGCCGCCGCCGCCTCCCACGCCGCGCCGACGCACCCGCACCGGCCACACGCACCCGCTCGCCGCGACCACACAACATAGTGGCAAGGTATAGGTAAGGTATGAACGTCTTCGTCGAGTGTCGGCACACAATGGTGAGTTCGGCCGGGGTACAAGGACTAGTCCGTGAGCAGCAGGCTGCAACCTAACCCGCGCGGGTCGGCGTCGCCTCGTCGAGGAGAAATGTGTCAGTGTGGCGCGCGACAAGTGGGTCAAGGCGAGCGCTCTCATGGACGCTTTCGCTCGCGACGCAACTACTACTCACTACCGAGTAGTGGACGAGTAGCGCCAAGGACGCGAGCGAAGTCAAATGTCTTCTACTATCATTGTAGGTATTCAAGTGGTTATTCGGCGGACCGATTCATGACGTATCTACGATCGGAACGCTGATGACCGCGACGTTATGAACTCCATACTGGTGTCGGTGCGTTTATGTCGGCGCGTGCCGCCACGCGCAGAGTCCACCGGCGCCCCCCTCAACGGCAGCATTGTCATCGAAAATGAGGCAGGAGTGCAGGGCGGCGCTGCACCGCGTCCGTCACGTGACTCTCGCGCCACCCCCCGCACGCTGGAATATTAATGAGCGAGTTATTTATATTGTGCGAGGGAAACTCGTCGGGCGCCGCGTGATGTTAGCGAGCGGTCCGCCGCGTCGGCCGCGCGCCGCGCAGGGAAGAGTTCAACGCGCGCTCGCGGACACGCGTCGAGAGTGACGTCGCCACAACAAACAACCGCGGGGACGACACACTTCGCTGCCAAAGCTACTGCCAATCATTATGTTACATTATATTATAAATTATGTTACATTTATAACTATATGGCCTACTCACTCTCAATCGAACTCTCGATTGTAGACGAGGCCCGTGCCCTGCAGTGGGACGTATATGGGCTGAAACATATTCATAAGTCGTTTTAATGGTGGTAGGTCTCTCATATGTGAGAGGCTGCCTGGGTGGGTACCACCGCAATGTCTATTTCTCCCGTTAAACAGCAGTTTAAATGCACTGTTGTGTTTCGGATTGAAGGACATTGTAGCCAGAGTAACTACTGGACATAATGTTTCAGGATGGCGAGCGCAGTGGAATGCCAAGCATTGCTTTGTAACTCAAGGTGTTGTTTGGTTGTACTACTGTTCATGAGCGGTCGTATCGCTTACCATCAGGCGAACGGCATGCTCGTCTCGCCATTCACTGAAATAAAAATAAAAAAAATCGTTAGTTGGTGCATTGTGAGATCGGCCGTGTATCTATACACTGAAACACACACACCGGGTGTGAAACCGTATACTACTAAACAAATGAATTGTACAAACTGATATAATAAATGAATATATTTCTTTTCTTATAACTTTTTTTCTTAATATGTAGATTTTTTTTGTCAGTGCTGAACTGTGATCCGTGGCATGAGCAAAATATGATGCGTGCCATTGGTTCACCACCCCTGACCTTACCAATGTCATGATTATATAGGCCAAATCGTGGAAGAACAAACATGGAGCCTGCTTTTGTTAGGCAGTATGCACAGAATATGGGGCTGAACAGTGGGGCAGGCCCTGGAAGTGGGTGGCGTGGCAGCAGCCAACGGCGCCACACTTCGTCGCCGCAGCAGCCCGCGCCCTGCGAGATCACATGCTCCGCGCTCGTCACGCTCTGCCACTCCGAATAATAACAACAAATTACTTATCTACCTTACTTACATTGTGACATTTCGCCATCCTTAAACTGGATGTACATACTTGTTCACGCATACACGTACACCTTACACCTACAGGTGTAACGCAGTGTTATATCTTAGTATCAAAACTTTGTGAAATACAATTATTATTCAACTAAGTACGTTACTTTCGCAAATGTCCCTGTCCGATGCGAACAAGAGTAAACGTGAATTATTTCTTGGTAGAGGTACAGATCTGGTAAATATCAAATCGCTATCACAAAACAACATTATGAAAGAGCATCAATATGTCGCCAGCAGCAGATGCGGTGCACGCGAGCGCCGTGAGTGGCAGCGGACGAGCGGGCGCCAGGGCGGCTCGGCACGCAGCGGCGACTGCACAGCTACTAGCTACTAGCTAGTGTCGGCGGCGCAGCAGCGCTCGTCGCACGCCGCGGGACTCCACGCGCCGGCCCGCACCCCACGCGCAGGTGGCACACGCTGCGGGGCGCGGGGGGCGGCGCGGGGCGCCCGCAGCCTCCGCGCGGCGCATCTCGGCCGCGCTCCGGCATCGACACCGCGCGCTCGACACCTCCGCAGCGGCAGTCGCGCCCGGACCGTGCCGCCGAACGCTCGTGTGCTCCGCGCCGGCCCTCGCAGCTTCGCTCGACGCACGCTCCACGACTTCACCACGACCGGTTCGCCGCGCGCCCCGACTGCACCTCCGCACCCCATGACCAGCTGACACCGCTCGCGCCGGCCAGCTACCGACTACAAGTGAGTGTCCCGCGAGCCGCCGGCTCCCGCGCCTGCAGTCGCGCGCTCGGGCCGACCACTGTAACGAGCGATAGTTTCCTTAATGCGTGAAATATGAGTCACGGTCGCGGTCCGCATTCCCGGCTCGTTATCGGGCTCGCATTGTCACCCGTGTAATGAGTTAATCGCGGCGGCGCGGTGCAACGCCTCGGTTGTCAGTGCGCCGGCTCCACTTTCGTAATCGACATTCATAATTAATATAATTGTGAAAAACGACGTCAGTCACATGTGAGCCGCGAACGCCGCCGCTCGCACCGCGCGCGCCGAGCGGGCTGGAGCTCGAAGCGCGGCTGCGAGACACCCGCCGCGCCACTCCGAGTGAGTAGTGATCGAGAGGAGGCGCGCGCGCCGCTCTGTGTCCCTTCACACCGGACGAGACGTTCCTGCGCCGGGGTCCGCTGCACGCGCGCGGGCTGTGCATTCGCCCATAGCTCTTTCGTCAGTAGGTGATCACTGCACCTCCCGGGCCAGTGTGCCCGGTCATGCCTTGGTTTGTTATTCAACATCGTTCAGAGAAGACGTGTAATGCGGGTGGTCCGGCCGCTGCCGCACACCTCACTACTAGCCAATCGAGCCACAAGCCCGCGCTGCAATAAAAAAAAAAAACGGGCGCGAACCGCGCTCCCTGATAATGGTCCTGGTCCGACACGCCGCCGAGCCTGGACGCGACAGGCTACAGCACAACAGGCACCGTGAGGTATTTTACGATATTTAAATATTGACTAGGGACTGGGGACCGAGCAGGTAGTCACTCGACCCAAAGCTTGCAGTCCCGTCATCCATCCGTCGCGTCGCATTGTAACAAAACTTCATCGTGTCCCGCGCCCCGCATCCCCGCGCCTCATTTTAACCCCTATTGTATTGCCTTTGCACCACAATCTGTTATGGGAACGACGTAGATGCGTTCATCCGCGATGCCGTAACCCGACCCTGGCCAGAGCGTGGTCACGCACACTCACGCGCGGCAGTGGCGCGGGCTCGCCGCTCTGCCGCGATGTGATCCCGTCACCCGTGAGACGGCCGCGGGCTCCCACGGAGCTGCCTGCGCGGCACGATCACACCGACACAGTCCCCTAACAGAAAAGCTTTATAGATTTTTATAATTTGACACTCACAGAATACACCATATTAATTATTAAAAAAAAAAACAAGTGAGGTATAAGACTTTTGAATTACATTTTGTAATGTATTCAGTACTAGCTGTCGGGCCCGGCTTCGCCCGGGTGCAGATAGTTTTTGAGTCCAATCCACATCAAGAACATATTATTTCGCGTGTCTACTAACTATATTTCCCGCGTGCCGTCGACTATATTTCCCTTCCGTAGGAGAGGACATCCCGTGCCAACAATTTGAATTTGAAAGAGTAGAAAATATGTATATTTGGTTTCCTGACTCATCCCACGGGAACACTACATTTTTCGGGATAAAAAGTAGCCTATGTGTTAATCCAGGGTGTCAGCTATCACTATACCAAATTTCATCAAAATCTGTTGAGCCGTTTTTTCATGAAAGAGTAACAAACATCCATACATACATACAAACTTTCACCTTTATAATATTAGTAAGGATTCACACAGTACATCATGACGACTGTTCCGGGATTTGTAGGCCAACTTGTATGTTTCTCTTTATGTGATATATGTACATATGTGAGGTAAAATAGTCTCCACGGGGATGAGTTTTTTTTCTCAAACTAACATAACTTGCTTGGCGTTTTTGTTGCATTAATCGAAAGCAACTATTGTTTGGAGTTGAGAGAGTTGAGCACACCTGTAGTGCTCGTGTTCCGGTGTGTGAGTGCTGCACCACTCCGCACTAGCCCTACTAATGAAGCGCGAAAGGGGGCGAGCCTAAACCACATCTGGCACCAATTCCCAACTCCGGGTTGACAAAGAATATAAAAAAACCAATATCACCTGGCCCGATCTGTGATTCGAACCTGAGACCCCCGAGGTACAATCGTATCGTAGTAAACAAATTAACTAAATAAATACACCCAAAAGTCGCTTACATAGTCATGACCCAACATTAAGATCTAGTCAAGACTCGATGTGTCGCAAGAATCAGATTCTACGAGAGACTTCGGTCTCATAAACACCGAGACCCGCAACAAATACCTGTGGATTGTGTGGTTCACACAAATATTAGTCTCGGTGCGGGGACCGAACCCGCGGCCTCTCGTTTTACAGCCGGCGTCTAACCGACTGCGCCACGGAGGCTGACATTCAGAATATAATTGGGTTTCTATAGTATTATCTCTTTAATATTCTTAATACGTGAGCGAATATCTTTCTATGCATTTTTATGAAATTGCGCGGATGGAGGAGCGTTAATTTAGCACAGGCGAGGATTAGATGGAAAATAATTTATTCATTTGAAATATGTGCCGCAAATTCATTGAATGAAACAAATTAAATAGGTCAATCATGGGGCGTCCAACCAATATATGTGTACATTGTCAAAGTAGAATGTTTTGCGTTGGGTTTGGTCGATAGGCGAGATAAAAGAAGTTCAAGTTGTGAGATTTCAAGCTTGATGAACTGTCCATCAGAACAATAACAACTGCCTTGCTTTAGTCATTGTTCTGAGGAATGTCCAATGTTAATTGATTTGCCTTTCATTGACGGGTGACGTAGTCGAACAAAATTCAAATATAATATTGATTAGGCAATATCTAAATACGGTATAGTCTTGTTAATGTCAAATAATATTATCGCTTGTATAATTAGTTTTAAGATCGACATTGTTTTATGCAGATACTTGATGATGATATCATGATACTTTTCACATGGGCTAGGGCACAAGTAGAAATTAAGTATCCGTTTAGTTTTCAGGAACCAACAATGTTTTATAAAATTTTGTATTTTTAATGCCATATCAAGAAATTATAAATTCAAAGTATTAACTAAGTTGCAAAGGGATATATTATGGCAACGAATGACGAGACTAGCATGCCGTTCGTCGGATGGTAAGCAAAACGACCGCTCATAAACAGTGGCAAAACAAAACATCTTGAATTACAAAACAATGCTTGGCATTCCATTGCGTTCGCTATCCCGAGGCATATGAAATTAAGTCTCAATATGTCGAGTAGTTACTCTGACTACAATATCCTTGAAACCGAAACAGAACATTGCATTTGCACTGCTGTTTGGTTTGAGAAATGGACATTGCGTTGGGTTGGTAGGTACCAACCTACCCAGGCCGCCTGTCATGCCTCAGAGACCTACCACCCGTAAATTTATTAATTTAATTTGCAACTTCTATTCGAATTCGTTATCTCGTCTTTACATACACTGCCGACTGCGCATTCAATCAACATTGTATAGAATGTCTAGACAAAGTATAAAATTTTATTTCAAATATTGCCTACACCTTTTCTTAAATTATTCTGTCATATAAATATAGTGTAGTAGTGGCCTGTTGGTAACGAGGCTTCCATCATGTTCGCGGTGGTCGCAGGTACTAATCCCGGGGCACACCCCTGACTTTTCGGAATCATGTGTGTGTTGGTAGTCAATTAACAGACACGGTATTGCGGTGAAGGGAAACATCGTGAGGAAACTTGCATACCATAGCGATTTGCATGAATTTATTAAATGTATGTACATATGTGAAGTCCGCCAACCTGCACAAGGCCAGCATAATGAATCATGTGGCCTAACCCCTATTAATCGTACTCACGAATGTATAGGAACCCGGTTTCTGCTGTGGGACGTATATGGACAGATATCAATCCTACTACCGAGTATATTAGGATCCAATTTGGACCGTGGGGCGATCCCTAATTTGTTTGAATGTGATAGCAGAATATTTTTCTGTTTGTAGTGGCTTTGTTTTGGTTTATTTCGTATTTTTCTGTGACGTTGTTAATCAGTATTTGTTATCCGTTTTCCAATGTCACTGATAGGACCGGATGAATTGTTAGAGGGTTTATCCATCTAGGCAGAATTCGCGGACTCGCGGCGACACGCGTGTTGCGCATGATACCAATCATCCACATATTTCAATATGTGTAGCTTTCCCAGAACCTCACATAACAACGATTCCTACCCAAGATGTTTTTCGAAGCTATTGAAATTGAAAAACATCCAAAGGAGATTGCCCATACAAGGCCTAAAAATAACGTTCATCCCGATACTGCGTAAAATTCAATATAGCATTCTTTATACTTTTTTCCTTACCTATATGTTTTTCTGTTTAATCCCGGGCGACAGATTTTTATAAAATAAAGCACTTAATTATCATTACATTCTACATTTTAGAGTGGAAGACTAAATAAAATGTTTTTACTCAACTTCAAGTTCATTTCTCCGAGAACTCCGGGCCTGGGTCGTAGTTATGTTTATATTTATTGAAAATATATTATAAAATAAAAATAAAATATGTTATAAAATAAAAAAAATAACATAAAAAAGCGGCCAAGTGCAAATCGGACTCGCCCATAAAGGGTTCCGTAGCAGCAAATAACATAATATAATAATTATAAAAGTTCTTGTCAATCGCGGATAACGATTTATGACGTATTAAACTACTTACTAGAAAGAAAGAAGTTTTCGTAGTTGTTATAGTTTCAGAAAAAACTGTCTGTGACATACGGACAGACAGGTATGACGAATCCGTAAGGGTTCCTTTTTTACAATTTAGCTACGGAACCCTAAAGATAGGATTCAACGAGACACAAAAATCTTCGCACCGATACTAAATATCATAGTCAAATGGGCATTCTCCTTTCAATTGCGAAGATTATTTGAACACAAGCGAGGGATCCGAACCTAAAACAACAGCTGCCAAACTTCAACACACAGTGTGTTTCTTCTGCGTAGATCGGATCTTAAAAAACACATAACTTTTAAAATTAACTTTTTAATTTAGATAATATTTTTAACAATTATGCGGCGATTAGAGGTAATATCGCGGTTATTATTTTTTAATAATAGGCGCGATATTATCTCGACATTTTTCTTAGCATTTTTATGATGTCTGCTCGAAGAAATGGCACTGTATTAGTCACGCATTAAGTGGGTAACCGGCACACGGCGCTGCTAATCAATTACCGCATTCATTAAATGGGGAATATAAATAACGATAAGGTGATTAATACATCCACCACATTCCAAACAAGTCCGTGTCGTCGGTAGTTCGCTACCGTGGCGCGGCGCTGAGCTAATAATGCGAGCCCCGACTCGCGTCTCGCTCCCGTGCGCCATGCGCGCCGACACCCGCACACGCGGACGCTTCGGCGTGGCTCTTATCCGTGCCGACCATTGTCGACAGCCCGAGTAATTGTTGCAACTTACACCATCCGAAATAAATAAGTCCAGTAACATTTTGTAATATTATACTACGAGTTCATCGGTTTTTCAGAGAACATTTATAACTCAAAGGCGGTTTGCGCCGTCTGTTTAAGACGGCAGGTTGTAGTCTCCATCACAAATCTGGAAGATTTGAAAATAGGTACTGATAGTCGTATCAGTATTGATCAGTACCTACTCGTCTAGCTGTACAGCTACATGGAAAAAAATGTAACCGGCCCCACTAAGCCATCGCGTTGGAACTTGCCGAAATGGATCATACACATATTATGCAGGTCTTACGATTTACGATGAACTGAAGCATATCATCGAGTTAGTAACTGCCGGTGTAGGCGCACTACGAGATGTCACGCGTCACGCGTCCACTGTATCTTATCGCGGCCGCAATTCTGAACCTGTCACTAGATATAGGGAGCAACCGACTGATGAATGAGTCTCTGCCTCTATTCGTGCACACATGCGCGCGGCTCTCATTCTGCCGACGTGTTCACTATACACGTCGCATGTTCACCGCGGTAGCATTTGGTCCTCGTAGTCCCCTGCAAGAGGCAGCGCGGGTCGGCTGCGGACCCCACGCGCCGCCGTCGCAGTCGCTGTAAAATTAATCTTCTGCAGCGGTGGCTGCTTCCTGGGTGTACCTTCTATTGTATATCGTGAGTCCGTTACGGATTCCTGTGTTGTACTCGTATGTAAAATAGTGGTGTGAGCGTACACGCGCCACGCTTTGTGTAACACGTGTGAGACACGCGCCGCCAGTGCAGCGGTCTGCGCGACATTGTTGGTGATGTTGTCATACGAGCAACTTCCGCGCGACACACGCATGCCACATGCTGCGGGGCCTGTAGTTCCGACTCCACCGTGAGGCCCCCAGCCTCGGACACTTTAATGCCGCAGGCGCATCCGAACACGTTTGTCGCAGAGCGCTGTAAACACCTGACACACATTTGTAAAGCGATCATTTCCACTAAGCTACGACTAACTGTATCGACGATCATGAACATTTATTTTTAATCGAATTTAAAATAAAAAATTACAGTTTAAAAAACTAAAAGAACGCTTTCATAAAAGTCTCAACTAAAAGGTAATAAGTTTAAGATTAGAAAATGGAGTAAAATTCATACATTTTGGTGTTACAGCACCCCACGCTTAAATTATGTAGGCACTTGATATATGTAACACAATAATTATGTATAATGTGAAAAACATGTGGATGATGTATCTATGTATCAAGAATCAAACCATTGCGTACTCGCAGTCAAACCAATTAATTGGTTTTGCGACATTTTTTATTATCCATTTTTAACTTTAGATATATCATAAGATAAATTTTAAAAAGTAGTATAGGATTTTATAAGATTTTATATCTATTTTTAATTAAATGTTAAAGTCGTTTACTATTATTAAAATATTGAGTGTGAGACGAGAGAGGCGCGCGCCGCCCACGCGAGATGCGCTACTTACGGGAGGCGCCACGCTGACTGCCCCGCACATGCCAAACTTGATTCACTAGTTATAACATACAGAATATACGAGTTGTGGCCGTGCGCTGCCACCATCGATCGAACTCTCAACAAAACGGTATTTCATGTCAATAAAATGTTGTTTAATGAAAGCGTGTCTGAGCTGTGGCCGTGTTGTTCGCAGAATGATCCCGAGACGTAAACACAACGCATCCTCCGGCTCGCTCCCGGCACCCGACGACAAGCACGCCAGCAATGATTACATCCGTGAGTAAGCCGTACTGTAAAAACCGATATATATCATCACTGGTTGTAATACCTCAATGTATATCATATATATATTTATATATTTATTTATTATACTTCGTACAAATTACGATTAGGTGAACTTTTATTTATTTATTTATTTATTTATACTTCATATACATTGTATACAAGGCGGACTTAATGCCAGAGGCATTATCTACCAGTCTACCTTTGGGTGATGCAGAGATGAGATCAAGTGGGCGTATAAATTTTTAGAAAAAAGAAAAAAAAATAGAATCATAAATAATTAATATGTAAATACATACAAATATAGGGTCAATACATAATATACTATAGTGGATATATATAGTTATGTGTATGAATAATTATGACATAAATATATCTTAAATATATATATGTGTATAAATATATATATATATATATATATACATACATAAATACATATAGTAATATATAAGTAACAAACTATTGTGATGATTCTGCAACTTCCTTAAGCAGTAAATCGCGAACCTTCCTTTTGAATGTGAAACGGTTAGTGGACGTCCTGATAGCGAGGGGGAGCGCATTCCATAGTAGTATCGCTTGGACTGAAAACGAGAAGTGAAGAAAATTAGAGCTGTGAGGGGGACACTTAAGAAGAAGATTATTAGACGATCGAAGATTTCTATTATGATTGGCACCTAGAAATTGAAAGCTAGAGATTAAATAGGAATGCGGAGAAGGAGGAACTTTATGCCTGAGGCATTTTCTACCAGTCGAACGTAGGGTGAACCAAAATTAAACGCCGAATTACCAATGTCACTTATTATTTTTAAAGTTTTGACATAGGTATTCGTATATCCCAATAAAACTTATCAGCTAACAAACAATTGATTTTCGTAGTGCTGCTTAAAAACGCCATCTGCTGGAATATTTTAATGTTATTTTATCGTTGAGCAGTTAGTTGCACGCAATAAATAATAATATTATTATTCGCCAATAGATTTCAGGAAGAGTCTAGTCTAAACTGATAATATATTAGTTTAATTTTAACTTTTTTATAACATGTTCTAAAAAAATGTATCGTAGCTAGATTGATTTATCGCCCCCGAAACCCCCTGTATACAAAATACTGAGATTCAGAAAATATAATTAATAATAAGCATTTCTCGTTTAAAGATATAAGATAGAAGTATATACATATAACTATCATACACGCCTACTGTGTAGATCATGCTATACTGTCTCTAAGCATGTCTCGAACTTGCAACTTAAACGCATCTCGCGTGGTGCACATTCTGGTCTCCGTTGGGAGAGCGTTCCACAGGAGTGTGGATTATATGTAAACAAGAATGATGAATGATAATCTCCTCCTTCGTCATGCCTTCAAATATTTACTTATACGACTCGGTTCGGTTTGCAGTATCGGACAGCGCGCCGCGGGAGCGCGTGTGCGCTGCGCTGCGCCGCCGCTTCAACCGCAAGACGCTGCACAAGCGCGTGCCCATCACCGCGTGGCTGCCACAGTGAGTATCGCTCCGAGGTGCCGAGGCACGCACACGGCGACGAGAGCGCCTCCACAGACACTCATCGCTCTGCCGTCCCGTTGCAGGTACAACATGGAGAAGGCCGTGGGCGATCTGATCGCTGGCATCACGGTGGGCTTGACGGTGATCCCGCAGTCGCTAGCCTACTCCAACATTGCGGGGCTGCCGCCGCAGCACGGCCTGTACGGCTCGTTCCTGGGCTGCTTCGTGTACATAGTGCTGGGTGGCTGCCGCGCCGTGCCGGCCGGACCCACGGCCATCGCGTCGCTGCTCACGTGGCAGGTTGCCGGCGGCGTGGTGGAGAAGGCCGTCCTGCTCACTCTGCTGGCGGGCATCGTGAAGCTGTTGATGGGCGTGCTGGGGCTCGGCTTCCTCATCAACTTCGTGTCGGGCCCGGTGTCGTCCGGGTTCACGTCGGCCGTGGCGCTAATGATCGCCACCTCTCAGGTGAAGGACCTGTTCGCCATCGACGTGACCGGCACCACGTTCCTGCAGCAGTGGATCTCCATATTCCGCAACTTGCACGGCGCGTCGCTGTGGGACCCCGTGCTCGGCTTCGTGTGCATCGCGCTGCTGCTACTCATGAGGGTGCGTGTTGTCATCGCTCGACTCCCGTGCGCTTCAGCTTTCGACGAGCGACCTATACTCACAATCACATTTCATTCTGTTGCAGAAAATAGGGATGACTAAGCTAGGTGCCAAATCGGAATCGGGTCCGAATACGCGCCAGAAGGTGCTCACAAAGTGCATGTGGCTGCTGGGCACGTGCCGCAACGCCATCGTGGTGGTGGCGACCGGCGTGCTCGGTTTCTGGCTCGTCTCCACTTATGGACAATCACCCGTTCGGCTCATGGGTGAGTGACGACTTTTTTTAATTTCTCGACTGGCAACTCTCCTTCAGACGTTTAATACGTGTGTTTTTTTTGTGCGCTCCAGCGGAAAACATTCGTGGCGGTTAGTAGAGTAGAATAAATTCACGCTCATCTATTCATTAGTATCACAAGTAGTGTAGAATGTGAACGCGCTCCCCCACTGGTGTCTCGCCGGCGTTGTGAGCCTCTCGTGACGCGGCTTGTTTGTGAGCGCAGGTGCCATTCCGTCGGGGGTGCCCATGCCGCAGCTGCCACCCTTCAGCTACGTGCGCGCCGACAACACCACGGCTGACTTCCTGGACATGGTGTCGGAGCTGGGCTCTGGGCTGCTGGTCATTCCGCTCATCGTACTGTTGGAGGACATCGCCATTTGCAAAGCATTCTCGGACGGCCGCACCATCGACGCCACGCAGGAGATGATCGCGCTGGGCGTGGCCAGCATCGCCAACTCCTTCGTGCAGGCGTATCCGGGCGGCGGCTCGCTCGCGCGCTCCGTCGTGTCCAACGGCTCCGGAGTCAAGACCACATTTAATGGCTTCTATACAGGTGAGCTCGAGGCGAATCTCAGCCATAGAGACGGATCACATCGTGGTTCATCGCACTTTTCTCACTCGTTCTGTGCACTCAATTTGGGGAATATCGTGTTCGCAGGCATGATGGTGATCCTCGCGCTGCAATTCTTCACGCAGTATTTTGAATTCATCCCGAAAGCTGCGCTGGCGGCAGTCATCATTTCCGCTATTCTATTCATGGTGGAATATAATGTGATCAAACCAATGTGGCGCGCCAAGAGTAAGTACACGCTTTACGCTGTCCCTTACTCACCCCACTATTATATACTTCAATAGCGATATGCAACGTGATTACTTTACGCATCACTATAATATACTTATGTATTTGAATCCATATCTTTCAAAACGTTTGGCTTGGCTTAGAATCTTGGGGCACTACAGACAACAGTGCCCCGGCCAAGACGGTTCAAGCGAAGCGCAATGGCACTACCTGCCTTTTCTGAAAGCGCCTGGTTTTTTTAAACCCTAATAACTTCCGATTATTTATACTATAATAGATGAACAAAATTCTTGGAGTATGTTGTCAATAGCATCCTTTACGTTTTAAATAAATAAATGTATAAATTGTACGATACATTATGTTTTCATGCGATGGCCAAGTCGATCTATTTATTTAAAACGTAAAGGGTTTTTAATATTGATATGATAATAACTTACGTTATAACTTTATACAGCTTTCTGTACCCTTTTCCTGGGATCTTTCCCTTAGGCAAGGACTAAATAAATTAACCAACTTGGTATTACATGGATCTCGCAACTTTTTGCGGTAGAAAAACTGAGCTGCGAGACTTGGTATTTTTTTACAGGATGTTTTTGATGGGATCAATATGAAGGGCACCGTCAAAAAGTTATCAGATCTCATGTAGAGCAAATGTGATGCAATAGAACAAAGCAAAGCAAAAAAAGAGCAAAGCAATAGAGCATGTAGAGCCAAGCAGCTTATTCTTCACGCTCTTACTCTATAAGACCTAAATATTTTTGATGGGAAGTTATTTGAAATAAAACTATTGTTTACGGATTTTATCGCGAATTTAGTTAATTTTTTTTACATTTTTAACTTCCCGACGTTTCGATTACTTTACAGCTTTCGTGGTCACGGGGCGGACTGAGGTATTGGTCGTCCGCTCTGTGACTGTTACAAATCAACTACCCTTATTTTATTATTAAATTAAAAAGTTAATTTAAATAGTTAATCTGTATTTGCGATCCGATCTACGCAGAAGGATCGCGATAAAATCCGTAAATAATAGTTTTATTTCAATGTGTAACATTCACGTAAATCTAAGAAACCATTAGGGAAGTTATTTTTTACTTTCTTTTTTTTGGCTTTGAACTTGTAAATCGATGTGGCCATCTCCTATTGTTTAGTTTTTGTTTTCTAAATACGACTCGTTTCTTTGACAGAACTTGACTTGATTCCCGGCGTCGGAACGTTCGTGTTGTGCCTCACCTTGCCGATCGAGCTGGGCATCCTGACCGGCGTCATAGTGAATATCATCTTCATCCTGTACCACGCCGCGCGACCCAAGTTCTCCGTGGAGATGTTAAAGGTGAGCGTCAACCTCGGCGGCGCCGCGGCCGCGGCCGGCTCCGCAGCGGCCACACTGACCGAGTGCGCTTGTTTCAGACGGAGGCCGGCGTGGAGTACTTGATGATCACGCCGGACCGCTGCCTCATGTTCCCGTCCGTGGACTACGTGCGGCGCCTGGTGACCAAGTTCGCGGCGAGCGGCTCCGTGCCCGTGGTGCTGGAGTGCACGCACATCTACAGCGCTGACTACACCGCCGCCAAGAGCATCGAGCAGCTCACCGCCGACTTCCACGCGCGCCGGCAGCCGCTCTACTTCTACAACGTGAAGCCGTCCGTGTGCTCCATCTTCGAGGCGGTCGCCAAGCCCGAGCACTTCGTGGTGTTCTACGAAGACGAGGAGCTGGATCGGCTGCTGGCGGCCGACGAGCGCCTGGCGCCCACCAAGCAGCCGCCGCCGCCGCACCACGCGTGAGCGCGCCCGCGCCCGCCCACAGAGATATTTTCAGAGATTGATTTAAAGGAGTGTGATATTTTGAAGAGATGTGACGTTATTATTATACAAGTAAACATAGTTATATGTATACTGTAGGAGCGGTCTGTAAATACGTTAACGTATATATTAGTCCTCGTAGTGGTACTCGCGTCCCATCGGCGTTGCACGTCGATGTAAAACTCTTCCCCGCGCCCTTCCGCGCCCCTCCGCGTTCCCCACCCGTGCTCGGTAGTCGCCTGCGTTCCTGAAACGCGGCAAGCTTGATGGCTGTGCCGATCGCGAGCTGTGATCCGCTACCCACCCGCCAGCGTTCCCTAGCGATACATTACTATGATCGATGTCCTTATAGACATTTATTATGACCACAAAAAGCAACAAATCGTGATAGTTGTTGTAGTTTTTAAGTAACAATTTTATTTATTTTTAGGCGATTAAAGTACAACTTAGAATATTGTCTTCATTATTTTACTATGTAATTATGAGAAGCTTTAACTGGCCTAGAAAATGGGAGGACGTGCGAGCCATCTCTGGCACCCGGCGTCGCCCGAGCAGCGCTGCTGCCCCGCGCCCCGCACGCCGCTCTCAGCTCTAGTACTTTAAAACCGTTGTTTGTGATCCTCTGTTAGTATTTAAGTGATAAATATATTTTAAAGCAGAGCATATTTAAATAAATTTAAACAAATTGTACTTATGATGTGTGAGTATGGCCGTGAATGTGTGTGCGAGAGCGCTCCTGTCTGTGCGTCTGCGTGTGTGTGTGCATGTGTGTATGTGTGTACGAGTCGAGTAAACGGCAATAAATTCTATGTGTCAGAGTTCCAAGAACAAACCTATTAATAAACTCTTTGAGAGTTATAAACATTTGTTGTTTTATTTATTGACGAAGTAGCGCGGTATGGTGCCGGCCTGGCTCTTCGAGTGCGAGCCAGCACGCTCCCAGCGCCAAACATATAAACTTTTGGGAATATTTATGTAAGGAAAAATTTTGTACCTCAGAAATATATAAGGGTAAAATGGTGCTCCTTGCATTTTTACACCTACACACGCGGCAACGTGTGAAACCAAGTTCAAGCAAACTGTGAGGTTCGGCGATAGAGATGAATAAAACAACACCAATGCTGAGTATATACTGATCGTTTTAATATAAATCAAAGGATTAAATACAATAGAATATCAAAGATTATAAAACATGTAGAGTGCACATCACACCTTTCCCCCAAAAATTAAAAAAAAATTAACCTAGGATTACATTTTTTTTTGTTTTACAATTAAATGACAATTGATAGAATATATTGAAAAGTTAACCTATTACAACATTTTTTTATGTCTTTTTTCTTTTATTGCAAAATCACCCTTTAATATATCTTAATTATAACAATACATAGCATTAAACACAATAAGGCGAAACATACAATTTAGTGCGATTTTTGTGTACTGTATCAATCTTAGTGTTCTTCATAATTTCTACATTAGGCGATACATCTCTTATTACCAAATACGGACCCAAGTAGACACTTTCTAACTTGCTACCTATTTCGTTTTTTACTAAGATCAAATCATTCGGTTTATATTTAATAGGTTTTACCGATTTATCATATCTTTGTTTTCTATCTCTTTTGCTTTTAAGTAGATTTTCTCTAGCTTCTTTGTGGGATAATTGTAAACGAAACTTCAACTCAAGTGGATAGTTATCAAAAGTATATAACGGATCTACGACATTGCTACATAAATTACTCGGTAAAGTGCATTTTTTTCCGAAAACTAGCTCATAAGGTGAAAATTTAGTTCCACTATGTACCGAAGTGTTGTATGAAAAACACCAAAATGGTATCCATTGGCTCCACGTCTCTGGATGGTTGTCACACTGAATACGTAAAAATGAATTTAAATGTTTGTGTGTATTTTCCAACGAGCCAATAGTTTGATGGTGGTAGGCTGTTGAATTAAGTTTATTTACATGTAACAGTTTGCACACTTCGTTCATAGTCGAAGACATAAATTCACTACCTCGATCTGACACAATGCAATTGGGTATACCATAACGTAAAATAAAATTGTTTACAAATGATCTCGCTACCTCAATTGTTGTCTTGGAAGTTAATGGATAAGCTTCAACATACTTTGAAAGTTCGCATTGCAAAGTTAGTATATATGAAAAGTTATCATTGTCCCGATCTAATGGACCAACAATATCAAGAAAAACTTTTTCAAAAGCAGTATTTGCGGTTGATGTAATTACCATGGGTTCTTTTATCGATATTGAATGATTGTATCGTTGGCACTTATCGCATCGTTTCACAAATTGAACTACATCTTTCTCTAGACTAGGCCAAAAGTAGTATTTACACGCTTTATATTAGCTTCACTTGTATGTTTGTTTGTAACCGACTTCTTTGGGCGCGATTTTGACCCACTTTAAACGGCCAGATTTCGTTCAAATTTTGCACACCTGTCAAAGACCGATGACAATACAATAATTCGATTAAAATATATAATTATCCTGATTAGATTCGCCAGGATTAATTATTCTTATAATTGATGACCATTGCTACTGACCACTAGGTGGCGTATAGATGAACATAATTTGCTACTGACTAATAGATGGCGCTAGATGGCGTTAACATTGTATTCTTCAAGTGTCAAATGTTACTACTGACCAACAGATGGCGTTATTGATTGGAAATACAGCCGTAGATGGATGTTTTTAGTCAAAACAATTAAATAATAGTTAAAAAAAACTAAAATACACGCTTTAATAAGATATACAACTAAAAAAGTAAAAATAATTGATACTGAATTTAAGATAAGAAAATGGAGTAAAATACATATATTTTATTGTTACAAAGCGTGGGGTGCAGGAGGATAAGTAATTGTTGTAAACACCCCACGCTTTGTAACAATAAAATATATGTATTTTACTCCATTTTCTTATCTTAAATTCAGTATCAATTATTTTTACTTTTTTAGTTGTATATCTTATTAAAGCGTGTATTTTAGTTTTTTTTAACTATTATTTATTATATTACTCAACATCCGCCTCATCCCCGCGTGGCCACTTGTGGGAAGGAGATGGAAGTCGTTCAGTATTACTTTTTTATCATCATTATTATATATCCTGGTCACATCTTTTAAAACACAGAGTCTAGGTACAACGGATGTTCCACATTTTTGTATTTCACTAGACAACTTTTTTAAAAATATATTATTCGACTTTGTGACCTTAAAATATAAATCATTATTATTCAATTTCTTACATAATTTATCAAGTTCTCTCACAAATTCGGCTGGCGTAATTTGTGATTGAGAATTCTTGTATTTAATATAAATCGCTTCTTGATTAGGAACATAACACAATGTTTTGCTTTCATACTTTACATCATTTGTTCTCCGTAACAAATCTAACCTGTCTTTTTCAATAAAAGATAATTCGATATGATCTTTGGGAATGACATTCGTTTCCACAACTTTTGGTTGATCAGGCCAATCGTTGCTAGAACTTGAGTCTCCCAAAGGTCTACCAGAATTATTTTCTTGCTTTTGCTTTTGGGCTCTTGTCATAACTATGACATTTTCACACATCTCTTTTAAATCATTTGAAGATATATTGATTCTCGACAATGCATCTGCAGCTGCATTGTTTGAACCTTTTATATATTCAATAGTAAAATTGTATTCTTCTAACAACAGTCTAAACTTCATCAATCTACTCGACGGATCTTTCATTGTAAATAAGTAAACTAAATGCCTATGATCTATGTCTGAATTTTGAATGTTTTTCCATATAAGTAGGGTCTAAAATGTTTTATTGCCCAAACAACAGCCAACAACTCCTTTTCTATTGTAGGATATTTTTTTTCCGATTTATTTAGAGTCCTACTAGCGTAAGCTACTGGTCTTTGGTCTTTATTACACAAAACTGCTCCTACAGCAAAATTAGATGCATCCGTTTGTACAATGAACTGATTTTTCTCAGTGAGATCTGGATATTGCAATATAGGCGGTGAAATGAGACAATTTTTAAGAGTTTTGAACGCTTCCTGACAACTAATATCCCATACGAACGGAACATTTTTCTTACACAAATGAATCAAAGGATTAACTTTATCTGCAAAATTTGGTACAAATTTTCTATAATAATTAACAAACGCAATAAATCTTCTAACATCATCGACAGTTTTTGGAAGAGGGTAATTTTGTAAAACTTCAATTTTGGATGGATCGGGTTGAATACCGTCGCCAGAAACAACATGTCCTAAATATAATATCTGCTTTTTTTAAAAATCACATTTCTCTGGGTTTAACTTAAGATTAACCTTTCTTAAACGTTCAAAGACGTCTTGTAAATTCTTGTTATGTGTATTTAAGGAATTTCCAAATATTATTAAATCGTCCATATAAACAAAACATTTCTCATATGTAAGACCAGCCATGGCCATGTTAATCATTCGAGAAAATGATCCTGGACTAGTTTTTAAGCCCATTGGCATACGTGTCATTTGATACTGCCCTGAGCAAAATGCAGTGTATTTTCTGCTATTATTATCCAATTTTATGCTATAAAAACTATTATATAAATCTAAATGTGTAAAATAAATACTTCCTGATAAGGCGTCTAATATCTCAGATATATTCGGAAGAGGAAATTTATCATCTTCTATTACGTTATTTAATTTGCGATAATCTATTACTAATCTCATTTTCCTTTCACTTGAATTGTTTGCTTTTTTAGGAACCAATAAAACTGGGCTAGACCAACTACTATTACATTTTTCTATAATTTTTTCCTGTAACAATTTATTAATCTGGTCTTTAATTTCTTTCTGTTGGGAATGGGGCAATCGATACGGTTTTGTAAATATTGGACTAACATTATTTTTCAAATTAATAGTATGTTCATAAATGTTAGTCGTTAATAGCCTATCACCAGGTAAGTAAAAAATGTCTGGATACTTTGCGCATAAATTCTCTATACAATACAATACAATACAATAATTCTTTATTGCACACCAAATTACAGTATTGAGCTTAAATATACTATGTTATGTTTGGTAATACAATGGGCGGTCTTATCGCTAAAAGCGATTTCTACCAGACAACCGTGGGATGGAGAATATTGGAAATAGTTGTAGATGGCGGTAAACAATAAAGAAAGAAAACAAAAAGGTAAACTATCTAATAGCATACTAATACTTAAATACCAAAATCAAATAAACTAATACATATTTAAAAATAATACTAATAATTATAACAAAATACATAAATAACGACAAGAAAGGTGGCACTATAGACTTTTCAGATAGTGGTTTCGTACCTGATTTTTAAATGTGTGTATAGTTTTTGAGCGTTTTATATCTAATGGTAGTGCGTTCCAAAGCCGGACTGCTTGAACGGTAAAAGATTTGTCATAATAAGAAGAAGAATGGGAGGGTGTTTTGAGAAGGAGGGTTTCGGAGGAACGTAAGGATCGGGAATGGGTGTGGTGTAAAAACTCAAAACGGGATTTCAGGTACTGAGGAGCAACAGGGTTAAATAGGATATTATATAAAAGTGATAGGATATGAGCATTCCGGCGAAGACGAATAGGTAACCATTTCAGCTTTCTGCGATATTCGGATATGTGATCAAATTTACGTAGTCCATATATGAATCTGATACAATAATTTTGTAACCTTTCGAGTCTATTTAGCTGTTCTTCAGTTAAATCTAGATATGAGGCGTCAGCATAATCTAAGATCGGGAGTAAAAGGGATTGTGCAAGCATGACTTTAGTGGCTGTAGGCAAAAAGTTACGCAACCTTTTGAGAATCGAAGCAGAGGCGTAAAGTTTGCGGCTCAATTCTGCAAGGTGAGGGACCCATGACAAGTTTCTGTCGAGAACAATCCCAAGATCTTTCACAGTTTTACTAATCTCAATACGGGTTCCATCAAACATTACCTGTGGAAGATGAAACCAGTCAACTTTTGAGATAATTCTTGAGCTACCGATTATAATTGTTTGAGTCTTAATCGGGTTAACTCTTAGGCCGTAAGACTTGCTCCAGGTAGTAATTTTGTGTAAATCACTGTTGGTAACATATATAGCGGCTGACAAATGTTCTACAGGAGCCTGGGTGTAAATTTGTAAGTCGTCTGCGTAAAGGTGGTAGGAAGAAGTAAGTTGTTGGGAAATAGAATTAATAAAAACTGAAAAAAGAAGAGGAGATAAAACGCCGCCCTGGGGAACACCGGCAGTCGTGGCACACCAAGATGAGTAATTCTCATCGATGCGAACACGCTGGCGGCGCCCATACAGGTAACTACGAAACCAAGCAATTACCGTAGGAGATATGTTAAGAGAGCGCAAAATCTCTAGAAGAACGTCGAAGTCTACGTTATTGAACGCATTACTAAAGTCGAGCAGTGTCAGAACTGTCAACTTTCCATCAGCCATGCCACTACGGATATCGTCAGTTATCTTGACAAGAGCTGATACGGTACTGTGGCCGGGACGGAACCCAGATTGAAGAGGATTAAGCAAATTATTGCTACTGAGGAAAGAGGAAAGTTGTTGATGGATAAGTCGTTCAAGAAGTTTGGAAAAAAAGGGGAGGATGGAAATAGGTCGGTAATCGGAGAAGGTGGAAGGATTTGTTTTCTTAGGTAGAGGTATAATGTGGGCTTCCTTCCATGCGGAAGGAAACATACCACAGGTGACGGAAAAGTTAAGGATGTGAAGGATAATAGGTAGGATTTCGTTTAATATGGGAAGTATCATTCTGCGGCTAATTCCATCACTGCCGACTGCGTTGGAAGAAATGGCTTCGACATTCTTCTTAACATCACATTCAGTAAATTGCTTAAATAAAAATGGAACTTGGTTAGTCACGGGAGCTAATGAAAGTGAGTGTAGAGTAGCAGCTTTTGCGGGGCCATCAAAATTGGCGGAAGATGAGAAATGTTGATTGAGTGTATTCATATTAAGATCCTTTGAAGTAACATTTTGACGAGATTTACCTACTCCCAGTGACCTTAGAAACCTCCAAATTTTGGAAGGGTCTTCCTTCTCTAAAGAATTATGAATATGTCGGCGTTGTGCATCCCTACACACCTTATTGCAGAAATTTCGACATTCTATATATGTTGATCTGTTATGATCACTTGGTTTACGCTTATAACGAGCCTTGGCTAACACCTTTTTATGTATGATAGCTTTGATTTCAGATGTAAGCCATGGCGCAGGTGAATGTTTCATTTTGACTGACCGTAGTGGAGCATGCATATCATAAAATTTAATTAAAGTAGAATTAAAAATTTCTACTTTTTGGTCAATCGTCGTTGCATTGTAAACACTAGACCAGTCTAGACCACGAGCATGGCTACGCAGATTATCAGTGTTAATGCCACCAAAATTGCGCTGCAAAAGAACTTTAGGCTTAGCCTTGGGCGGACGAATTTTATATGAAAGATATATTAAATCGTGATAAGAAAATGCGTCCGCTGCACACTGTCCATGTTTAACAACATGAGACAGTGAGGACACAATTATTAGATCCAGAAGGGATGCTGAGGAATTTGGGAAATGATGAGTGGCATTTAAGGGAAGGATATTCAGGTTGTTACTGCAAACCACATTTTCAAAACTGGATGACCGGTAATCCTGCTTCAGTAAACAGGTGTTAAAGTCTCCCATTATTATCGTGTGATTATATAAAGGAGAAAGTTCTTCTAAAAGTTTATCAAAAGCCGGAAAAAAATTTATATGAATTGAAGGACAATAGTATACGCCAAGTAATATTTTGGTATGTGACAAAGTTATTTCTATAAATAAATGTTCACCAGCGTTAGCAGGAGGTGGCTGCATGGACATACTCACCAATGAATAAGGAATATGTGACCGGAGGTATATAGCCACACCACCACCACCATAACCAACGCGGTCATTACGAATGAGCTGAAAACCAGGTAATGAATAAGAGGTAGAGGGGAGACAAGGTTTCAGCCAGGACTCGGAAACCAGTATAGCATGAATGTCACTATGCTCAAAAGACGCCATCATATCAGTATAATGAGCCGGAATGCTTTGGGCATTTATGTGGAGGATGTTAAAGTTTTTAGGCACGTCAAACAAGAAAGAATTGATATTATTTTCCAAGCTTGGAAAACTACAAAAACTATCAGAATTGGTGTCGGAAGAACAGATAGACACAAACTCATCGGTACTATCATACGCCATAATTTGTCGATAAATATAATAAAATGTTATACACAAATAATAATAACTATTCTATAATTAATACCTAGATACAAATAAATATATAGAAAGACTACCAATAGTTGTCCACCCACCAGCTGTGTCTTATACATATTTTAAATAAAATCGTTACATACAGTACATTAAAAACAAACTAAAATGTGAAAAAAAAAATAACAAAAACAATTAAAAAAAAACAGAATCAAATTATCGACAATAATCAAATCAAACAGCAATAATAAAACACAAAAAGGCATTAAAAAGAAACTTATGCTAAAAATCTGCTATCTTATTGTGAAAAAGGAACGTACACAATCAAATGAAAGGGACGGTGGGAAATATAAAGAATTATGAAGGTATATAAAAAAAATTAATATGTAAGTACAAAGAACACGATGTTGTTTTGATTATGTTACTAGTCGGTAATTGATAGCTATCAAGCAAAATTAGTTCGTGTACTGTTACTTTCTAACTGCTCGTTTCGCCCTGGTTGGTGCCGCGGACTCCTTACTAGCCGAGGAAGGTTTCTGCGCTGGCTTATTCGGAATTCCATCAAGATCATCCTGGCAGCTAAGTCGATGGCGGATCCCATCTGCATCAAGAACGAAGACCAAGCCCTCTCTCGTCCAACATTTCGTGATGCCAAATCGTTCCCGCGCAGCCATAAAAACACTGTGACGAGTCTTTGTAAGGAATTCCGAGATAGTGAAACCAGAACCCTTAAGGGAAGTTTTGGAGGACCAGATCTTATCCCGGACGGCAACATCCTTAAATTTACATAGGATTGGTCTTGGTTTGCTGGAGCCTTCCAAACGCCCCATCCTGTGGCAACGGCTGATGTCATCCGTCACAAAGTTCACAAACTTCAGCTTTGAAATGACCGTCTTGCAAATGACCTCAGCAACATTTTCTTTCGCATCCTCTGGAAGACCATGAAAAAGCAATATTTTTCGTCTACTACGCATCTGCAGTTGGTCTGTTTCCTTGGCGAGACACTGTATTTGCGCCTGTAATGCCTTCATAGATGTCACAACAAAAGTCTTGAAAGCGGAAAATTCAGTTGCTAGAGCTTCTGTCGTAGGCGTAGTAGAAGTTTTCTGAAGCTGTCCTTCGAAGCTGTCCATGCGCTTGTAGAAGCTTGTCATCAGCTGATCCAGAGTACGTTTGAAGTCAGCGGCATCCATGATAACAATAGCCGAAACCAGTGACGTGAAAGTGTAAAGTGAAATATAATGAGTGATATCCAGTTATTTCACATTGGATTGGCACAGTTCGGTAGGTGGATTGTAACTATACCTGATTTCCCATTAAAAATGTACAAAGCTCCTGTGTTTTATTTTTAATACACTAATAAACTTCGAAAGCACAAAAGTTCGTTAGAATCGTAAGACCGCCAGAAAAAAAAAAAAAAAAAATCTATAGATATTTGTTCTTCTTTCTTTCAAGTTTAACTGGGAAAATAAACGTTTAACCCTATGTGTATCCTTTGTCGTCTTGTCAAACCTATATATCGCATATTCATTCAAAGTATAGATAGTCGGCCTAATATCGTCCAACCAAGCCTCGTTTTCTGTAGTATTTAATATTCTAACTGGTATCAACCCGTTTACGGGAGTGGCGATAGAACTGGCAAGGAAGATACCATTGCCTAATTCTTTAGAACATACAACGCAATCTTCCGTAAATTCCGTAGGTATATAATGTAACGATTCACATCTAGCTGCTATTTTCCAAACTTTTTTATTTCTTATAATTGATAATTCACATTGAGAATTATTCTCTGTATGTAAAGTTACCTTATCAAGTTTAAAATCTAATATCGCATTATATTTATCTATAAAATCTTGTCCTATAATACCACTACCTTTACATGGCAACTTTTCAAATATTAAAAACTTATGATGAAATCTGTTACTACCACTATACAGTTGTAAATATGTATATCCGATCGTATTCACTTTTCCACCGATTCCGTTTATAAACATATTCTGTTTATGGATAGGAAGATTTTGTTCCAGCGCATGTTTATACTTAAGAGCTGATATGGTAGCGCCGGTATCAAGTAACCAAGAATGTGATTTGTTATTAAGGTACATTTCTACACAACAATTGTTATTATTTGCTACAAAGATATTATTTGTAAATTTAGTCACGAAAAAACTTATTTTCGTTACACTGAATATCTGATGCATTATTATCATTTTCGAATTCCGTTATCGTGCGCATACGTGGATTACGATTTTTCTGGCTATGCCTATTACTGTTATAATACGTACCCCTGTACTGCTGAGGTCTCCGATTGACTGGACGAAAATTTGCAAAAAAGCTGTTGAAAGCCTCTATTTGACATACCTCTTGAGTAGTAAGTGTTGTTGTTTCCTCGATTTAACAGATCTCTACCAATGTAACTTCTCTGTACACGCCCACGATAATGATTTTGTCTTCCTCTAAAGTTACCCGTTGTTGAAAAACGATTAGTATAATTATTTCGGTACATACCTAAGACATTTTCTGCGGTGTTAGGCGCGTTGGTGTCCTCATCCTTAGCAGCTTGTATCGCATCCTTTAAGGATGTATAATTCCTTGCTGATATAACGGTGCTAAGTCTACGGTTTCGCAGTCCATCAGCAAATTTTTTAATAGCGAATTTTTCATTAATTGCCTTTAATACATCATAACAATCTGATTTACCGTTAGACTGCGCAATCGTCAATTCAACAAATAATTCATTTATCTCCTTACCAAAATCCTGTATACTCGAATCATTTTGCCTAACTTGTTGCAACCTATCCTGGATTGCCGGAGCTGACTTTTGCGGTAACAGTTCTTGTCGCATCTATTAACAGATGTTAATAGATCGGTAACATTTGCATAAGAATAATTTAATTTTAATTTTGCACCCTGAGACAATCTACTTTTTAGCACGAATTTTATTAATTCCTTTTTACACTCCTCTCTTTTTAACACAGAAGCATAATATTCTATTTTATCTATCAACTGTTTGGTATTACAATCATCATCGGTCATTGCAGGCAATAGAGATATGGCCGTTTTCAAATTAAATAAATCCATCTTTGAAAATAAACCCGGTGAAGCCGTTATAGTTTCGCTACAATCTGATTTACCTTCTGAACACAAACTTAATATTTCTTTGTACAAAGATAAGAAGTCATTAGATAACTGATTTATCAACTGGGTGTCAGCGGAAGATATTTTTTTTATTTTTAATGTTATTTCTTCTGTTGTCAAGATATATCTATCATGAAATTCCTTAGCCTCATTTAATTTCTGCAAAATTATCTTCCCTTGGCGTCTCTTAGGGCCTATTTTAATTAAATATTCTCTAATTGCTTTTAAACCACTATATAATTCTGTTAAAGTTTCGCTCATAACTTACCAGGGCCGCATCTAGTCACTCAAATTAATGATTATAATTAGCAAACATATTTAACGAAATCTTGAAAAAGATAAACATTCAAATATATATTTTTAAAAGATTAAGTAACGCATCACTCATTGAATTAATGATGTTATAATAACTATTTTAGGTAAATTTATTTACCGCCTAATGTCCATAATTTTCTTCATAGTACGCAATAGATAATCACTAACACAAAATTAATTTTTGAACTTTACACACTTTCACTTTTCACGTCTCTTCTCTGCTCCAACGGTGGCTATAGTCATCGTCTAAACTGTGTCCTCAGGTCTCTCATTGTCTGCATTCTGCTGCCGATTACGCCGAAAAATGATTGATCTTCGTATATGACTCCGGTTTATCTCCTGTTGAATCCATTGCTCATGGCACTTTTTATAAAGTCGAAATATGAGCCATATAAGGCTAATGCCTATAACCAAGGCGATGAAAAATAATATAAAATTTGTGGTGCTCAAATGGAACTTGATGTCGTCTACTAACAACATGAACAGATTGATTATAATAACCATTGTGTTAAGTACACTATTTGGCATTATATTGGAGCAAAATGGGAAAGTCACAATCGAAGGATGAAATAATCATCGCCCAAAATGCAAGTGGTGGGACGAATCATAGGTTAGGTTAGGTTAGGTTAGGTTTTTTTTTATTTTTTTTTTTTTCTCCTGTGTTCTATTTTGTTGAGGTGTGTTTGTCTCGCTGCTGAGTGGTCTGAGTGTGCATGTGGGGTGAGATTAACCAGCAAAGGGGTAGGGTCTCGCTATTTGATACGACGACCCGCCCTTTGCTGGTTTTATGTGTGAGTGTAGGGGAAACATCCGGAGAGGCAAGACTACGACATAGCCATGTTTTCGTCCGCCCCTCGTCGGTTCCCCTGGGTAAAGTAAGAGATTGTCAAGTGTGTGTAAGCGTGGTGAGTAAAATGTGTGGTCGAGGAGTTATGTTTTGCTTAATGTTTATGCTAAGTTATGTTTAATAAAGGTTTTTCACAAATTCTTTGATTGCACAGTGATACATAGAAGACATTATTATGGAAGGATATTTATCCAATAGCAGTTTTAATACAGAAGTAGTAGCAAGATTCATTTATCAAAATCAGAAGAAAGTGATTTACAATAGTTGTGAAATTAAGAAATATGAATATAATAGAATTAAGACAAAGTAATAGAGTTGAAGACTTAAGATATGTTAGTTTGAACAACAATACACATAGTTTGATTTAGTTACAATAATTAGTTACATTATGTTTGTGAAGGTTATAAATTATACATAATTATTTATTGAATTCCTTAAGGCTAGAGTAAATATATGTGACTAAATCTATATAAGAGCAGAAAGCTTTTACATTTTTCAATATTTCTGTGATTATATATGGAGACGTATCATGGCGGCCACAGATTGCCTCATGTGCCAGACGTCTAGTGCCGAACCTGGGGCAGTTTTCTAATAAGTGTTCCGGGCTTTGTATCGATGTGTCATCGCAAGGACAGGTGTCGACATCACTTAATTTAAATCTGTGGAGATAGGCCCTGTGTGCGCCGTGTCCGGTTAGGACCTGAGTTAAATAAAAGTTCGGTATAGTGCGCTTCCACAGCTGTCGGATGTTTCCGAGGCTGGGAAGGAGTCTCCTGGTTCGTTGGCCCTGTTCAGCACTCTCATAACGTGACTGCCAGGTACTCAGGCTGAGCTGTCGCGCGTGTTGTTTGACGAATGATATTGGGAAGTTACTGTAATCTGGGGCCCTGTGAAGGGCGGTCGCGGCGTTTGCGGCTTGGTCGGCCATTTCGTTACCAAAGATGCCGACGTGGCTCTTTACCCAAGACACCTCGATATTCCCGATAGTTTTGTAGCGGAACATAATTTGATGTATATCGGATACTAGTGGGTGTGTGTTACTTCTATATTGTATCGCCATTAAGGACGACATCGAGTCAGTGAATATTTGAACATCGGGGTATCTTCGGTCGAGAGCCCATAGGCATGCGTGTAAAATCGCGAGAAGCTCAACCTGAAATACCGTGCAACTGTCATGTAACTTGAGTTTTCTGGTGGTCGTGTTTTTGCCCCCACCGGGGTCAAAACAAACAAAAGCGGCCCCCACCTTTCCGTCTTCCTGTTTGCTCCCGTCTGTGTAGATGTGAACTGCATTATCTCGAAGGATTTTGTTTGTTTCGTCTTGATTAGACGATGTGATGAGCGGGATAGTGATGCGATCTGCGGGGTGAAGTAAGTGGTGGATCGGAGTGGGGCGCTCAAGAGAAATGTCTTGTGGGAGATGGTCGATGGTTCCGGTCAGTCGGGCCACCTCTACTTTGTTTTTCTCTAGGACCAATAGGTCCATAGGGATGAACTGAGCAAGTGCCAAGGCGGCGGAGGTGGAAACTGTGCGATATGCGCGGATGGCCTTGATCGCGAAGCCGCGTTGCATGCTCAAGAGCATGCGACTGACACACTTTTTCGCGGCCACGTGCCCCCATATACCGGCCGCGTAAGCGACGATGGGTACGATCACATGGTTGTGTATGATACTCACATTCTCGGGACTCATGCCCCATGTGGGTTAGGTTAGGTTAGGTTAGGTTAGGTTAGGTTAGGTTAGGTTAGGTTTTTTTTTTTTTTTTTTTTTTTTTTTATGGTGGACTCTACGTCTCACCCTGTCACCCCCTATCCAGGACAAGGGTTTTTATTTATCGGTACAATTTATTATTTCTTATATTTATTACAACATTTTTTTTGTTTTTAATTTATTCTATTTATTGATCTAATCGTTTACACTTCCCTCATATACCTAAACATACATTTACTAATATTCTTGCTTAAATCTAATTTTCTTACGATACACAGTGTTACTATATCTATCTTATCTACTAACGCATTATTCTATTCTTCTTGGAGTCTGCGCATCTATACCTATTTTAGTTTACTTATTATTTATTGTTTTCTTCTTATTATTATTATTATTTTTTATTTTTATATATATGTATATATACATCTATGTATATTTCTTTTCCTTCTTTTTTTTTGTCTTTTTATTTATTCTTTTTTCTTTTTATTTTCTGTTTTGTGGTTTTCTTTCCTTACTCTTTTTTTTATTTTTTTTTTTATTTTTTTTTTACCATATTTGTTTTTTCTTTCATCATATTATTAATCTAGACAGCTACTGTTCTTAATTACTAATATTATATAATACTATTATATATATTGTAATTTGAATTATTACTTATTTCTATTACATACTATTTTTACTATATTTTTACAATATTTTAAAAAGTCCACCCTTGCACTTTGGTCCAATATAATTTTATTTATATTGTTCCTTTCCAACTTATATTCTATTTTACATTCCAAGTTATATCTTTCTTGAGTGTGGATAGGGCAATCGAGTAATAGGTGTGGGACCGTCTCGCCGACGTCGGGATCACACAGGCACCCCGGGCTCTCCTTGCACTTGAAGCGATGCAAGTACTCGGAGAACCCGCCGTGCCCGGTGAATACCTGCGTCAGCAGCGGATCCAGGGCAATCTTTCTGATGACCCTGTGTGCCTCGACTGCGTCTGGAAAGAACAACTTCGTTATCGAAGCCGTCTCTCCTTCCGCGTATCTCCGGCTCCATTCGTCAACGGACTCCTTCCGGATCTGTCTTTTGACGAATGATGCCGGACATTTATCGTAGTGCGCACGGGTCTTGAGGTGTTGTGCAGCATCTTTAGCGAGCTCATCCGCCCTCTCATTGCCCTCCAACCCCACGTGTGCCTTCACCCAGAAAATTTCAATTTTCTGGTTGCGTTTTTCGGCTTCTTGCAATTTTTTATTAATCTCAAACGCTATGGGGTGGAGGGAGTCACCTTTTGTGACAACTTCGAGGGCGGATCTGGCATCACTGAAGATCCTGCACGTGGGAAGCTTGCTACGGAGTGCCTCCTCTACGGCCTTCTGTAGAGCGAGAAGCTCCGCCTGGTAAACGGAGCAGTACGGCTCTAATCGCAATTTTCTGGTACTCGTCTCGGCAGCGCCATTCCATATGGATAGCGCTGCTCCGACTTTCCCATCAATCTTGCTGCCGTCAGTGAAGATGTTAAGTCCCTCACCGACGTGCTCAGCCAGTTCTGCCCCGTTCACCACGCATTTGAACGACCCGCTCCCCAGCTCCGCGGGATGGTCCAGCTTGACGAAGGGCACCGGCACCTCCACCTCCCGATCTCCCACAACCTGCCGGGAATACCCCCTTTTGATCTCGAAAAGGAGTGCGGTTTCTCGCACCCTTATATCTAGAGGTAGTATTCCCGCCAGCAGTAGGGTTGAGTTTAGGGAGGCGGTCCGATAGGCCTTCGTCAGCTTTTGAGCAAAGCTTCGCTGGATTGCTCCGAGCTGCTTCCTCACCCCCAGTTTACGGCTGGCAGGAGCCCACGCACTACTCGCGTAGAGAATTACGGGCTCAACCGCCGCCGTGTAGATTGCCCTGATGACCTCCGGTCCCAACCCCCACTGGACTTTGGCTGACCTCGCGAGCATTTGGTATATTGTTGCAGCCTTTTTGCACGTCTGCTTAACGTGGCTGTTAAAGGTGAGCCCCCGGTCAATCGTCAGTCCCAGAAGCTTTATTTCAGAAGACGGTTAGGTTAGGTTAGGTTAGGTTAGGTTAGGTTAGGTTAGGTTAGGTTAGGTTGGGGTGCGATGTCGGAAACCTCCACGTGGTGCACCCTGGGCAACGTGGGCCATCGTAGTTGCAGTTCTGCAACTGCTATGGCCGACGGCGAATATCCGACGGGGAGGGCAGGGGGTTTGGCGGTCGCTGTCTTTTGTGGCGGCCGCCTCCATCTGTCGTTGCAGGCGAGACCCTCCATTTGGGTCGCCCTCCGGTTCTGTCCCGGAGGAATCGGCGGGCCCGGTGTGCGCTTACCCCGCCGCCGGGCGGGCTGTGGGAGTGTCCCTCCCACGGTCGCCGTCGCATATCGTAATCCGGTTGTGAGGTTTGTGGTCATGTCTCGCACTCATGCCGGACCGAGGGTCTTGGCTTAACCGCCCGGACCGCGAGGGAGGATGCCTCTATAAAAAGTACCCCGAATCCCAAGCGGCGGCGCACCGCGAGGGGATGCATGGCTGATGGGCAGTTCAGTCTCTAGTGCGACCCCCGCCAGAGTACCGGCCGACCCTCTGGCGGGTTACGCTAAGCTTACCCAGGTACAGGGGGCACTGCCTGGGTGGACCTTCTTTTCCCCCATACTCGTGGGAACAAAATGGACAATTCTTTACCCAAAAATAAAATATGTTCTGTGGTGGTTGAAAGATTGCAAGACTCGGACACTTCACAAGTGTCCAGTCGGGCACCTTCTGTAATGGGAGCGCCTGCGATGAGGAACGCGCCATCCCGAGACTTCGATTCGGAGTCCGGGATGAGCAGTGACTCATCGCATAGGAATAAAAGCCGATCAAGGCAGCGAGGGCTTCGCCCTGCTGAAAAGCGGCAGAGGGCGAGCGATGGTGGTAGTACGGCGGAATCAGGCTCCCGTGCTACCACTAAGAAGCATAAACGGAGGCCCGCAGCTCCAGCGTGGAGCTTGGGCGAGGAAAAGGCTGTGGAGGAGGCGAAGTCGGCGTACGAGGCGGCGCTCAATGAAGAGCTAATCGCAGAGGCCGAGATGATGGAGGCGGATGAGGCCGCTCTGCGAAGGGCCAAGGAGGCGCATCCTTATGTGAAGCCGGCTCCAAAGGAGGCGCCGCCGGCTACGCGCAGCGAGGCCCTGACGCGGATGGCAAAGCGGCTCCAGCACGTCTCTCGCACGTCCCGACACCTTAAGGGTACGTACGTGCGGGACATAAATGAGAGTGTGACGGAGCTGCTGGCGTTGGCGCAAGAGCCGGCCTCTGCGGAGCTCGCCAGGGTGGAGGCGGAGAACCGCGATCTCCGCCAAAAAGTGACGGCGCTAGAGGCGGCCCTAACCGCCCATGGGAAGATGGTGGAAGACCTCATGTCTGCGGTCGGGTCGCAGCAGCAGCCAGCTGCTGAGCCGACTTCGCGCACAACAGAAGCCGAAGCCGTAAAAGCGCTACTGGAGGTGCACATGGCGAAGGTTGACGCCAAGCTTGAGGCGATCGCCATGCGGCTGCCTCCAGAGCCGATTCTCCGGCCTCCGCTGGCTGCCGACAGGGCCAGAGCCAAGGCAGCCCCGCAGCCAGTAGTTGCAGGGACACCAGCCACTTCATGGCCGGCCCTCGGAGCGGGAAAGCGAAAAGCCGGCCCTGCGGCCGCTGGCCGCCCCGCAGCAGCTGCCCGGCCGATCGTGGCTAAAACAGCCCCGCCGCCAGCCCCTGCAAGGGAACCGCGAGGACGAACCAGAGGCAGCCGCAAACGCGTCCCGCCTCGGTCGCAGACGCCACGACCGCCCCCGCAACCCGCCACATCCACGGAGACTCCGTGGACTGTGGTGGCCAAGAGGGGCAAAAAGAGGAAGTCCCGGGCGGCTCAACAGCCGGCCCAGACCCCACGCAGGGCTGCTCCCCAGCTCCGCCTCCCGCGCAAAGCCGCCGTGACTATCACGGTGTCGCCGGAGGCGTTGAAGCGGGGAGTCACATACGCGCAGGTCCTGCGTGAGGTCCAAGCAAAGGTGGACCTGGCCAGCCTTGGCATCACAGCTGGGCTAAGGTCAAGGCGGATTGCCACCGGGGCTTTCCTCTTCGAGGTGCCCGGGCCTGAGTCGGAGGCGAGGGCCGACTCCCTCGTCGCCAAAATGAGGGAGGTCCTTCGCGGGTCGGGGGAGGACATACGTGTCTCCCGGCCTGTGAAGACTGCGGAACTGCGGGTCTCGGGGCTGGACGCATCGGCCACCCCCGAGGCAGTCGCAACGGCCATCGCCCGTCTCGGCGAGTGCTCCCTCGACGACGTCAAAGTCGGGGAGATTCGCGACGAGCGCTCGGGCCTGGGCGCGGTGTGGCTCCGCTGTCCAGCGAAAGCAGCGGAGAAGGTCGTGAAGGCGGGGCGCGTTCTCGTGGGTTGGGTGGCAGCGGCAGTGCGGCTGCTTGAGGCCCGGCCCCTGCGCTGCTACCGATGCCTCTACAAGGGGCACGTTCGTGTACAATGCACCGGCGAGTGCGACCGTAGCGGGCTCTGCTACCGCTGCGGTAAACCGGGACACAAGGCGCGAGAGTGCTCCGCGGATCCGCACTGTACGATTTGTGCAGAAGCCGGGAAACCCGCGGACCACCGGGTGGGCGGTAAGGCCTGCGCTGCATCTTCGGTCCCGCCCCGCACTCAGCGCGGCGTGGGCGCCGGGGCTGTGGCGCGGCCGCCACCGTCCCGCCCAGAGATGATGGAGATCGCCCAATCATAAATGGCGCTGAACTTCCTCCAGGCGAACATTAACCACTGCCAGGGAGCACAGGGCATGCTCGTCCAGTCCCTGGCAGAATGGTCGATACACGTGGCTGTCGTCTCCGAGCCATACTCTGTCCCCGACACCGATGAATGGGCCGGGGACATTGATGGCTCGGTGGCCATCACCACTCGGGGCGCTGCCGGCTCCCCGCTCTTCGAAAAAGTAGCGAAGGGCTCGGGATGTGTGGCGGTTCTGTTGGGAGGGATATGGGTAGTAGGTGTTTATTTCTCTCCTAACAGGTCCCTGGCGGACTTTGAAAACTTTCTCGTCCGTCTGGGGGCCCTGGTGGTGCAAGACAGTCAGCCTCGCCCGGTGCTTGTAGCCGGCGACTTCAACGCCAAATCCTTGGCCTGGGGTTCGTCGGTGACCGACGCGCGGGGCGAGGCCCTGGAGGAATGGGCGATCTCCATCGGGCTGGTCGTCCTGAATCGGGGGTCGGAAAACACGTGCGTGCGGCAAAACGGCGGTTCGGTGGTGGATGTGACGTTCGCCACCCCAGCCCTTGCCCGCCGTGTTCAAGACTGGAGGGTCCTGGTCGAGGAGGAGTCGCTGTCCGACCATTTGTACATACGGTACAGCGTCCAGGCCTCCCAGGTCCCTGTCCAGTCCGGTGGTAGTCCGACTGTCGGTTTCATGGGCGGCCGGCGATGGGCAGTAAAACGCCTCAATGTGGAGGCATTGAAGGAGGCCGCTTTAATTCAGGCGTGGCTCCCCGTACCGGACGGGCCGGTGCGGGTCGAGCAAGAGGCGGAATGGTTCGGGGTGGCGATGTCGCGCGTCTGCGACGCGGCCATGCCCCGGGTCACCCGCCTCCCAGCGAAGCGCCAGGTGTACTGGTGGTCGACCGAGCTCACAGAGCTGCGTGCGACCTGCCAAGTCGCGCGCCGCCGACTCGCCAGGCACCGTCGTCGTCGGACCCGTAGACCCGGCGACGACGAACAAGAGCGGCTCCTTCTCGACCTCCACAGAGAGGCGAAGAGAGCGCTGCGGGTGGCCATCGCACGAGCAAAGGCTGCGGCGAATGATGAGTTCCGGAGAACTCTCGACAGAGATCCATGGGGGCGTCCGTATCGCATGGCGATGAAAAAACTCCGTCCGTGGGCGCCCCCCCTGACTCAGAGTCTCCGAACCGATCTCGTCGAGGACGTCGTCGCGGCCTTGTTCCCGGCCACCGAGGAGTTCACTCCTCCACCGATGGCGCCACGTCCATCGGCGCCATCGTCGTCATCGGTTTCGGAAGGGGTTATCCCGGAGGTTTCGCCGCAAGAATTGGAGGCGGCAGTGCTTCGGCTGCGGGGCAAAAACTCGGCCCCGGGGCTCGACGGGGTGCCCGGTCGTGTCTGGGTGCTGGCCGTCGAGTCGCTGGGTACGAGGCTCCGCGGCCTTTTCTCCGCGTGCCTGGAGCAGGGCATCTTCCCGTCGCGATGGAAGACGGGCAAGCTTGTCCTGCTTCGGAAGGAGGGGCGACCTGCAGAGTCGCCATCGGCCTACCGGCCCATCGTGTTGCTCGACGAGGTGTGCAAGCTTTTTGAGCGTATTGTTCACGCGCGCCTCGTCGAGCACTTGGAGGACACGGGCCCGGACTTGGCGGATTGCCAGTTCGGGTTCAGACAGGGCCGGTCTACGATCCACGCGATTTTGCGGGTCAAGGCAGAGGCGGAAGAAGCGGTGTCCCGGGGCAAAGTCGTGGTGGCGGTGTCTCTCGACATCGCCAACGCCTTCAATACCATGCCCTGGGCCTGCATTGTTGAAGCACTGCGGTACCACGAGGTGCCGCCCTATCTCCGGCGCATGGTGCACGCGTACCTCTCTGACAGGTGCGTGGTGTATCCGGGCGCCAACGGGTGGCACCGAAGAGCGGTGACGTGCGGTGTTCCACAGGGATCGGTTCTGGGTCCGCTCCTGTGGAACATCGGGTACGATTGGGTGCTCCGTGGTACCAACTTTCGGGGCGTCGCTGTCGTCTGCTATGCGGACGACACACTGGTGACAGCGACGGCCAGGACTTTCAGGAGAGCCGCCCTGCTAGCCTCGTTTGGTACGGGACTGGTGGTTGGCAGGATTCGGCGACTGGGCCTCACGGTGGCCCTGAACAAGACCGAGGCCGTGTGTTTCCACGGACCTCGGTGTGGGCCCCCACCAGAGGCCCACCTCACAGTGGACGGCGTGCGGGTTCCCGTCGGCTCGAGCATGAAGTATCTTGGCCTCATCCTCGACAGCCGATGGGATTTCCGCGCGCATTTTGAGAAGTTGTCGCCGAAACTGGTGAAGGCGGCGGGCGCACTGGGGCGCCTGCTGCCCAACACCGATGGTCCTGGCATCCCTTGCCGAAACTTGTATGCTGGAGTCGTGCGGTCCATGGCCCTCTACGGGAGTCCCGTTTGGGCCGAGTCCCTGAACCCTCGTTGCGTCCGCCTGCTGCACCGTCCGCAGCGCATGGTGGCGCAGCGAATCATCAGGGGTTACCGCACGGTCTCGCACGAGGCGGCCTGCGTTCTAGCGGGAACTCTGCCCTGGGAGCTGGACGCTAAGACCCTCTCGTCAGTTTTCTTTGGACGAGAGGAGGCGTCCCAGCGCGGGCAGAGACTGGTGTCCCGAGAGGTCGAGGCCATGCTGGTCTCCCTCCGCAGGACCGCCGTGGAGGAGTGGCGTTCCAGGCTGGAGAGCCCAAGTGCTGGTACGAGGACCGTCGCGGCAGTGCGACCTGTCCTCCAACAGTGGCTGGAGAGGCGCCACGGTGCGCCGACATTCCGGCTGACGCAGGTGCTCACCGGGCACGGTTGCTTCGGTGCGTACCTGTGTCGAGTAGCCGGAGCCGAGGAGTCCGCCGTGTGCCACCACTGTGGCAACTGCCGCGAGGACACGGCCCAGCACACACTGGAGGAATGCCCAGCCTGGGACGAGGAGCGCAGCGCTCTCACTGCGGTTTTGGGAGGAGACCTCTCGCTGCCGGCCGTGGTCGCCGCCATGGTCAGCAGCCAGAGGTCGTGGCGAGCAATGCTCTCCTTCTGCGAACGCGTCATGTTGCAGAAGGAGAGCGCCGAGCGGGATCGGGAGCAGAACGATCCCGCTCGTCGTCACCGCAGACGACGAACTAGGCGCCGGGACGCCAACTAACCCGGCGCCGCAGAGGCCACACGGGGCCGCCTTCCCTATCCTGGCGGCCCCCGAGACGTAACGCCAAAGGCATTTGAAGCCGCGTCGCTCTAAGCGGCAGTGCACAAGGAGGCGGTCCTGGCGCGTCTGTTCAGCAGTATCCCGGGGCCGTCTCCAAAGTGCACCGATGGTGGCCAACGCGGGGTTTTTAGTCGGTATTTCGGTGCGCAGAATACGATAGGGACCCGACCCAGCTCCACGTCTCGCTGGGCCGGAAGGCGCACCGGTGAGTCCGACACACCCCCGCCCCTTCGGGGGTGGGATGGTCCGTAAAGGGATTTTCCCCGCGAGAAAAAAAAAAAAAAAAAAAAAAAAAAAAAAAAGGTTAGGTTAGGTTAGGTTAGGTTAGGTTAGGTTAGGTTAGGTTAGGTTAGGTTAGGTTAGGTTAGGTTAGGTTAGGTTAGGTTAGGTTAGGTTAGGTTAGGTTAGGTTAGGTTAGGTTAGGTTAGGTTAGGTTAGGTTAGGTTAGGTTAGGTTAGGTTAGGTTAGGTTAGGTTAGGTTAGGTTAGGTTAGGTTAGGTTAGGTTAGGTTAGGTTAGGTTAGGTTAGGTTTTTTTTTTTTTTTTTTTTTTTTTTTCTGTGGGCTCTTTGCCCACTCTGCTCCCCCGACAAAATCAGGGCCTTTATACAGTTGTTGGGTTTACAATATAGTGCTGAGGGTTGTTTTTCACTTTTCATTTGAAGTGAATTTGTTTTCATTTATCTTAATCTATATATCTATGCTTAGGGTTTATATTTCTTATATTATTTTCTTATGTATTCTATTTCTATATGTATGTTCACATTAAATTTTATTTAGGCCTTAATTGCTCTTTTACATAGCTTAAATTTCTTATCTATTTCTTATATCATAATATCTTTTCTAATTCTAGTTGCTTATATCCTACATTGTCATATTTACTATTCGTACATAATCTTATATTATGTATTTAAGTAAACTATTTCTATCTCTTACACTTAATAACAATTTATTCGTTTGTATCTGATATTTTATGCTTATGCTCTTTTTTATTTTGATGAATTGATCTGCCAATTATTTTCTTAATTATTTCTACGGATAGGTTTGTTTCAGGAAATGCGGATTCAGACATATAGTGGTCTATATTTTAGTTAAAAATAGTGTATTTGTGTGTATATAAAGTATTGTCTTTTTACTGTGTCTGAATATCCTTTTTGTTCGCTTGCGGGCACTGATCGACGGCTACTGTGCTCTGGACTCGCGCTGCGCATCGGGTTCCTCTTTCGCCGCTGGCGGTCTCTGCATTCATCAGAGTTCTTCGATCTACATAGGTAAGTCAATTTTATTTATACATACTATTTTTTATTTATTTATTTTTATTTATTTATTTATAAGTTTTTATTTATTTATTATGTTTATCTACTTATTTATTTTTATTTATTTATATATAAGTTTTTATTTATTTATTATGTTTATTTATTTATTTATTTTTACGTACAAAGCAATTTCCCTATTTAATTTTTATGTTGTACTTTTTGTTTTCATGCTTTTTTGACCTTCGACTCGTCCAGCAGATCGGGAGTACCCTCAGCGCAGGCGTTGTTATCTATATATTCACTATATAGTTTCCCATTGGTGTTTATATTTGGGACTGTTCCGTCGATGAGTGCCCGCAGGCATTGCTCTATACACATAGTGAGGACTTCTCTCATCCCGTCAATCCCCGCGCTGCCTTGCCTCTTAGTCTCAACGCTTACGGTCCCCGTTTGGAATTCGTGGGATCCCAGTTTTCCAACCATCTCGGTCTGATCTGGGACTCTGGGATCAACTTTAGCAGTACGCGACTGTTGATCTCGCCAGAGTTTCCCACTTCTTCCTCACGGGGCACTCCGCGCTGAATGCGTTATGGTCGGTTCCGCTTAGTTTCGCCCGGATGCAATTGCAGCACGTTGGCGGTACTTGCGCCACCCAGTCAGGGCAATCTGACCTGTGGTGAGGCCCGCCGCAGTGACTACATGCATCCGTTTGATCCCGGCAGAACCTTTTCCCATGTCCGAAGCCAAGGCAGCGCGAGCACTGCACCAGGGGAGATTGGTCCTCTACTCTGACCCGTTGTATGTCTATATGTACAGACGCTGCCTCTGTCAATATCCTCCACACTCTCGTTGGCACCTGCAGGACCACATGGCAGACATGTGGATTCCTAGTCCTCCTGCGGTATTTGACAGTTATCTCGGTCTCACAATCACTCAAGTTTCCAAGCAGGTGTTCATTTTGGGATTTGAGGGCTTTAATGATGTCTTCGTCAGAGTTGATGCTGAGGACATATTTCAGTATGATCAACGGCTGTTTGTTTCTTACGTCTTCCATATTCAGTTCTCCTTCCGCTTTCCTTATCTTTTCCTTTATCTTTCCTAATTCTTCCTTCGTCCTGCATCCGATTATTACTTTTCTATCCTTTGCCTTCCGTATACTGTCTACTTTTAGGCCTTCCTCTTTTGCATTAATTCTTTTTCTTATTTTTTCAAATACCTCTTCTCCTGAGTCTGCCTGATCCACCGAAGTCACTACGATTGAGTGCATTGTTGTTGTGGGCTCTCTTAGTATATTTTTCGGTGGTGCAGCCAGCACATTTGCATAACTTCCTTTATTTAACCACTCTTCCCTATGCTTTTTCATTTCTTCATTTAATTTCATCATCTCTTCTTTGTTTTCATTTAGTAGTTTAGTATGCTCCTCAAGTTTCTTAACAATATCGTTTTGCCCTGTCGAATTTGTCCCTGTTTCCCTTTGTTCGTTTGCAGATCTTTCTCTCCCTTGTTTCTCAGAGTGCATGTCCTTTCCAATTCCTTCTCTGTAAGCTCTGTCTTCTTCCGCATCTCTAACCAGTTTGTATAATCTATCCGCGGCCTCTATAACTTCATTTTTAATCTCTGTCTTGAGATTTCGACTGTTATTTATCTGAAGTCTAAGTTTGATGAGACAGGCTTTTGCTTCGGACGTCCTATTTAAGTATTCCGAGTCCCTTTTGGGGGACTTGTCTAACGAGCTTGCAGTCGTTGTCGTTTTCTTAGCTATGGCTTTGTTGTCCGTAGGGTTCAAACGTGGCCTCTGCCTCGCAGACCCGGCGCCGCTAGTTTCTTCTACTCGTTCGAGTTGGGATTCTATGCTGCGCCGCGCCTGCGCGACAGAGGTACCGGTAGCCCCTTTCGGGCTATTGTTATCGGGAGTTTTATTTGTTTGTGTCGGCTTACTGCCAACGTCTTTCGCGGGAGTTCTATATCCGCAACCGAACATTTTTTAAAGTGGGAGTAGTTTATGGTCAAGGGGATGCGTCAATATAGTCGAAGATGAATTCTTTACAGGTGTAAAAGGCCTGTGAAAGTCAATATTTGTGTGTATATTTTAAAGAAAATCTTTTCTTATTTCAGATGGTATGAGAGCAGCGCAGCCGCTATACAGTCAGGTAAGTAGAATAACAATTTTAAGTGAAAATGTTTTTAAATATATTAGTATAAAGGAATATAGAGTCAATTTTTGATGGTATATTAATTCAAGTGGTCAAACTAATGATACAATAAGTGAAGAAAATTTTAAAATACAAAATTGAATTTTTCGAAATTTTCCTATTTCAAAGTTATTCCGAGTCGATATGCCTAATGACGCTATTGGGTGGGTGGGCGGGGCAATTTTTGCAGTTTTAGTGCGTCTAGACCCAGCATGCGTGGTATCCACGTGTCGGGCTCGACGAGACGCGTCCAATGGTGTGATAATCTGGAACGACCGGGAGCAAAAATTTTCGAGGGGGGGCCAAAAACTGATATTTGAAACAAAATTTAATGAATTTAAATATTAATAACAATACAAATTTGGGATAGCCACTCCCTCCGTGTGCCACCGAGCGGCAGGACACGGGTTACACAAAAATTTTAAAATTCTAAACCAAAATTAAATTACCAGAGACAATAATATGAATTTTTCAAATAAAATGTCGACTTTTAAGGGTTTCCGCAAAAACAAACAGTTTTGGGTCTCCAGATCCCAGCGAGCGCGGGGTCCACGTATCGGGATCAACGGGACGCGTTCGAAATTGCAACAATCCAAAACAGTCGATACTAAAAGTTCGCAGAATTTAATAAAGTATTAAGTTTTAAGTAAAATTATGTTATTTTCCAAAATCTAGTATTACAGCTCAAAACCAGTCTGAACCTATCAAAACACTGCGCCCTATGTGCGCTTTAACAATATCCACACCACAACCAAGAAAAAATGTAAATTAAAAACAAATTTGTTAACGGTTAGGTTAGGTTAGGTTAGGTTAGGTTAGGTTAGGTTAGGTTAGGTTAGGTTAGGTTAGGTTAGGTTAGGTTAGGTTAGGTTAGGTTAGGTTAGGTTAGGTTAGGTTAGGTTAGGTTAGGTTAGGTTAGGTTAGGTTAGGTTAGGTTAGGTTAGGTTAGGTTAGGTTCTGTCCTCCAACAGTGGCTGGAGAGGCGCCACGGTGCGCCGACATTCCGGCTGACGCAGGTGCTCACCGGGCACGGTTGCTTCGGTGCGTACTTGTGTCGAGTAGCCGGAGCTGAGGAGTCCGCCGTGTGCCACCACTGTGGCAACTGCCGCGAGGACACGGCCCAGCACACACTGGAGGAATGCCCAGCCTGGGACGAGGAGCGCAGCGCTCTCACTGCGGTTTTGGGTGGAGACCTCTCGCTGCCGGCCGTGGTCGCCGCCATGGTCGGCAGCCAGAGGTCGTGGCGAGCAATGCTCTCCTTCTGCGAACGCGTCATGTTGCAGAAGGAGAGCGCCGAGCGGGATCGGGAGCAGAACGATCCCGCTCGTCGTCACCGCAGACGACGAACTAGGCGCCGGGACGCCAACTAACCCGGCGCCGCAGAGGCCACATGGGGCCGCCTTCCCTATCCTGGCGGCCCCCGAGACGTAACGCCAAAGGCGATTGAAGCCGCGTCGCTCTAAGCGGCAGTGCACAAGGAGGCGGTCCTGGCGCGTCTGTTCAGCAGTATCCCGGGGCCGTCTCCAAAGTGCACCGATGGTGGCCAACGCGGGGTTTTTAGTCGGTATTTCGGTGCGCAGAATACGATAGGGACCCGACCCAGCTCCACGTCTCGCTGGGCCGGAAGGCGCACCGGTGAGTCCGACACACCCTCGCCCCTTCGGGGGTGGGATGGTCCGTAAAGGGATTTTCCCCGCGAGGAAAAAAAAAAAAAAAAAAAAAAAAAAAAAAGGTTAGGTTAGGTTAGGTTAGGTTAGGTTAGGTTAGGTTAGGTTAGGTTAGGTTAGGTTAGGTTAGGTTAGGTTAGGTTAGGTTAGGTTAGGTTAGGTTAGGTTAGGTTAGGTTAGGTTAGGTTAGGTTAGGTTAGGTTAGGTTAGGTTAGGTTAGGTTAGGTTAGGTTTTTTTTTTTTTTTTTTTTTTAATTCTAGATCCCCTGGCTGCACCAGAGTAGTTTATTTCTGGTTGTTTATTTCTTTCATTTAACTTATTCATTGCCATAATTCTTTCTTTTATGTTACTTTTATTAACTTCTTCGTACTTTAACTTACGATAAATCATTCGTCCTTAAGACTAAAGCCTTATTCTATCCTTATTCTAGCACCACGTTATTTATTTGTCCTAATTACATTTTTCCTTCATACCTTTATTTGTTCCTTATTACTATTATTGTTTTTGTTTTTGTTTCTTTATTCATTTTTTTTTTTTTTTTTTTTACATATATTTTTTTTTGTTTGTTTTGTTTTCTTTTTTTTTTATTATATATATACATATATATATATATACATATATTTTTTTATCTATATACACTTATTATCTACTTGCAAACTATCTTATTATCTATATAAATTAATGTTTCTTATTCTAGGTTCTAATTGCTACAACATATAATCTAATATTATATAATTTAGCAATTATTTGCTACTATTTTTATTTATTACCTTCTTTGCAACTTTTATACAATATTTTAAAAATATATCCCTTTTTGTATTGTCTATCATTATTTCGTGTATATTTTCCTGTTTTAATTCAGTATTTATTAAGTTTTCTACCGCTACTTTATCTTTTAAATGTATAGGACAATCGAACAATATATGCGGGACAGTTTCGTCTATATCAGGGTCACAGGGACACGCCGGGCTCTCCTTGCACTTGAATCGGTTCAAGTACCCGGAGAACCCGCCGTGGCCCGTGAGCACCTGCGTGATAACTGGCTCCAGGGTAAGCCTCCTCACAATTTTGTGTGCTTCGGCAGCGTCTGGGAAGAAAAGCTTTGTAACCGAAGCGGTTTCTCCGGTCGTGTACCTTTGGTTCCATTCGCCAATCGACTCATGGCGAATTTGTCGTTTGGCGAATGAAATCGGGCACCGATCGTAGTGTGGCCTTATTTTTAATTTTAAGGCAGCATCCTTTGCGAGCCGATCGGCTCTTTCATTCCCTTCCATCCCTGCGTGGGCTTTTATCCAAAATAGGTTTAGTATTTTGTTGCGTTCTTCTATAGATGTTATGGTCTTATTAATTTGGAACGCCAAGGGATGGAGGGAGTCACCTCTGGTGACTGTTTCAAGAGCCGACCTGGAATCGCAGAAGATGTTGATTTGGGGTGCATTGGCGATCAGGGCCTCGTCCACCGCGTATTTAAGCGCTAACAGCTCCGCCTGATAGACGGTGCAGTATGACTCCAGCTTGAGTTTCTTAGTTTTGGTCTCGGCCTCATCCTCCCAAATGGAGAGTGAAGCTCCGACTTTACCCTCTATCTTACTGCCGTCCGTATAGATGTTTATGGAATCGGCAGTATGCTGGGCCAACTCTGCACCGTCCATCAGGAAACGCAGAGCCATGGTTTTACGTCTTGCTGGATGGCTTAGGCTAACGAAGGCCTCAGGTGCCTCAACTTCCCTGTCCCCCACCACTCGCGAGGAGTAGCCCTTCTTGATTTCGAATAAGAGTGCGGTTTCCCGCACCCTTATATCTAGGGGTAAGAGTCCCGCGAGCAGTAAGGCCGAGTTCAGCGAGACGGTCCTGTAAGCCTTCGTCAGCTTCTGGGCAAAACTCCTCTGCAGGCCGTCGAGCTGCTTTCTCACATACACTTTGTTGGATGCTGGCGCCCATACACTAGATGCGTATAGTATGGTCGGCTCGACGACCGCAGTGTAGAGCGTTTTTATAATTTGAGGCCCTAAGCCCCACTGCACCCTTGCTGCCGTTGCCAGCTTTTTATAAAAGGCCATCGCTTTCCCACACGCTGCCATAATGTGGGCTTTAAAAGTGAGGCCCTCGTCAATGGTCACGCCGAGTATCTTGATCTCCTTGGAGAGACCAACATCGACCCCGCCCATGCGCAGGATTGGCGAGTCGTACTTCAGTTTCTTGGTTACAACCATCGCCTTCGTTTTGTGTGGTGCAAATTTCAACTTGTTACGAACTCCCCAATCCTGCACATAGGCGAGTGCGGCATTGGCCTGTCTTTGGACCTCGCCCGTGGAATCCCCGTCGAAAACCAGGACGACATCGTCAGCGAATGCCTGGCAGTAGTCGCCCCGGCTTTCGAGTCCCCTTAATAGGGGATCAAGGAGTAGGTTCCACAGGATTGGTCCTCCGACAGACCCCTGCACGCAGCCTTTACTGGTTCTCCTCGGGATCTCCGTACCGGCATATCTGACCCTGACTAGTCGGTCGTCTAGATAGCTGGCGATCACTCGTCTAATGTTTGGTGGGCATTGTTCTTCTGCCAAGCGGTTTTTTAGAGCCGGCCACCAGGCGCTATCGAAGGCCCCCTCTATGTCCAAGGATATCATGATTGTGATTTTCTTTTGTTTAAGTTTTTCTTTTATATGTTTCACTAAGACATAGAGGGAGTCTTCGGTGCCCCTTTGTGGCATAAACCCGTATTGGCGCATGCTTATGTTAGGCAGTATGTGCCATTTTAGCCTGCCCACCACCATTTTTTCGAATATCTTTCCCATCACTGGTAATAGTCCTATAGGTCTGTATGATTTGGCCATGTTATAATTTTCCTTTCCTGGCTTCCGTAGGATGATAACGGTGGCCTCTTTCCAGATCTTCGGGAAATACGCTAATTCTAGACACTTATTTACCAGTGATAGGAAAGACATCGGATCTCGAGTGATCGCCTGCGCACAGACGTCCGACGTTAAACCATCTGAGCCTGGGGCCTTTTTCGGGTTAAAACTCCTCAGTGTGGCATTGAGTTCATACATGGTGAATGGTGGATCCCGCATCTCACCTTGTGACCAATCATTTACCCGCTCAGCTCGTTCCCGAATTCGCCGGTGTTCTGCGTTATCTTCCGCCAATAGGTCCTCTGGGTAAAAGGTTTCGGCAAGTAACATTGCCGATTCGCTTTCAGTCAGGACATTATTGTCTTTAATAAGCAGTTGATCCGATTGGCGTTTCGTAACCCTGTTCAGAGCACGGTAAATGCCGTCCCAAATTCCTTCTTTATCCTGGGTCCCGCAGAATTGTTTCCAACTATCGCTCTGTGCCTTTTTAGCCTCTAATTCATATTTCTCTTTTGCTTCCAGGTATGCTTCGACGACCTTCTGCCTTCGGATGGGAGCTGCGCATCGGACTCTACGCTTCTTGGTGGTGGCATCTTTCTTCAGCCTGGTCAGTTCATCGGTCCACCACGGAATGGTAAGTACTCTTTTATTTTTAATTTTTGGTATTGAGATTTCGCAAGCTTTTATTATTATATCCGTGTAATTTTCTACGTATTTATCTAGCTCTTCTTTGTCTTGTATTTTATCTATTTCTATTTTATTGACTTTATTTTCTTTTGTTAATTGTGTAAATTTATTATTAAATTCTGTCCAATTAGCTTTCTTAGTGTTATATATTCTAGTAGTTGCTTTAATTTTTATAGCTTTAGCTCTTTGTAGTTTTATTTCACAGGTTATTACATTGTGATCTGAACTGACCAGGCCCTCCTCCACCTTCCAGTCACCAATTTTGTTCAAGAGGTCGACGGAGCAGGCAGTGATGTCCACCTGGCTGGAGTAGACTCTTCCTCCCCTCACTGTATAGAACGTTGGCATATTGCCTTCGTTCAGTATATGGAGGCCGGTTTCATCCAGCCAGTCGGACACCATCTCGCCTCTCCGGTCAGCCTCCCGACTCCACCACAAGCTCTTGGCGTTTGCGTCGCCACCAACAAATAGTCCCTTCGAGCCTAACTTGTGACCTATTTTCCTCAGATGTTCGAGGTATTCGTCAAGTGGTTGGTCCGGTTCAAAATAGAACGAGACCGCCAAAATCTCCCAGGCACTGGTGCGGATTTTCGCTGCGACTATATTGGTAGTTGTAAATTCTGGGCAGATTATAGCTTCAATATCGCTATCAAATACTGCGATAGCCGCCTTGACATGTCCCGTTGTCTGCGCCGCACACTGGAAGATTCTGGCGGCCCCGTAATCCTTTACTCGACCTGTTGCTCCGACATACGGCTCCTGGATCAGCGCAAATGCTATCCTCTT
>CM041046.1:0-5000 GCA_023078785.2 Hyles euphorbiae
AACCTAACCTAACCTAACCTAACCTAACCTAACCTAACCTAACCTAACCTAACCTAACCTAACCTAACCTAACCTAACCTAACCTAACCTAACCTAACCTAACCTAACCTAACCTAACCTAACCTAACCTAACCTAACCTAACCTAACCTAACCTAACCTAACCTAACCTAACCTAACCTAACCTAACCTAACCTAACCTAACCTAACCTAACCTAACCTAACCTAACCTAACCTAACCTAACCTAACCTAACCTAACCTAACCTAACCTAACCTAACCTAACCTAACCTAACCTAACCTAACCTAACCTAACCTAACCTAACCTAACCTAACCTAACCTAACCTAACCTAACCTAACCTAACCTAACCTAACCTAACCTAACCTAACCTAACCTAACCTAACCTAACCTAACCTAACCTAACCTAACCTAACCTAACCTAACCTAACCTAACCTAACCTAACCTAACCTAACCTAACCTAACCTAACCTAACCTAACCTAACCTAACCTAACCTAACCTAACCTAACCTAACCTAACCTAACCTAACCTAACCTAACCTAACCTAACCTAACCTAACCTAACCTAACCTAACCTAACCTAACCTAACCTAACCTAACCTAACCTAACCTAACCTAACCTAACCTAACCTAACCTAACCTAACCTAACCTAACCTAACCTAACCTAACCTAACCTAACCTAACCTAACCTAACCTAACCTAACCTAACCTAACCTAACCTAACCTAACCTAACCTAACCTAACCTAACCTAACCTAACCTAACCTAACCTAACCTAACCTAACCTAACCTAACCTAACCTAACCTAACCTAACCTAACCTAACCTAACCTAACCTAACCTAACCTAACCTAACCTAACCTAACCTAACCTAACCTAACCTAACCTAACCTAACCTAACCTAACCTAACCTAACCTAACCTAACCTAACCTAACCTAACCTAACCTAACCTAACCTAACCTAACCTAACCTAACCTAACCTAACCTAACCTAACCTAACCTAACCTAACCTAACCTAACCTAACCTAACCTAACCTAACCTAACCTAACCTAACCTAACCTAACCTAACCTAACCTAACCTAACCTAACCTAACCTAACCTAACCTAACCTAACCTAACCTAACCTAACCTAACCTAACCTAACCTAACCTAACCTAACCTAACCTAACCTAACCTAACCTAACCTAACCTAACCTAACCTAACCTAACCTAACCTAACCTAACCTAACCTAACCTAACCTAACCTAACCTAACCTAACCTAACCTAACCTAACCTAACCTAACCTAACCTAACCTAACCTAACCTAACCTAACCTAACCTAACCTAACCTAACCTAACCTAACCTAACCTAACCTAACCTAACCTAACCTAACCTAACCTAACCTAACCTAACCTAACCTAACCTAACCTAACCTAACCTAACCTAACCTAACCTAACCTAACCTAACCTAACCTAACCTAACCTAACCTAACCTAACCTAACCTAACCTAACCTAACCTAACCTAACCTAACCTAACCTAACCTAACCTAACCTAACCTAACCTAACCTAACCTAACCTAACCTAACCTAACCTAACCTAACCTAACCTAACCTAACCTAACCTAACCTAACCTAACCTAACCTAACCTAACCTAACCTAACCTAACCTAACCTAACCTAACCTAACCTAACCTAACCTAACCTAACCTAACCTAACCTAACCTAACCTAACCTAACCTAACCTAACCTAACCTAACCTAACCTAACCTAACCTAACCTAACCTAACCTAACCTAACCTAACCTAACCTAACCTAACCTAACCTAACCTAACCTAACCTAACCTAACCTAACCTAACCTAACCTAACCTAACCTAACCTAACCTAACCTAACCTAACCTAACCTAACCTAACCTAACCTAACCTAACCTAACCTAACCTAACCTAACCTAACCTAACCTAACCTAACCTAACCTAACCTAACCTAACCTAACCTAACCTAACCTAACCTAACCTAACCTAACCTAACCTAACCTAACCTAACCTAACCTAACCTAACCTAACCTAACCTAACCTAACCTAACCTAACCTAACCTAACCTAACCTAACCTAACCTAACCTAACCTAACCTAACCTAACCTAACCTAACCTAACCTAACCTAACCTAACCTAACCTAACCTAACCTAACCTAACCTAACCTAACCTAACCTAACCTAACCTAACCTAACCTAACCTAACCTAACCTAACCTAACCTAACCTAACCTAACCTAACCTAACCTAACCTAACCTAACCTAACCTAACCTAACCTAACCTAACCTAACCTAACCTAACCTAACCTAACCTAACCTAACCTAACCTAACCTAACCTAACCTAACCTAACCTAACCTAACCTAACCTAACCTAACCTAACCTAACCTAACCTAACCTAACCTAACCTAACCTAACCTAACCTAACCTAACCTAACCTAACCTAACCTAACCTAACCTAACCTAACCTAACCTAACCTAACCTAACCTAACCTAACCTAACCTAACCTAACCTAACCTAACCTAACCTAACCTAACCTAACCTAACCTAACCTAACCTAACCTAACCTAACCTAACCTAACCTAACCTAACCTAACCTAACCTAACCTAACCTAACCTAACCTAACCTAACCTAACCTAACCTAACCTAACCTAACCTAACCTAACCTAACCTAACCTAACCTAACCTAACCTAACCTAACCTAACCTAACCTAACCTAACCTAACCTAACCTAACCTAACCTAACCTAACCTAACCTAACCTAACCTAACCTAACCTAACCTAACCTAACCTAACCTAACCTAACCTAACCTAACCTAACCTAACCTAACCTAACCTAACCTAACCTAACCTAACCTAACCTAACCTAACCTAACCTAACCTAACCTAACCTAACCTAACCTAACCTAACCTAACCTAACCTAACCTAACCTAACCTAACCTAACCTAACCTAACCTAACCTAACCTAACCTAACCTAACCTAACCTAACCTAACCTAACCTAACCTAACCTAACCTAACCTAACCTAACCTAACCTAACCTAACCTAACCTAACCTAACCTAACCTAACCTAACCTAACCTAACCTAACCTAACCTAACCTAACCTAACCTAACCTAACCTAACCTAACCTAACCTAACCTAACCTAACCTAACCTAACCTAACCTAACCTAACCTAACCTAACCTAACCTAACCTAACCTAACCTAACCTAACCTAACCTAACCTAACCTAACCTAACCTAACCTAACCTAACCTAACCTAACCTAACCTAACCTAACCTAACCTAACCTAACCTAACCTAACCTAACCTAACCTAACCTAACCTAACCTAACCTAACCTAACCTAACCTAACCTAACCTAACCTAACCTAACCTAACCTAACCTAACCTAACCTAACCTAACCTAACCTAACCTAACCTAACCTAACCTAACCTAACCTAACCTAACCTAACCTAACCTAACCTAACCTAACCTAACCTAACCTAACCTAACCTAACCTAACCTAACCTAACCTAACCTAACCTAACCTAACCTAACCTAACCTAACCTAACCTAACCTAACCTAACCTAACCTAACCTAACCTAACCTAACCTAACCTAACCTAACCTAGACCTAACCTAACCTAACCTAACCTAACCTAACCTAACCTAACCTAACCTAACCTAACCTAACCTAACCTAACCTAACCTAACCTAACCTAACCTAACCTAACCTAACCTAACCTAACCTAACCTAACCTAACCTAACCTAACCTAACCTAACCTAACCTAACCTAACCTAACCTAACCTAACCTAACCTAACCTAACCTAACCTAACCTAACCTAACCTAACCTAACCTAACCTAACCTAACCTAACCTAACCTAACCTAACCTAACCTAACCTAACCTAACCTAACCTAACCTAACCTAACCTAACCTAACCTAACCTAACCTAACCTAACCTAACCTAACCTAACCTAACCTAACCTAACCTAACCTAACCTAACCTAACCTAACCTAACCTAACCTAACCTAACCTAACCTAACCTAACCTAACCTAACCTAACCTAACCTAACCTAACCTAACCTAACCTAACCTAACCTAACCTAACCTAACCTAACCTAACCTAACCTAACCTAACCTAACCTAACCTAACCTAACCTAACCTAACCTAACCTAACCTAACCTAACCTAACCTAACCTAACCTAACCTAACCTAACCTAACCTAACCTAACCTAACCTAACCTAACCTAACCTAACCTAACCTAACCTAACCTAACCTAACCTAACCTAACCTAACCTAACCTAACCTAACCTAACCTAACCTAACCTAACCTAACCTAACCTAACCTAACCTAACCTAACCTAACCTAACCTAACCTAACCTAACCTAACCTAACCTAACCTAACCTAACCTAACCTAACCTAACCTAACCTAACCTAACCTAACCTAACCTAACCTAACCTAACCTAACCTAACCTAACCTAACCTAACCTAACCTAACCTAACCTAACCTAACCTAACCTAACCTAACCTAACCTAACCTAACCTAACCTAACCTAACCTAACCTAACCTAACCTAACCTAACCTAACCTAACCTAACCTAACCTAACCTAACCTAACCTAACCTAACCTAACCTAACCTAACCTAACCTAACCTAACCTAACCTAACCTAACCTAACCTAACCTAACCTAACCTAACCTAACCTAACCTAACCTAACCTAACCTAACCTAACCTAACCTAACCTAACCTAACCTAACCTAACCTAACCTAACCTAACCTAACCTAACCTAACCTAACCTAACCTAACCTAACCTAACCTAACCTAACCTAACCTAACCTAACCTAACCTAACCTAACCTAACCTAACCTAACCTAACCTAACCTAACCTAACCTAACCTAACCTAACCTAACCTAACCTAACCTAACCTAACCTAACCTAACCTAACCTAACCTAACCTAACCTAACCTAACC
>CM041046.1:10000-27500 GCA_023078785.2 Hyles euphorbiae
CTAACCTAACCTAACCTAACCTAACCTAACCTAACCTAACCTAACCTAACCTAACCTAACCTAACCTAACCTAACCTAACCTAACCTAACCTAACCTAACCTAACCTAACCTAACCTAACCTAACCTAACCTAACCTAACCTAACCTAACCTAACCTAACCTAACCTAACCTAACCTAACCTAACCTAACCTAACCTAACCTAACCTAACCTAACCTAACCTAACCTAACCTAACCTAACCTAACCTAACCTAACCTAACCTAACCTAACCTAACCTAACCTAACCTAACCTAACCTAACCTAACCTAACCTAACCTAACCTAACCTAACCTAACCTAACCTAACCTAACCTAACCTAACCTAACCTAACCTAACCAGTCGCAGCGCGAACGCCGTCCCGCGCGCATCACATTTGTGCCGCTCCGCGTTCAAAAATTCGCAAAAATAGGATATATTAGTGAAACAGTGAAGTGTTATATATCAAAATGTGCGCGCTGCGACGCCGCGTGTGACACAGAAAAAATTTTCAAAATCAAGCCAAAATTGGAAAAGTTATCAAAGAAAAACTTTCAGTGAAAAAACTAACCTGTGATTCAAGTGACTGTATCTCGGTAAAACGATCTTTTACCCCTAGTTTTCGAACTGCTATTCGACGCCTTATACCCTCCCCCTTCCCTGTGCAAATTTTCATAATTTTCCCGCGAGTACTTTCAAAGATATCAGACTGTGAAGTGCGCCATACCCGGATTTTCAAAGTTAAAGACAGTTTTTCCTTCATATCTTCCTCCACCTTCCACCTATATCCAATCCTGGACCCTACATCGATAGCCCCAGGTCAGGACTACACCCTAGAGCAAAGAGTACCATTCTATACCACATAACCTGCAAATGAGCGGTGCTTTCACCTCTGAAATTCCAACTTCGACTTCGGAGGGCTCTCCTGCTCCCAGGAGTTGAGAACTTGAGTCTGTCTTTGATCCATAAGAAGCGCCGTTCCTTCACCTATCCGCAGACACCAAGATTATCACCATCGGACAACGGGAAGTACCTACAATCAGCCAGGATACAAAGTGAGTTTTGCACGAAATATTCAAACAGTGATTACACAGTGACCTTCGGACTTAGAAACCTGGAAATAGTGCTAAAACCATTTTTTGGGAATCTTTATCCGACATATCCAAGAACCAGCCAAATCCATCCAGAGACCAAAAAGTCAATTTCAGAATCGCAGAAAGAAGGTCATATCTGATCAGCATACAGGTACGAAGTCTGTCTGACAGCATAATCTGGTAGAGGGCAACCTCCCGATTCTATCGACACCACTCACGACCTGATCGGAGCAATAGTGGCTGATTGAGCGGTGCTTTCACCCCTGAAATCCTCAACTCGACTTCGGAGGGCTCTCCTGCTCTCAGGAGTTGAGACCTTGAGCCAGTTCCCGCACCAGAAGAAGCGCCATTTCATCACGAATCAGTGGACACCAATTTCATCACCATAGGACAACGGGAAGTGCCTCGGATCCACCAGGATATACAGTGAGTTTTGTACAGAATATTTACTAAGTAATTACTCCGTGACCTTCAGACCCAGAAACTTGGAACCTGTCCAGGGGTCATTTTCTGAAGACCCTCAGCCTACACACCAAGAAACAGCCAGATCCACCCATAGACAAAAAAGTCATTTTTAGAATCGCCGGAAGAAGGTCATATCTAGCCAGCATACAGGTACGAAGTCTGTCTGACAGAATAATCTGGTAGAGGGCAACCTCCCGATTACAACGACACCACTCACGACCTGATCGGAGCAATAGCGGCTGAACGAGCGAGGTTTTCCCATCCAATATCCATATTCATCATATTCACAGATCTATTTTTATCTCATTTACAGTATTCATAATCATTCACAATATTCACAAGCTAGACTTTTTCATTGGCCGGACTTCCGGCCAACTACGATTTATTGCATCACCCATTGGCCCTTCCTTCCCACCAATTAATATTTATTGTCCATATCATTGGCCACTTAGTTGGCCAATGACTATTTATTGATCATTTCATTGGTTTAATTGACCAACCTATCAATATTTATTGATCATCTCATTGGCCCTCTGCCCAAATAGACTCCACCCACATTGGGTAAACTCCTCCCACTTTGCCACATAACTCCACCCACTTTTGTTGGCTCCTCCCCCTTTTTCCGTCTTAGCCCCGCCCACTCCAAGTTAAGTCCCGCCCCCTTTTACCTTGGCTCCTCCCACTTTTTCCCGGACTTAACCATTTCAGCATCCTCTACCCCCCGCTGCCCTTCTCACGAAACATCACTCCAACGTCACCCCACGAAACCCCCCCCCCCCCCCCCTCCCACCACATTCCTTTCCTCACCCCCCCTAATCCTATCTCCGCCGCTATCGGACCTAGACCACCCGAGCTTGGGTTCCTTGGAACCGGCTTGGGAAGGCCTAGCGTTTGGCCCCGGCGGAATTCCGAAATTCCCCCCCCCCACCCTCCCACACCTATTTTAATTTTCCCATAGCCCAATCTTCGTCCCACGAGACCCTCCCCCCCCCCCCCCACTTTCCTCACCTCACCCCCCCTAATCCTATCTCCGCCGTTTCCGGTCCTAGACCCCCCGAGTTTGGGTTCGTTAGAACCGGCTCGGGAAGGCCTAGCGATCTGCTCCGGCGGAATTCCCGAATTCCCCCCCTCCACCCCCCTACACCCATTTCAAACTTTCCCATAGCCCAATCGTCTTCCCACGAGACCTCCTCCCCCCCCCCCCCCCCTCCCACATACCTTACCTCACCCCCCCTAATCCTATCTCCGCCGTTTCCGGTCCTAGACCCCCCGAGTTTGGGTTCGTTAGAACCGGCTCGGGAAGGCCTAGCGATTGGCCCCGGCGGAATTCCCGAATTCCCCTCCTAAAAACACCCACACCCCAAAAACCAAGAATTCGCTACCACCTGCAACATGGGAGAATGGAAGGCTCCGGCACATGTTGACTTAAAGTATAAAGAATGCAACTACCCTGTGGGCTTCCCCGAGCTGCCCTACAAGATGGAGGAATTCCCACAAGATCGCTTCAAAGTCTCCCATATAGTAGGCGAATATGCCGAAACACTATTCGCACTCATGAGTGAAAAGAGCATCACAAATAAGAGTAAAAACTTGGTGAGATGTATCGCCCGAGAATTGAGAGAACTGGCGCTTATCCTGGAAAATGACATAGACTTTCCCCGCATATTCACCGAGGAACAAACAGAAACACCCACCGAACCAACAGCATCCACCGAACCAACCAGACCCGACGACACCAACAACCACAACCTAAAGGCAGACATATTACAGTGCGTCAAGGAGGAACTTGCCAATCACCTCTCCGCAGTAAATACCATCAAAGAGGAACTCATCGCCATCCAGAGAGAACAGGTTAAGACCACATATGCTGCAGTCACCTCCGCCACCGCATCCGTTACCGCTCACCTAACCGCGAACAATCACCGGGCCATCAGCTTACCCACACCTGCCAAAACCACACCCCGTCCCTCTCCCCCCCCATCGCGCCCCGCCATCATTGTTACCCCAACTGCAGCGACAAACACCAAGGAGGAGGCCGTCACCGCCTTCAAAAAGGCCATCTCATTCCGGCACACAAACTACGCGCCAGCCAGGGTGCAAACAATCTCCAAGGGGAAGTTGAGGGTCGAGTTTGACTCCGCGGAGCAACGAGATGACGCCCTCAGTCGCTTGCGGACGGCTCAAGGCGTCACCGCCGAGCCCGCCCGCCGGCTCAGCCCTTTGATAATTCTGAAGGGCGTCTCTTGTGACACTCCCGCGGAGGAGCTCCCCTCCATCCTGCGCACCCAAAACCCCGAGATAGAACCACTCATCAAAAGCGACACTGACCTCTGCCTGCGCTTCAAGCGCAGCAATCGGAACCCTGCGCTTTACAATGCGGTCCTGCAGGCGAGCCCGAGCGTCTGGCGCCGGATGACAGATATGGGGCGGGTCTGCGTGGACTACATGCGGGTCCACGCGGAGGACTTCTCCCCGTTCCTTCAGTGTTTCCGGTGCCTACAGTTCGGGCACACCAAAGCAAAATGCACCGCTACCTGCATCGCCTGTGCCCACTGCGCCTCCTCTCAACACACCATGGATGACTGCCCCGTGAAGGAGGACAAATCTAAATCCAAATGCACCAACTGCATCAACCACAATACGCGGTTCGGCTCCACTCTCGACACTGCTCATCGAGCTACATCTCCCGCATGTCCGCGCTTGATGTCCATGAGGGACAGGATAGGGCAGAGAGTCGACTACGGCTCTTAGCTCCGCCCTATCCCATCAGCCTCCAACATAACTGCACCAGCGTCGAAACCAACCGCGCCTGCCTGCGATGACCCAATTGGCTACATCTTCGACTATAGTCATAAGATCCAAATTTAGACTTGTCAAAACTTAAAAGATACGTTTTTAAATTGTAAATATCTTAATCACTAATTATTTTTGTATCACTTCATATATCACATTTGCTAATGTTTACAACCTTGCCTTCTTTACTTTTACCATTTCTCTTTATTGTTAATTAACTGAAAACTTATATTGTACCTTAGTTTTAAGATGAATAAACTGAAACAAAATTAACTTTGCGACCACACATACAACTCACCACACGCACTCACACCTCACACTCCCTCACTTGACCAGGGGGGCCGACGAGGGGCGGACGGAAGGGTTGCTACGCGGAAGTCCTGCCCCTCCGGAAGATCCCCCTACACCTACACTACCCCGGCGGAGGGCGGGTTGTCGTATCAAATAGCGAGACCTCACCCCTCCGCCGGTCCCTACACCCCACACTATCAATCACGACACTATACAGCGACTCTAATCACTCCCCAACAACCAGAACACAGGCTGAAAAAAAAAAAAAAAAAAAAAAAAAAAAAAAAAAAAAAAAAAAAAACCTAACCTAACCTAACCTAACCTAACCTAACCTAACCTAACCTAACCTAACCTAACCTAACCTAACCTAACCTAACCTAACCTAACCTAACCTAACCTAACCTAACCTAACCTAACCTAACCTAACCTAACCTAACCTAACCTAACCTAACCTAACCTAACCTAACCTAACCTAACCTAACCTAACCTAACCTAACCTAACCTAACCTAACCTAACCTAACCTAACCTAACCTAACCTAACCTAACCAACCTAACCTAACCTAACCTAACCTAACCTAACCTAACCTAACCTAACCTAACCTAACCTAACCTAACCTAACCGCTGCGAAAACGCGATCGAGGACCTATACTTTTTATTGTGTCAAAATGTGTATATAAGTGGTCTCTAGACGTGACATAAAATTTGGATTTTTCCCGTGAGTACTTTTCGAAATATGACAAAAAACAACTTTCGAACACGTGGTTAAAAATTGCCAAATTTGAGTTTTTTGAAAATTTTTTGACCAATAAACATCAATAAAGTGACAAAGAAGACGACCCAAAAAGAAGAACACAAATTTAATGAAAAACAAAACCACAAGAACAAAAATAGTGAACTCAAAGTACCAACTTCAACTTTAACCCCAAATACTAAATCAGAACGATCTTTGACATATAGTTTTAAATACAGATTTCAATAGCCCGGTTATCCCTTTTTAAAGCCAAAAAAGAATTTTCGAAAAATACTAAATAACAACGAAGATAATCTAAAAACAATAATTTCAAAACTCGCGTAAAATTGAACCAAAAATAAAAGTGACGATAAATTCGGAAATATAAACCTCCCAAACTTGGGAAAAGTGCTAAAACTATTTTTAGGAGTCCCCCAAACATATCCAAAAACTTCCATCGAAATCGGACCAAACCCAAAAAAGTCGATTTTGGAAATCACTTTTTCTGGGAATATCCCGGACGCATCTGGATACGAAGTCTGTCTGAAGGAGCAGGAAGAAAGCAGACCATCCCCTGGATCCAACGACACCCCGATCACCAGAATCCGGCACCGGGAAGAGGACGAAATCGACAAGGAAGACAACACATAAGGTCAAAGATTGAAATATTTTGTATAGTTTTTTGAAAGCATATAGTACCTAAATTATTTATCTAAATTTGAATACCAAAATTGTAGTAGATAGTCCAATTAACCTAGAAACCATAACTCAAAACCTATTGAAAGTATATACAGAAATAAAAAAGTTATAACAAATAAACAAACGCAAAGTCGGAAATTGTAAGAATTCCATATAAAATTGACCTACATTACCAGATATAAACAAATTAAATTGAAATACTTTGTTGAAAACACGACTTTGAAAGTATAGAAATAATTGTAAAACTTTGTATAGAAAATAACTTGATGTTAATTGGTAAACATTGTAAGAGTTCCTGGAAATTTCAAATTGGATGTTGAAGAATGGTAATATCTAATATTTTATTTTTGATGTAAATGGTACTATTGTTAACTCTAACATTAACAATTAAATTAAATTAAATTATTTCTCGAAATTAATATTAACTTCTAGAATAAGACCTCGGGCTGGCCTGAGACCAAAATTACATCCCACACTTGGGCATCTCATACTCAGTACAACTAAGGTATAATAATACCCAAATATTGCCAAGTCCCGCGATCATATATAGGCCTCACCCCCAAAAATTTCTAAGTCCCGCCCATTTTTTGAAAATTGTTCCCCACCACCCTCCCACACCTTCCCCCACCCTTAATCCAAAACATAGTCCAATAGCCTCCCCACGAAACCTCCCCCCCCCCCGCCGCCGCTACCCCCACCCCAAAAATTTTACCTCACCCCCCCTAAACCTATCTCCGTCCCTATCCAACGTAGACCCACTGAGTTTGGTATCATTGAAACCGGCTTGGTGCGGGCTACAATCCTGCCCCAACAGAATCCCTAAATTCCCCCCCTACATCCCCCCACCCCCAAAAAATTTTGGAACCTCCCAATAGCCTCCCCACGAAACCTGCCCCCCCCCCTGCCCCTACCCCACCCCAAAAATTTTACCTCACCCCCCCTAAACCTATCTCCGTCCCTATCCAACGTAGACCCACTGAGTTTGGTATCATTGAAACCGGCTTGGTGCGGACTACAATCCTGCCCCAACAGAATCCCTAAATTCCCCCCCTACATCCCCCCACCCTCAAAAATATTTTTGAACCTCCCAATAGCCTCCCCACGAAACCTCCCCCCCCCCTGCCCCACCCTAAAAATTTTACCTCACCCCCCCTAAACCTATCTCCGTCCCTATCCAACGTAGACCCACCGAGTTTGGTATCATTGGAACCGGCTCGGTGCAGGCTACAATCCTGCCCCAACAAAATCCCCAAAATCCTTACCTGAAATCCCCCATACCCAAAAACAATTTTTAAGTCCCCCTTACTACACAATCTGGCCACCATTGGACTAGCTCATCTGTACAAAAAAGGGAATTTTTCCCTTTAAACCGTTTACATTGACTGATTGGCGCTGACTTGCATCATTGCAATAACACTTAGACTTAATTAGGCTAGGTATACACTCTATATTTATTTAAAAATTTTACTGACATACTTTATTCTCGACTCTACATTTTAAATAGTGTATATTGTGACTTGTGACTCGGCGTTTCTCCCCCTTAGTATATTACAATGAGTAACCCCACCTCAAAACAACTGACAAAGTACCCTCCAAACAGGAGAAGTTTAAGTGGGGAACAAAAATGTACGTCTTGGCTTCAGGAAGCTATGCAATACGGGAAGAAGGCCAAAGCGGCCCTAAACGAAGCCAAGAATTTAAAAGGAGACCTAAAAGTGATAAATTTTGAAATGATTGACAAGTTGACTTCGTTGGTTGGTGATATGGAAAAACATTTTGAACAAACAGGAGGTGGCGAAAAAACGAATAAGATAGGAAAAACAGTTGACTTTATATCTGAGACAGTTAATATAAACAAGGAAATTTTGCAAAGTATTGGAAAAAATTTGGAACAAAAATTTAAAGAATTGGAGAGTAAATTGATAGAAAGAATAGAAGAGGGAGTTGAAGTAATTAACACGACCACCACCATGGCAAAGGAACACCAAACGGAGGAAACATGTGAACGAGTAAAACAGGAGGTGGATAAAAGTACCATACATATGGAGAACTTTGTTGACGGCTCGTTCGATGCATTCATTGAAAGAATAGATGCGCAGACAGAATCAATTGTTAACCAGGTGAAAGAAAAAGTGGAGGTCCTACAATCTAGCATCACATCTGCGCATGAGGACAGAGAGATAGTGGGAGAAATAATAAAGATAAAAACTGCAGTGGAGAGTCTCCAGACACGGGAGACCGTTCCTGGAGCTTCGCCCGCGTACGCAGATGCAGTGAGGCAACCAAAAACACCATGGGAACATAAGCCTACACACTCTCTCATTATCTCATCCACTGACCACAAAGACACTTCAGGAGATGTTATCGAGCACGTCAAAGGAGCACTGGACGCTAAGAAAAGCGGAATTCGGGTGGAGAAGCTGAGGAAAATACGGGATGGGAAGATCATCCTCAGCTGCTCCACCAGAATGGAGCTGGATAAGATAGAGGCTAAGCTAAAAAAGAGTGCGAATATCGCCTTCGAGGAGGCGAAAAATAAAAGCCCGTTGGTTATATTTAAAAACGTGCTGACTTACAACACAAATGATGAAATTAAGACCGCCTTACTAAAGCAAAATGACAACATACTGGGGGATCTGGCGACCGACATAAGCCAAGCTGAGGTCATGTATAGACGCAAGGCCCGAAACCAACATGAGTGCCATCTGGTGCTCAAAGTGACGCCGGCGCTATACCAGAGGCTACTGTCGGTCGGCAGAGTATATATAGACCTTCAACGCGTCCGTGTAGAAGATCAGTCACCTTTGGTGCAATGCACTAAATGCCTCGCATATGGACACGGGCGCAAAATATGCACAGATACCGTAGAACTCTGCTATTACTGCGGAGGCCCCCACCGAAAAGCAGAGTGTGAACAATTCTTGGCGGCCCAAACACCGACGTGCAAAAATTGTGTAAAAGCAAAGTTAAATGATACCGCTCACAGCGTCTACAGCGATCAGTGTCCTGTTCGTAAAAAGTGGGATGCACTAGCGAGGACAGCTGTAGCCTACTGCTGAGGTCGCCATTGGCGTCCCACAGGACAAACATATATACGAAACAAGCACATCTGACGATCACATACACTTTATAATAGGGCACAAAACAAAACTTAAACATCAAAACACTGGGAAAATAGACAACAAAAACTTGCACATTAAAATATTAAGTAAAAAGTGCTTACAAAAAATTACAACACTTACACACACGAATAAAATTGCAAATTCAATGATTTGGACGTATTTTCATTTGAAAGGAAACAAATCAAAGTGCAAGTTGGTCAATGTCAGCGGTTTGATTAGTCTAGGCATAAACAAAAATATGAAGGGTATTAAAACTATGCTTGATCTATATTTTGATATAAATATACAAAAAGCATACTAAGAATATAGTATAGTAAAAGATATATGTAACGCTGAATAAAAATGCAATAAAATACTGTCAGTGAAAAGTGTTGTACTGAGAAACTGTATTAGAATTGTTAAGTAATATATATAAGTGTATAATTAAGATAGTGTAGACCGTGTATGTAAAATACATGTACATATACTATGAAATGTAAAAATTAGGTAGCAGTAAGATACTAAAAAACTAAAAAGAAAAAACACAAAAAAAGAAAATACAAAAAGAGAAAGAAAAGAAAATAAAAAATACAAAAAAAAATATATAAAAGAAAAATAAAAACTATAAAAACTAAAAAAGTATGTGCTAAAAAATGAAAAATAACAAAGAAAATTAAAAGAAAAAAGGCAAAAATACATGATAATCTATATATATAAGGTAGTCAACTAGTAATTAGTAGGGTAAGAAAACAAATTGTTATAATATAAGTTAATGTGTATATGTGATCACTAAACTTAGAAAGAAATAATTTAGACAAGACACTGTTAAAAATAAGATAACATTGTAATTATAAAATATAAAATGAAGTAAAAAAGGTGTAACAATATGAAAACACCAATAAAAACATGTTAAGAATGGTACTGAAAGAAATAGGCAATTATGTAAAGATGCTCATCTGAAATAAATCAATGCTGTGAAAGCATTCACACACCAAAGGTCCCTGACAGACATTGGGGGAGAAAACGCGGTCTGGACACAGCTCCAGACAAGAAAAAAAAAAAAAAAAAAAAAAAAAAACCTAACCTAACCTAACCTAACCTAACCTAACCTAACCTAACCTAACCTAACCTAACCTAACCTAACCTAACCTAACCTAACCTAACCTAACCTAACCTAACCTAACCTAACCTAACCTAACCTAACCTAACCTAACCTAACCTAACCTAACCTAACCTAACCTAACCTAACCTAACCTAACCTAACCTAACCTAACCTAACCTTTTTTTTTTTTTTTTTTTTTTTTTTTTTTTTTTTTTTCTCGCGGGGAAAATCCCTTTACGGACCATCCCACCCCCGAAGGGGCGAGGGTGTGTCGGACTCATCGGCGCCTTCCGAGCCCAGCGAGATGTTGTGCCGCCCGTGGATGTGGACGGGCGGCCGCTGGGTCGGGTCCCTACCACAATACGCGCCGAAATACCGACTAAAAACCCCGCGTCGGCCACCATCGGTGCACTTGAGAGACGGCCCCGGGATACCGATGAACGGACGCGCCAGGACCGCCTCTTTGTGCACCGCCGCTTAGCGACGCGGCAAATGACGCGTGTTGCGTCACGTCTCGGGGGCCGCCAAGGTAGGGACGGCGGCCCCGTGTGGCCTCTGCGGCGCCGGGTTAGTTGTTGTCCCGGCGCCTCCTACGTCTCCTGTGGCGACGAGCGGGATCGGTCTGCTCCCGATCCCGCTCAGCGCTCTCCTTCTGCGACATGACACGTTCGCAGAAGGAGAGCATGGCTCGCCACGAACTCCGGCTGCCGACCATGGCGGCGACCACGGCCGGCAGCGAGAGGTCGCGTCCAACGACCGCAGTGAGAGCGCTGCGCTCCTCGTCCCAGGCTGGGCACTCCTCCAGCGTGTGCTGGGCCGTGTCCTCACGGCAGTTGCCACAATGGTGGCACACGGCGGACTCCTCCGCTCCGGCTATGCGACACAGGTACGCACCGAAGCAGCCGTGCCCGGTGAGCACCTGCGTCAGCCGGAAAGTCGGCGCGCCGTGGCGCCTGTCCAGCCACTGCTCGAGGACAGGTCGCACTGCCGCGACCGTCCTCGTACCAGCACTAGGGCTCTCCAGCCTGGAACGCCACTCCTCCACAGCGGACCTGCGGAGGGAGGCCAACATGGCCTCGACCTCTCTGGGGACCAACCTCTGCCCACGCCCGGACGCCTCCTCTCGCCGGAAGAAAGCCGACGAGAGGGTCTTGGCGTCCAGCACCCAGGGCAGAGTTCCCGCCAATACGCAGGCCGCCTCGTGCGAGACCGTGCGGTAGCCCCTGATTATTCGCTGCGCCGCCATGCGCTGCGGACGATGCAGCAGGCGGACGCAACGATCGCCCAGGGACCCGGCCCAAACGGGACACCCGTAGAGGGCCATGGACCGCACGACTCCAGCATAAAGGTTTCGGCAAGGGATGCCAGGACCATCAGTGTTGGGCAGCAGGCGCCCCAGTGCGCCCGCCGCCCTCACCAGCTTCGGCGACAACTCCGCAAAATGCGCGCGGAAATCCCATCGACTGTCGAGGACGAGACCGAGGTATTTCATCCTCGAGCCGACGGGAATCCGCACGCTCTCCACTGTGATGTGGGCCCCTGGCGGAGGCCCACACCGAGGACCGTGGAAACACACGGCCTCGGTCTTGTTGAGGGCCACCGTGAGGCCCAGTCGCCGAATCCTGCCCACCACCAGTCCAGTACCGAACGAGGCGAGCAGGGCGGACCTCTGGAATGTCCTGGCCGTCGCTGTCACCAGTGTGTCGTCCGCGTAGCAGACGACAGCGACGCCCCGAAGGTTGGTACCACGTAGCACCCAGTCGTAGCCGATGTTCCACAGGAGCGGCCCAAGAACCGAGCCCTGTGGAACACCGCACGTCACTTCCCTGCGGTGCCACCCGTCGGCACCCGGATACACCACGTACCTATCAGACAGGTACGAGTGCACCAGACGCCGAAGGTAGGGCGGAACCTCGTGGTACCGCAGTGCTTCTTCGATGCAGGCCCAGGGCATGGTGTTGAACGCGTTGGCGATGTCGAGAGACACCGCCACCACGACTCTACCCCGGGACACCGCACGCTCCGCTTGTGCCTTTACCCGCAGAATCGCGTGGACCGTCGACCGGCCCCGCCGGAACCCGAACTGGCAGTCCGCCAGATCCGGGCCCGTTCCCTCCAAATGCTCGACGAGGCGCGCGTGGACTACGCGCTCAAAGAGCTTGCACACCTCGTCGAGCAACACGATCGGCCGGTAGGCCGAGGGCGAATCTGCGGGTCGCCCCTCCTTGCGGAGCAGGACAAGCTTGCCCGTCTTCCACCGCGACGGGAAGATGCCCTGCTCAAGGCACGCGGAGAAAAGGCCGCGGAGCCTCGTACCCAGCGACTCGACGGCCAGCACCCAGACACGACCGGGTACCCCGTCGAGACCCGGGGCCGAGTTCTTGCTCCGCAGCCGAAGCACTGCCGCCTCTAGTTCTTGCGGCGAAACCTCCGGGATATCCCTTACCGAAACCAACGACGATGGCGCCGGTGGACGTGGCGCCATCGGTGGAGGAGTGAACTCCTCGGTGGCCGGAAACAAGGCCGCGACGACGTCCTCCAAAAGGTCAGTCCGGAGACTCTGAGTCAAGGGGGGCGCCCATGGGCGGAATTTCCGCATCGCCACACGGTACGGACGCCCCCACGGATCTCTGTCCAGAGACCTCCGGAACTCCTCGTTCGCCGCGGCCTTCGCTTGCGCGATAGCCACCCGCAGCGCTCTCTTCGCCTCTCTGTGGAGGTCGAGAAGAAGCCGCTCCTGCTCATCGTCGCCGGGTCTACGGGTCCGACGACGACGGTGCCTGGCGAGTCGGCGGCGCGCGACCTGGCAAGCCGCACGCAGCTCTGTGAGCTCAGCCGACCACCAGTACACCTGGCGCTTCGCTGGGAGGCGGGTGACCCGGGGCATGGCCGCGTCGCAGACGCGCGACATCGCCACCCCGAACCATTCCGCCTCTTGCTCGACCCGCACCGGCCCGTCCGGCACGGGGAGCCACGCCTGAACAATGGCAGCTTCCTTCGCGGCCTCCACATCGAGGCGCTTCGCGGCCCAACGTCGGCCGCCCGTGAATCGGGCAGTCGGACCACCACCGGACTGGCGGGTGGAGACCTGGGAGGATGAGACGCTGAACCGAATGTAGAGATGATCGGACAGCGACTCCTCCTCAACCAAAACCCTCCAGTCCCGAACACGGCGGGCAAGGGCCGGGGTGGCGAACGTGACGTCCACCACCGAACCGCCGTTGTGCCGCACGCACGTGTTCTCCGACCCCCGATTCAGGACGACCAACCCGATGGAGATCGCCCATTCCTCCAGGGCCTCGCCCCGCGCGTCGGTCACCGACGAACCCCAAGCCGAGGATTTGGCGTTGAAGTCGCCGGCTACAAGCACGGGGCGAGGCTGACTGTCATGCTGTACCAGGGCCCCCAGGCGCGCGAGGAAACTCTCGAATTCCGCCTGGGACCTGTTGGGAGAGAAATAGACTCCCACTATCCACACCCCTCCCACCAGGACCGCCACGCATCCCGCACCCTTCGCTACTTTTTCGAAGGGCGGAGAGCCGGCGGCGCCCTGGGTGAAGACGGCCACCGAGCCATCAAGGTCCCCTGCCCAGTCGTCGCGGGCAGGGACAGAGTATGGCTCGGCGACCACAGCCACGTGAATCAACCACTGCGCCAGGGACTGTTCGAGCATGCGCTGTGCTCCTTGGCAGTGGTTGATGTTCGCCTGGAGGAAATTTAAGTCCATCTATGTATGGGCGATCTCCATCGCCTCAGGGCGGGACAGTTGCGGCCGCGTCGCAACCTCGGCTCCCACACCGCGTTGAGTACGGTGCGGGACCGAGGAGGCAGCGCAGGCCTTACCGCCCACCCGGTGGTCCGCGGGTTTGCCGGCATCTGCGCATATTGCGCAGTGCGGGTCCGCGGAGCACTCTCGGGCTTTATGGCCTGGTTTACCGCAGCGGTAGCAGAGCCCGCTGCGGTCGCACTCGCCGGTGCATTGAACTCTTACGTGCCCCTTATAGAGGCATCGGTAGCAGCGCAGGGGCCGGGCCTCAAGCAGCCGCACTGCCGCTGCCACCCAACCAACGAGGACGCGCCCCGCCTTCACTACCTTCTCCGCTGCCTTGGCTGGGCAGCGGAGCCACACCGCGCCCAGGCCCGAGCGCTCGTCTCGAATCTCCCCGACCTTGACTTCGTCGGGGGAGCATTCGCCGAGACGGGCAACGGCCGCTGCGACTGCCCCGGGGGTGGCTGAGGCGTCCAGCCCCGAGACCCGCAGCTCCGCAGTCTTCACGGGCCGGGAGACGCGCACGTCCTCCTCCGACCCGCGAAGGGCCTCCCTCATTTTGACGATGAGGGAGTCAGCCCTCGCCTCCGACTCGGGCCCGGGCACCTCAAAAAGGAAAGCCCCGGTGGCTATTCGCCGCGACTTCAGCCCGGCTGTGATGCCGAGGCTGGCTAGGTCCACCTTTTGCTGGACCTCACGCAGGACCTGCGCGTATGAAATACCCCGCTTCAACGCCTCCGGCGTCACCGTGAGAGTCACGGCGGCTTTACGCGGGAGGCGGAGCTGGGGAGCAGCCCTGCGTGGGGCCTGAGCCGGCTGTTGGGCCGCCCGGGACTTCTTCTTGCCCCTCTTTGCCACCACAGTCCACGGAGTCTCCGTGGATGTGGTGGGTTGTAGGGGCGGGTGTGGCGTCTGCGACCGAGGCGGGGCGCGTTTACGGTTTCCTCGGGCACGTCGTCGCGGTTCTCGTTCAGCCACTTGTGCTTTAACCGGAGCAGCCGCAGTTGGCCGGGCTGTCGTCGCAGTCACTTTCGGCCGCAGAGCTGCTGCAGGACGACCAACAACCGCAGGGGCAGCCTTTGTTTTACCGGCTCCCAGGGCAGGCCATGAATTGGCCGGTATTCCCACGACGGGTGGCTGCAGCGTCGGGGCTGCCTTGGCCCTGGCCCGGTCGGCGGCCAGCGGAGGCCGGAGAATCGGCTCTGGAGGCAGTCGCATGGCAATTGCCTCCAGCTTGGCATCCACTTTTGCCATGTGCACCTCCAGTAACTGCTTCAGTGCGTCCGCCTCCGAAGTGCCTGAGCCTACCACTGACTCAGCCACTGGCCGCCGCGGCCCGACCGTCGCCATCAGGTCCTCAATCATTTTTCCTTGGGCGGTCAGGGCTGCCTCCAGTGCCGTCACTTTCACCCGGAGGGTGCGGTTCTCCTCTTCGACCCTGGCGAGCTCTGCGGAGGCAGGCTCTTGCGCCAGCTCCAGCAGCTCAGACACGCTCTCATTAATGTCCCGGACGTACGTACCCTTAAGGTGTCGGGACGTGCGAGAGACGTGCTGGAGCCGCTTTGCCATCCGCGTCAGGGCCTCGCTGCGCGTCGCCGGCGGCGCCTCCTTTGGAGCCGGCTTCACATAAGGATGCGCCTCCTTGGCCCTTCGCAGAGCGGCCTCATCCGCCTCCATCATCTCGGCCTCTGCTATTCGCTCTTCATTGAGCGCCGCCTCGTACGCCGACTTCGCATTCTCTACAGCCTTTTGCTCGTCCAAGTTCAACGCTGGAGCTGCGGGCCTCCGTTTATGTTTCTTGGTGGCAGCACGGGAATCTGATTCCACCGTACTACCACCATCGCTCGCCCTTTGCCTCTTTTCAGCAAGGCGGAGCCCTCGCTGCCTTGTTCGGCTTTTATTCCCCTGCGATGAGTCGCTGCTCATCCCGGACTCCCCATCGAAGTCCCGGGATGGCGCGTTCCTCATCGCAGGCGCACCCATTAAAGAAGGTGCCCGACTGGACACTTGTGAAGTGTCCGAGTCTGGTAACCTTTCGACAACCACGCTACATGTTTTAATTTGGGGTAAACTATTCATTTTTGTTCCCACGAGTATGGGGGAAAAGAAGGTCCGCCCAGGCAGTGCCCCCTGTACCTGGGTAAGCCTAGCGTAACCCGCCAGAGGGTCGGCCGGTACTCTGGCGGGGGTCGCACTAGAGACTGAACTGCCCATCAGCCATGCATCCCCTCGCGGTGCGCCGCCGCTTGGGATTCGGGGTACTTTTTATAGAGGCATCCTCCCTCGCGGTCCGGGCGGTTAAGCCAAGACCCTCGGTCCGACAGGAGTGCGAGACATGACCACAAACCTCACAACCGGATTACGATATGCGACGGTGACCGTGGGAGGGACACTCCCAAAGCCCGCCCGGCGGCGGGGTAAGCGCACACCGGGCCCGCCGAAACCTCCGGGACAGAACCGGAGGGTGACCCAAATGGAGGGTCTCGCCTGCAACGACAGATGGAGGCGGCCGCCACAAAAGACAGCGACCGCCAAACCCCCTGCCCTCCCCGTCGGATATTCGCCGTCGGCCATCGTAGTTGCAGAACTGCAACTACGATGACCCACGTTGCCCAGGATGCACCACGTGGAGGTTTCCGACATCGCACCCCTAACCTAACCTAACCTAACCTAACCTAACCTAACCTAACCTAACCTAACCTAACCGAATAAGTAGAAATAAGTAGTCTAAAATATATAATATAAGATTATATCATTTTAGAACGTAAGAAAATAGCAATAAGTAGATTTAGGTAAAATTTTATGTACGTAGTAATATGATAAGTTAAATTGTAAATAAATAAATAAAGAAAACCCAAAAAACTATATTAGCCAGGCCATAAGCAGGATCTCCCAAGGAAGGAGTTAGGAACACCTTAAACTCCCGAAGAAGGAGTCAGAATAGCTAGGTGTAAGTATTCACATAGAGAGCGATACACAAAGTCTCTAGCGCAAGTTAGGGGAACGAGAGGGGCTAAACGCCCCAAAAAAAAAAAAAAAAAAAAAAAAAAAAAAAACCTAACCTAACCTAACCTAACCTAACCTAACCTAACCTAACCTAACCTAACCTAACCTAACCTAACCTAACCTAACCTAACCTAACCTAACCTAACCTAACCTAACCTAACCTAACCTAACCTAACCTAACCTAACCTAACCTAACCTAACCTAACCTAACCGTTATTCTACTTACCTGACCGTGTAGCGGCTGCGCTGCTCTCATACCATCTGAAATAAGAAAATATTTTCTTTGAAATATACACACAAATATTGACTTTTACAGGCCTTTTACACCTGTAAAGAATTCATCTTCGACCATATTGACGCATCCCCTTGACCATAAACTACTCCCACCTTAAAAAATGTTCGGTTGCGGATATAGAACTCCCGCGAAAGACGT